>WHVE01000142.1:0-221906 GCA_015178995.1 Trichophaea hybrida
AACCATCGTCCTTTCGACCTCCAGCAGGGTTAAGGCACGCGGCAGCAGGCATCGTCTTTGTCGTTGTTATGGTGTTTCGTTGTGCGAAATTCGTCTTTTTCGCCGTCGAAAGTCGTCTGTGATCGTTTCAACGACTTCGCCTCGAATCTAAATTGGGCTCCGGCACGTATAAGGTGCAGGAGAAGCCAATTGGAAAGTGTTGCTACCAATGTAGTAGTATGAAATGACGATAGTCAATTTGCAATTGCCATCCCGCGTTCCCTATCCGTCCCAGTTACCCGGCCATCCTCTCGGCCAATCAGGTTGCTTACGTCCAACTGAAACACGGACGTAGGCAAAGTGATTGGCCACGTCTCACTCCACAGATATTCCTTAGGAATTAACTGTTCCAGCAGTTTTTCTTGAAGGTCCTTTACTTCTAGGGCCTTGTTGATTTCATATAAGGTTACCGCGTACACCTTGAGTTTCTCCTTTTTATTCAGTCTCATAAATGGAGCTGCTGCTATGGCACATATGTCCAATTTTGGCTCATTGGGTTCCGTTGTTTCCATATGATTTTCCCATACCCATACACTCGAATGGTGTTGACAATGCTTCAGGCAATAATCACTTTCGAATCCTATTCTTTTCTTTTGAAACTTGACTGTAACATCGTGAAGTTGTAACCATGGTAATCCAAGTACGATTGGGTAGTGTCCAAGTTTCGTAACGAATACTGGTAGATGCTCTTGATGTCCGCGTATGCCTAAATTTAATTTTGCCATAGTAGTAATGGTTCCTGATTCGATGGGCCTTCCATCTATAACTTCCAACTCTCTTGATTCCTTTAATTCTTGTTCTAATAACTGATGATGGCGGACGAAATCTTGGTCAATAAATGCTATTCCAGTAGCTCCGCAGTCTATCAAAGCGTGGGTATCAATGATCTTGTCTTCTATTTTCAGCGAGCATTTCACAACGAGATGTTTGCTTTCCAAGAAGACTCATTTATTTCTGCGCTTGATATAGAGAACTGCGAAATACCAAAACTAGCATTAACTGACAAAGATGATTCGTTTCCAGCGCAATTGCCATCCTTATTGCACTGGACTAAACTTTTCCCGATTCCACTTCTTTTCCTTTTCCTGTTGTCGAATCTGCATCTCCCTCATTTGCTGCCTTCTTAAAAGGTGACACCTCCATTTGTCCTGATGCCGCTTTCAACTTTCTTGGGTATGATGCTGCGGAATGCCTGCTATCACCACAGTACATACATAGTCCCCCTTCCCATCGTCTCCTCTTCTCCTCATGTGTAATCTTCTTCCCCTTGACTGCCGAGAGGTCCATTGGAGCAGGGCCGTGATAACCTGCGACTGATCCTGCAGGTGCTGCGTCTGGGGCAGATGTGGTGTTGGTCGTTGCATCGCACCTTTTATATCCTTCCCACTTTCCAGATTTCTTTTCCGCGGCTCTTCTCCTCAGCTGTGAATCCCTTTTCGACACCATCTTCACGAATTCGATCATGCTTTCTGGTTCCTCGATGTGCTGTATGGAGTCCCTGAGTTCGTTGGACAGCCCTTTCCGTAGTGCGTCCAATTGTGCATCTTCGTTCCATTTGGTGTGTACTACGTATCTTTGGAATTCCGCGTAGTACTGGGAGAATTCACGGTCTCGTTGCCTGAGTTTCTCGAGTTCTCTCTTTGCTGTTGCTGCTCTGTCTTGATCTCCGAATGCTACATCCAGCAGGTCAACTAGGTCTTTCAGGGTATTGAGCTTGACTTCCCCTGAGATTTTGTCACAGTGTGGCATTAACTGTGCCAGAGCCACTCCCTTTAGACATCCAACTGCATACCTCAGCTTCTTCTGTTCGTTGCTGAATGCCTTTGGTTTTCCGGCTATCTTCAATGCCAACTGCACCTTCCACCCTCGAAGTTCCTTCCTATCTTCTCCTGAGAAGCTGGTGATGTCATTCACTTTTTCTTCTCACTCCTCTCTATCCGTCCTTTGTCCTATTTATACCGTTCTTCCCTCCGTCAACTTCCGGATCCTAGTTACCTGTTGTCGATTTTCCTCAGCCAGATCCCTAAATATTTCCATTTGAGCCTGAGCATCTTCCAGGTCTTTTTTTAATTCCACCAGGTCTGGATTTACTTCTTCCAATGTTTGTTTTAGGATCCGGACCTCTTCTTCCAGATCCCCGTGACTGCACGCCTGCGGTGTCGTTTCGGCGGCTGCTGCTTGTTGAGTAAGCAGTAGCTCCTGCTTCAGGTTGTCCCTCTCTTGGACTACTTTGTCTCCTTCTGCCAACAACTCCGATATTTGTGCTTCCGCATTTTTTACAGATTGCTGTTCCTTGAGCAATTCGTTCAATCCGCTCGTTGTCGGTAGTTGGCTCAGTGCTGTTAGTCCTTTGTTGATGTCCGTGATGTGACTCCTGAGCTGTGTTTCGTTCATGACTTCTGTATTCTTTGTTGCCACGATTTCCCGTTCAATTTGTAAAGCTCCTGTCAGTGTGACGTCGCGAGTTGGTCTCGAGGATTCTCCGGACATCTTTCTGATGATGTAGAGAGGCGGCTGTGAGGAGGCGAGTTTCTGTCAAACAGTCTCTGACTTTGTCTATATTGTCTTGGATTTGTTGAACTGTCGCTTCGATTTCTGCTTCTAAACACGGGTTGACCATCTACCAGATGAACACCTCGTGTTTGCTGGGTGTTGTTACGATGATCAGCGGGGTTGGTAAAGGGGCCGGGTGTAGGTCGCGGTCAACTCCCTTTCCCTTGTTCGCTTTTCGTTCGTTGTAATTTGCCCACGAGATTTGACTTCCTATGTCCTTCTGTGTTGCTTTGATCGTGGATTCGGATTTTATTGATTGAGCTTCTGCTGCTCTGCCGATGGTTGTATGTGTTCCTCCGCAGTTGTGTTCGCAATAGCACGGTTCTTCGTTCTGACAGTCGACATGAAGACCGTAATATTTGGTCCAAAAGTTTCTGAATACTGCGTCGTTAATTTGGAGGCCTCCTCCGTTGCTTGCTGCTTCTGTCCAGTAGCTATTCCAAGAAGATACCGCTTGTGGTTCGTCCCAGAAGTAAGCTTCCAAAGGTTACTCGGGTTCGTTGAGGATAGCGTCGATGCTATCAAAGGCGTTCAAAGGTTCTTTTCGAAGAGGTTGATGGTTCGACCAGCTAGGTCGAAGAAGATGATTCTGGATTGTTGTGGTTTGTTGTTGTCGTATGCTGGCATTTAAAACAGCGCGGATCCTTCTCGTCGATGTTTCCACAGGCATACAATGCAGGAGTGTCTCCAAAAGCTGTGTACTGTGAGCTTGTTTTCGAAGTTTCCAACTGATTTAAACACGGAACAGAGGGAGTTGCAAGGTCTATGGCACAAGTAGCAGCCGCTTCGATGAGAATAGCGGCACATATACTGAAATATAACCGGTAGAATCGATTGTAGACTCGTTCTTCTGTCAAGGGTTCAAGGCTCGGAGTTCTAGGGGTTATAAAAACCAAACTAAGACGTAGGCGCTGTGGGGTGGTGCAGTGATCGCGGGTACTGCGTAACAAGCAAGAGACTCAAAATCCGGAATCACAGAAGTGTACAAAGGTTGGTGCCGAAGCTATTGATTGTTTTGTAGACTAGAGAACGAGTGAAGAACAAACCTATCCTCCGCGAATCCAGCATCCTTATATACAGTTAACGCGACCGTCGTCACCTTTACTCACTCGTTCCAAAATACATCCTAACTCCACCCAACAATGTACGCAACCTTTCCAGCCCGCGACCTACGCCATAACCATCACACCATATTTACAACGCAACCAACAAAACCGGATTCCAACCAACAAAACCTGATTCCTTCCAACAAAACCTGATTCCTTCCAACAACACCTGATTTCATTCGTATTCCTGTATCCCAATCATCGATCCATATTCCTCCCTCGATCTTCACTCGACACAACCGTGACAATTCGGTTGCAGAAAGGGGCGGTCGGCCATCGATGCAGCGGCCATCATGGTCGACAGGGCGCACGCAGCATTGACGAACGGTGCCATAACCGGTGGGCTTCTCATGGGTATCAAGGCAGCCTTTCCGTGGGTTGCAAAAGGGAGGCTAGTCAACGAAATGAAGGCCAAGCGCATGGATGGAGACCTCATACTATGGACGGAAAGCTTTCTCTCAGAGAGGACAGTAGAAAAGATAATCGAGGGTAATGCCATAGAGAGACACCCAGTGGAAGCAGGGATCCCACAGGGCTCACCTGTGTCACCAATCCTCTTTGCAATCTACACATCAGGACTGATTAAGTGGGTCGAGGAGTACGTCCCAGCCGAAGAACTCTTATTTGTGGATGACCTCGGTTGGGTGGCGACTGGAAGCGACGTCAATCACGTCATCACGACACTTGAGAGATGCGCAGGGAAAAGCATTGAATGGGCGAATCGACGAGGGCTGCAGTTTGATACAGCGAAAACGGAAGCGGCACTGTTCACGCGCAGACGAGGTCACAAGAAGCACCTCCGGCCGAAGCTAGCAGCAAAGATAAGTGTCGGAGACGGGTTTATACGATTCAATAAAGAGGCGACACACTGTTTGGGCGTCTGGATGGATGCGCACCTGACGTTCAAGGAGCACCACAACCGATGCATGAAGAAAGCCAGGGCAGCCGAAGCCAGACTCCGAACTCTTACAAAGGCATTCGGGGTTGTTCCAGAGAGCGTAAGAGCCGTCCAAATAGCATGTGTACAAGCAGTCGCACTATATGGGAGCGAGCTCTGGTGGGATCACAAAGAAGTAGGCAGGCGAGACGACCTTCAACTTCTCCTGAACCGACAAGCTAGATCCGTTCTGGGTGCGCTGCCCACGACCCCACGTGGGGCGCTGATGATAGATGCAGGGCTTACACCCGCACCAGTAATCTTAGACTCCAGACAACAATGATTCACCGCAAGACTGGCAAACACATGCAGCCGCAAACTAAAGGAGCTGTACGAAGACCCCTCTTCCGGTGCACCTATATGCAGAGTAGTTGAGAAAGAGCATGAGCATGGCCGGACAACCGAGGGCATGAGCTGGCCGGCCCCGGGCGAAGAACCAGTAGTTAAGACTGTTATACTGCTTGATGACACCGCAGCCAAGAGAGCCGCACAGCGCTGGGCAAGAGAGAAGGAAGCTAAAGTTGGAGCGGGGGTCTGGATGTGGTGGACGGATGGATTGCGCTCTGACGATGGCTGAGTGGGAGCCGCAGCAGTGTGCAAACACGGAAATGAATTGAGGGCCCGCCGCAGTTATTTAGGCACTGGACGGATGGAGGTCTTTGATGCCGAATTGTGGGCGATCGGACTCGCGCTCGGTGAAACGATCAAGAAGAGAGAACCACTGCAAAAGCATGGAGTAAAGACAGTGGCGATCTTTCGCAACTCACAAGCCACCATTCGACGGACGGCACATCTGGAGCCGGGCCCTGGACAGCGATTAGCGAGACCAATCAATCGAAGAGCGAAGGCCCTCCTCGCCCATGGCATCGCAACGGAGATTCATTGGGTCCCTGGGCACTCCGGAATTGCTGGGAACGATGAAGCAGACAGCCAGGCGAACTTAGCCCGAGATGCGAATGGAAGCACGGCAATAGAGCGGCCATACACCTCGGCTTCGAATACAGCTAGGCGGATCTCCGAGGGAAGATCTGCAGCCAAGGTGCGGTGGGAGGCCGACAAATGCATTAAGCACTTCGGCTACAGACTGATGGGCAAGGCAGGCAGTAAGAGACCCATCCCAATGGCAAGTGCAAAGTCATTGGCAACTCGATTCTACCGACTAAAATGTGGACATGCACCTACTGGAGCTTACCTCAAACGGTTCGGACACCGGGAGGACGACACGTGCTGGTGGTGCGGAGGGACGGCGGCCCAGACGCGGGAGCATCTTTTCCGCCACTGCGGCCGTTGGAAATACCAGCAGCAGGAGCTCTGGAAGAAGGTGGGGAAGGCAACGGGCTGGAAAGCGGGCAGGTGTCGGCAGGTACAGATATCTGAGCTGTTTTCCATGGAGATATGTGACAAGGCGGTGATGGACTTCCTGGTGGCCACGGACGTTGGGAAGTTCCTGCCTACGTGAGGCATGGAACATGGAGGTCGGGGGTGTCTATCGTTTGCTTTTCTTTTGTCATGGAGGGTGGCCAGTCATTTACATTTGCATTTCTTGTGTCAGCGTGGATGAAGGGCAGTGGGTGGGAGCTCCGCCATCTAACCGGCTCGCCCGGAGGCGGAAGTGTTCAGGGTCCTGTCATACTCTAGCTAGAGTAAATACAGTATGAATAAACAACAACAACTCTCAGTCGAGCTGAACCATACTTCATCGTGATTCCTACGATCGGCCGCGTCTTGGATGTGCTGACGCAGCTATAATTACACTGTGCTCCATGTCATCGTTTGAAACCGGCTCATCTTCCTCATTTCCCTCCTCATTTCCCTCCTCCTCCTCCTCCTCCCCAGTGACCTCTTCCTTCTCGAGAACTTCCTCATCCTCAGTATCCAGTTCGGTCAAATCACTGCTCTCATTGGCAGTATCCTCTGCAGATGTAGTGGTAATTGATTGGTTGTGAATGTTGAAAGATGTGATACTGATAAGGAATTCCGATATGTTGAATGGTTTGTTGAATGGTACGAAGGCAGAATCGATGACTTATGTACAAACAGAACAAGTCCATATGAAGATCATTTGCATCATCACAGATATGGTATTCAGCTGCACTGAACACACTCAGTTTCATTGCGCTGAACGTTCTCAGTCACGCTGCGCTTAATGTACTCAGTTGCGCTGATTGAATTCAGTTGAATAGAGCCAGCTGAGTGTACGTACATGCCAGTGCGTGCACATCCATGCGTGCAGATCAGAGTATTTGAAAATTTTGACTGACTCCATGAATGAACTAACGTATTTCTCGATCTAACCGCCCACGGCCTAGTAATCGATCACGCAATCATGCACGTAAGCGCCTGAGCAGGGGTTCGTATTTACCCCACTCCTGAACTTAATGTTCACCTTCCCACTTCATCACCGCAACCTTGGGCAGACTGAAGCCCAGAGAACCGGCCGCTGACAGAGAAAATCAAATCCGGGATGCCAAACAAGCGTATCTTAATGGTGAAGTGACATCCATCCGCTCAGCAGCCTCAACTTACAGCATTCCCTCAGGTACCCTGCGAGATCGACTCAGAGGGGCTCAGCCCCGCAGTGCTGCACATGAGAAGGAGGAGCTGCTCACCCCTGAGGAAGAGAAATCCATTGTAAGATTCTGCAAAGCTCTGAATGACCTGGGACACCCACTGCAAGGGAAGATGGTTAAGGAATTTGCCCTATTTCTAGTACCCCTGCAATGTCACCGGCAATGAGACAAACATTGGATTACTCACTTCCTAAACCGACAACCTGGTATCACTAGCAAGTTTGGTCAGCACCTGGATCGCCAAAGGGCGAATGCGAATGACCCTGTCATCCTGAAAGACTTCTTCCGCAAAGTAAGTTAGTTTCGAATACTTCAATATTTTTGACTAATGACCGGTCTGCAGATGGGGAAACTTATATGGAAGCTCAATGCTCATCCAGAAAACATTTACAATATGGATGAGAAAGGGTTCATGCCTGGTCAAACCTTGAAAGTCAAGGTTATCTGCCGTAGAGGCCGAAGGAATCCCCAGTACAGTCAGGATGGCAACCGGGAAATGGTTACAGTTATTGAGTGTATATCTGCAGCCGGTAAGGTTATACCACCCATGTATATCTATAAAGGTGGAAAGCATATATTAGGATGGCATGCTGGGGTTGAATCTAAAGAGCAGGCTACCTTCGCTTGGTTATCCAAGGGCTGGACCGACAACGAATTAGGGTTAGAAGGGGTGGAAAAGAACTTTGAAAAATTCACAGCTCAAGTGTAGGTACCATCGAAATACTCTCCTGCTCATGCTGACTGGATTAGTGCTAAGCAACAGCCGCGTATTCTTGTTCTTGATGGACATGGATCACATTTGACATGGCAGTTTTTCGATTTTTGCTTAAAAAGAGATATACACCCCATTTGCCTCCCAGCACACTCCTCACATATCTTACAGCCACTGGATGTGGGCCTCTTTGGTCCATTATCACGCTGCTATAGCAATGAGTTGGATTTATGGATGAGAACAGGAGGTAATGCCATTAAGAAGGGGCAATTCCATGAGTAGACACACCCCCGGAATCTCAGTTTATTCAGTTAATAACTTTCTCAATAGACTTGTCACACGCCCAAGGGTTGCAGCATACACACAGCAGAACATCTTGAGTGCATTCGAAGCTACTTGGATCTGGCCATTGCACTCACGCAAAGTTTTTGAGCGCCAATCACGAAATATCACTCGGCCAGAAACACGGCCAAGCTCTCCCTCTGCTGCTGAAACGAAAACTCCGCGAAAGCCCAGAGCCGTTTGCAGACTAGCGCGCAGTGCATTACACCTTGTCACCCGTCAAACACCTTCTTCTCTAAAGCTCAAGTCTCTCATAGGTCAGCTGGGAAGGTCTGCCCAGGGGGCACTTGCAGGCAAAGAATTGGGGGAGGATATGGTGAGATTTCTTCGTTCTGGGGCCAAGGACACCACTGCAGTTGCAGCTAAAGATTGATGTCACCTTGGTAAAGCTCGTGTGTATACCGCTGAGGATGTGGTGTAGCTCAGAGAAGAGAGAGAGAGGATTGATCAAGAAAACGCGGCCAAAATCAAAAAGCGCCAGGATAAGGCTGCAGCTAAAGCAGCACCAGCAGGAAAGGGACTCAAAGGGTCCAAACATGCGGAAAAGCAGGGTGTAGGTTCAAAGAAGGTGGAAACAAATTGTCTTAGTGATTGGGAGGATGAGGAAGGAGATATTATAGATGGAGGGGGGTGGGATGATGAGAAAAGCGAGGGGGAGGAGGGCTCTGTTATATATGTTCGAAGTATGCAGAGCCCAGTTGATGCCCTAGAGCATGGAAACAGGGGAGAAGAGGTCAATAGTCAACCTCCAGTAGTTACACGGTCAGGGAGAGTGGTTAAGACCGGTCATTTGACTTAATAAATGTTCACCTGCGGGTGGTCGGTTGCCCGGTCGTGGGCGGTTTCCCGGTAAAATACGTTAGTCAGTTCACGGAGATGGGGTATGGACCCCGTGAACGAACCGTCCATTCACGGAAGGTGGGCCTCCGTTAACTGACTAGGTACTCCGCGGAGGAACCGCCTCTGTGAATGGACTAGAACAATAAGCAAGAAAACCTCCGCATATGCATAGGCTTCCTAAGCATAGCCAGATTGCACTGTTACAAGATCAATGCGCTTCATTGTTTCAACGAACAGACTCCAGAGACGTCAATGACTTAATTTTGCAATCCATCAACCCGAAATACCCACAAGCAAATACCCACTGACTAAACAACCATTTACTAACGACCCGCTGTCGAACTACCCACAGACTAACTAACAGGCGCACGTGTGGCCGTGCCAGCTAATATAGAATGCGGACGCTATTAAGGAGCGATCGCCTCAGATTAGCGATGCCCAATCGTAGTGGTGACATTGGTTCAAGAAAACTCACACGCTACCATATACAACCGTGCGACTTTCATTAGCGGCTAATAACCGCGACGACTAAGACAACTTGGGAAACTCACGGACTAGAGCATCAAATCGTCGAACCGCATTTAGCACTACAGAACTGCAATGACAAACAAAATGAACATGAAACTTACGCACTGTGAAACCGCAAGGTCAGCTACACAATATCGCGGCAGGGGTTACAAGGGATCTCACAGGCTATTGAACCAACACATTGGTGTCAGGTAAGCGATTCAATATCACTGGGGTGAACTGTCACGGATAAACTCACTCGCTGTCGAATCAAGACATCGGGCCCAGATTAGTCACCATCCAGCTCAGAGCGGTCAGGGAGAAATTCACTCGCTGTCGAATCAAGCCATCAGGCTCAGATTAGTCACCATCCAGCTCAGAGCGGACAGGGAGAAACTCACTAGCTGTCGAATCAAGCCATCGGGCGCAGATTAGTCACCATCCAGGGGATCCCCCATCCGGCTCAGCAGTCAGGAGAAACTCACTAGCTGTCGAATCAAGACATCGGGCTCAGATTAGTCACCATCCAGCTCAGAGCGGTCAGGGGGAAACTCACTCGCTGTCGAATCAAGCCATCAGGCTCAGATTATCACCATCCAGCTCAGAGCAGACAGGGAGAAACTCACTAGCTGTCGATTCAAGCCATTGGGCTCAGATTAGTCACCATCCAGCAGTGTTGTCAACCGTCCCGTCCGTCCGACATCATTGAGGACGGGACGGGACGGCGGCTTGCCGTCCGTCCTGAGCCAGGACGGAACGGCGCCGTCTTTTTTGAGGCCGGACGGGGACGGACGGATGGGACGGCCGTTGACGGTAAATTTCCGTCCCCGGCCGTCCCCGGCCGTCATCGGCCGACATTTGCGAGTCAGCATACATAATAGATATTCAGTTACAATAAGTACATTTCTCCACTATCTTGACTGTGAAGCAAGATCCTTATTTATATCTCTAATCGCGCGCTCAAACTGAACCTGAATGCTTACTCCTGATTGAGAGTGTAGAAATATAGATAAATCCATTTATATCATGTATCGCGCGCTCTACAGTTACAGTATATGTATTAATAGTAAGCGCCCGATGTCGGCCGGTGACGGTGGATGACGGCCGATGACGGCATTTTTGCCGTCCCCGGCCGTCATCGGCCGACATGCCGTCCTCAGCGGGCAAGGACGGGACGGACGGCCTTGGCGCCGTCCCGTCCGTCCTGCAGATATTGCGGACGGACGGCCGGGGACGGCCGTCGGACGGGACGGTTGACAACACTGCCATCCAGCTCAGAGCGGACAGGGAGAAACTCACTAGCTGTCGAATCAAGCCATCAGGCTCAGATTATCACCATCCAGCTCAGCGGACAGGGAGAAACTCACTAGCTGTCGAATCAAGCCACCGGGCTCAGATTAGTCACCATCCAGCTCAGAGCGGTCAGCGAGAAACTCACCGGCTATCGAATCAAGCCATCGGGCGCAGATTAGCTACCATCCAGCTCAGAGCGGTCAGGGAGAAACTCACGTCCTGTCGGATAAAGCCATCGGGCTCAGATTAGTCACCATCTAGCTCAGAGCGGACAGGGAGAAACTCGCCCGCTGTCGAATCAAGCCATCGGGCTCAGATTAGTCACCATCCAGCTCAGAGTGGTCCCGGAGAAACTCACTCGCTGTCGAATCAAGACATCGGGCTCACATTAGTCACCATCCAGCTCAGAGCGGTCAGGGAGAAACTCACTCGCTGTCGAATCAAGCCATCGGGCTCAGATTAGTCACCATCCAGCTCAGAGCGGTCAGGGGGAAACTCACTCGCTGTCGAATCAAGCCATCAGGCTCAGATTATCACCATCCAGCTCAGAGCGGACAGGGAGAAACTCACTAGCTGTCGAATCAAGCCATCGGGCGCAGATAAGTCACCATCCAGCTCAAAACGGTCATGGAGAAACTCACTAGCTGTCGAATCAAGCCATCAGGCTCAGATTAGTCACCATCCATCTCAGAGCGGCCATGGAAAACTCACAGGCTGTTGAATCGATACATCCAGTGGGCTCAGGTTAGTCACCATCCAGCTCAGCGCAGTCAGGGAGAAACTCACTAGCTATCGAATCAAGCCACCGGGTTGAGATTAGTCACCATCCAGCTCAGAGCAGTCAGGGAGAAACTCACTGGCTATCAAATCAAGCCATCGGGCGCAGATTAGTCACCAGCCAGCTCAGAGCAGTCAGGGAGAAACCCACCGGCTATCGAATCAAGCCATCGGGCTCAGATTAGTCACCATCCAGGTCAGAGCGGTCAGGGAGAAACTCACTCGCTGTCGAATCAAGCCATCGGGCTCAGATTAGTCACCATCCAGCTCAGAGCGGTTGCGGAGAATCTCACATTCTGCCAAGTCATGCAATTAGTTACTATCCAGTTGAGAAATTTTATGGAGAAACTTACTGACTATTGAAACAATCCAGCGAGCTCAAGTTAACCACGCATTATCAGTAGATTTCATATATTGGTAGTGACTTACATCCTGCCGAACCAAACCAGGGAGTCTGGATTAGCTATGCATAATTATAAGCCTTCAGTGTTGGGAGTACACTCACTTTCTAGTTGGTCAAACCATCAGGCTCGGTCAGATCTGTATGGGAGGTCTTTAGTGCTACATACCGACTGCACATTACGCCATTTGTTCCAATTAACTTCACATCGCCACGGTGCTTGACAGTCTTAAAAAAAGCTTACCCTCTTTTGAGCCAAGTCAACGAGTTGAGGTTAGCTATACGCTTTCGCTGTCGGGGGGGGGGAGGAGGGGCGATTTTTGTGCAATACTCACTCGCTATTGAGCGAAGCCCCAGATTCTCATCAGCAATACAATCTTGAGGCATCAAAAACTCGAGAAGACACTCACGAGCTATGGGGGCCAATAGTCGTCAGTTAGCCACTTCTAGTAATGTGCCATAGTTTGCGACTTACTCACTGTTGAACCCAGTAGGCGGTTTTACATTAGTCCAGTATTCTTCCCGCATTTATTAATGGGTTCAAACTCACTTTCTATTGAATCAGGTCATTGATTTTAGGTCAACTTTTCATTTTCCGGACCAGGATCAGATTGAAGGACAACTTACGGGCTGATGCATGAAATGTTACACCAACCATGCATATTTACCATCGGGGGGGTTCTAAGCAGCAAACTCACAACTTTTTAACAGCTATATGTAGTGCTATCTCCTCAGAATTGTCGCTTATTCTTTTATTAGCTCCCTGCTCCACTAGCAGCTGAACAATGGCCTCGTCCCCATTTTCCGCCGCATAGTGTAGAGCCGTCCGGCCAGAGCTGTCCTTGGTATCCATGTTGTCATCTAGGTCAAGCAGTAGTTGCGTCGCTCCAGCCAGCCCTTTTTGTACTGAAATTATCAAAGGCGTCTTCCGTTGAGCATGAGAGGCATCCTGTGTACATGTAAGCAGCAACGCCTCCACTACGTGAGGTAGCTTAGGATCTGCGGCGGCATTAAGGGTACTGTATTTCATGTTCTCAGAGGTTTCTTGATATCCGTTCACAGGAAATGTATTTCCGTAATTGTGTCCGAAGCGGAAATTGAGGAAGCTTCCGAAAAAGTATGAGGCTTTATTATTAGCCAACTGTTGGATTAGTATGGTAACGAGCTGTGAAATGTCCTCATTCGAACCACCGAGGTCATGGTGGTCTTTAATGTAGCGAAATGTATATTCGATCAGTGGCCACTCGTTCAGATATTCAGCATAGGCTCGAAAGTCTTTCAGACTCCAACTCGTGATTTTTGAAAAACCATCTTTCATGCGGGGGCTTCCAAAAGAAAACAACAAATATCGAACACACGTTGTAATTATTATTCTGTGGGCCTCATTGGTAGTCTCAAACCGTAATTCCGAAGCATCTGGGATGGTCCGTATCAAGAATTCACGAGCAGTTTGGTGCATAAACTGAACAGTTCCATCGGCTACAGAAGCAATCAGTTGTTGGCGCAAGTTGACTAACGTCACTGCTCTGGGTTTAGCCCGGAGGCTCTCGACGTCATTCGGAGGTGTGGCCGGAGCATTCTCGGGCATCGAGCCGAGAGCACCAGCCATCCACCCGGACTTGAGCACGACATCCGGCACCGGATGTTCGGCTCCGGATATGACTTAACTCCGGGCCGGCTCCGGGTATGGCGCGTTCCGGGCATGACGCCCATTCTCATATATATAGAGCTTTCTCTTTCTCTCTCTCTTTGTACTTTAGACAATTCAGCACATTCGTTCTTTCCCTCTGATTTGCTCTCAACATCAGTATTGTAATGCAGGATGCAGTTCTCTCCCAAGGGAACTTGCCTTTAATTTCAACAAAATTACCCCCACAGTGCTCGATTCGCCTCTCAATTGTACGTATTATGTTTTTCTGGAAGTCTTCATTGGAAGCATTGTAATAATCCAGTATTGCAAGGGCATGGCGCAGTTCAACAACGGTAAAGGGGCGGCGGGCAAACAGAACGAATCGGAAAAGCCTTTTTCCAACCTGAATGTCCCGTGGATGACCTCTCTCCAGCCTGGAAAACATCAATCTATAGAACTCCTCCAGATCCGCAGGTAGAACTTTCAGACAATCTATGATTTCGGCATCCGTACAGCCAGTTTGAATAAGTCTGAGTAATTCGGTTTTAACCAAGGCCACCCACACAAATACCCCATCTGCATTTCCAATGATATGATCTGCTGCTTCTCTAAGTATTTTCCCGGTCAACTTGATCTCGTTTTCGAGGAAATTAACTACACATTCGGAAATGACATACATATTCTCATTTTGCAATGTGATCATAAGTGCGTTTTCCTGGATGTAGTGTTTGATTTCGGCAACAGGTCGACTTGCAAGGAATATCTTTATGTTGCAAGAGTTTTTCTCTGAGCAAAGGTTGTATAGTAACTGTATAATACTGCATCTGTCGTGATCTATAGATTCGTCCATTGCGTCAAGAATGAGGAAAATGGGTTTCGTTGCGGGATATTTTCCGAATGAGGATAGAACGATTTTTAGAGACTCATAAGGCCATTTTGGGCTGTTGTGTCGTTGAATGTTCCGGAATTCCTGTTGGAAATGAAAAAAAGCCGACTCGTCCTTTTCAAGTATATTGTAGAGAATAGACCGTAACATATTTTCATGCGTACTCTCTAGTACGGTCCCGCGGAATGTGTAAAAGTAATGGGCCACAGTACTTGAACTGGCATTTGGCACCTTGACAAGGTTTTGCACGATGTATTTTGCAAGAGTGCTCTTCCCACTTCCAGGCTTGCCCTCGATATATAGAAGACTAGAGGTTGCTGATGCTGACCACTGTAGGTATTGTGGATGTTTCCAGAGCCACTCTAACGAACCGTGATGTTCTTTCGAAATCTTGTCATAGCGTGTATCATCATATAGAAGAGAACGAAGACACTCTGGAGAGCTAGTTAACGAAAATATAAATAAGATGATGGCGGATATGCAAACCCTGTCGCTCCTTATCGTATTCGATGCACAGTATTCCGTCATGTATATTTTGAAGTGAGTTGGGACGGCTTGTAAGCAGAGCCTTCAACTGCGGCGCTGCATCCATAATAAACTGGACAAACCAGTTGGCAACACCTTCCCACAAGCCATCGACTATGATTGACAACTTTCGAATCCCTGCCTTCTTTAAAGCTTCGGCTAACGCTTCGACAAGCTCATTATCCGGAACATCAAGAATCTTCTGCACTGTCGTTTCCAGGGATCGTTCTTGCTGAAATCCGTTGAGCGTCGCTGGAAATGTCCGTCTACCAGGGTACTGAGGAAAGTAACAGCGATAGAGTTTGACTTTCCAGTGTTGGAACAGCGGACAACCTGGTGTAGTGATGTATGGGTGAGACAGGTCAAACGCCGAGCCTTTGGTGCGGATGAACAGAAAAAGTACAACACAGGGCTGTCTGCCCGAGAGTTCTTCCCCTGAGCAATGTCAATGAAGTACGAGCAAAATTTAGTTGTCCCATGGCCAGGCGGTGCCGATAGCAATAGTGCTCGTGAGTCGTTGTTCGATTCCCATTGCATAAAGTCGATGTTTTTGGAGATCCAATAATTCTCCGGCTCCTCCCGGTTAAAAGATGAGATCGTGGATCTATGTTCGTTCTGGTCGATAATAAAAAATTGGCCTGAGAGAATATCCCAACTGATCGTTTGAACTGGAGCCGGTATAGTCAGCGATGTGAATCATAATATATCTTCTTTTTCCAACAAGATTAAGTACCTAACTTTTGCAAGACTCCATGCATTCGAACATCCATCGGAAGACCTGGCTGCGGGGTATTGTGAATGTAGGTATCTCCTAAACAGAGGTGTGTCAGCCGAATGTGTTGCCCCATCGCAGCAAAGAACAGATTGGCCCACCAAAACTTTGACCGCCATAAAATTCCGAGTGTTTAAATTCATTGTGTCGGGCTTTGTCGTAGGTACGAGAGTTGTCTACAGTAATGCCAACTGTAACACTCGATGCACCATCTCTTTGAAGGTTCCTCCGCTCGTACCCCCGCGGATCCGGCTGCTCGTTCCATGGCTGATCCTTCTGCTCATTCTGTAGCGGATCCAACAGCTGGCATTTCTTTCCTCGTTGTCCCAAAAAAGACATCTTGAGCTATAGCTGAAGGTCGATGAATCAAGTCAAAATCAAAAGTCCGCGTGATTGTATGTGGAAAATCTTGGTAGATAGAGTATTAAAACAAACAAAAAAGTCTTGGTAGAGGTTTATGAGGAAGGAGGGGTTGTTATTCTATTCTGGTTGCACGGCCTCGGTGGAGGACGGAATGGTGGGGTCGCTCAAACATGTGGATTCGGATAAGACGCAACCAATGAAAAGAAGCTAGTGTAACCAATCAATTATTCGGCCGCAACCTACATTCAAGCGTAGGGTTCGCCCACTAGTCGTCCTGCAGACTGATATGTAGATCAAGGTACTGCAGTACGGAGGCCGGTTAGGGACATACCTTCATAATTCAACACCGCAACCATACAAGAAAAATGTCAGTACACAACACCTAAAATATACAATGTCAAGAGTTTTAATAAACTTAGCAACTGCTTAAGTACTAGTAATCCAAATCTTTCACAGGGAAAGAGGCCAGTTTTAGGTAACCCATTTAATATGCATTAATTTATTCTGTTTTTCTTTATTATAATCTACTAAGAGTCCACTTGCAGCATGTTTTTTTCTTTATTCTATCTCCATATCCATTCCACCATCTTCAATTTTATCATCTCAATGTATATAATCTGGGTCATCTACAAGTTTGGGGTAAATTATATCTATAGCAGCTGGCTGTGTAGTCTAATTATATGCACCCTCTGGTTTTGTGGACAAATTAAGAACACCACCATTCATTTAGTATTCAGAAATTGCAGACCTCAAAAAGAGATAAACTACCCAGTATGTTGGAATCCGCTTTTGAATAGTTGTCAGCTAACCATTATGCCACAAAGACATATGTTACCACAAGAAAATGATGTTGCGATGTTGTGGCGATATTTTTTTTTTTCGTGTGGTTGCGGTATTGAATTATGAAGGTATGTCCCTAACCGGTCTCCGTAGCTGCAGGGCGCTAAAAATGAGCTTGGACAGGGATCGGTATGTGTTAAACAAACGATGATACGTACACGACGTTACTCCACCACTGGATCGCCAATCGCATAGCCATCAATCCACACTGAAGCCGAAGACACTAGATCGTCTTAGGACAACACGTGAGCACTGACATGCACCCACCCGCGCTCCAAAGCAAATGCCGCAAACTGGTTCTATTACAGGCATTCTGTTCAACCCTTATCACGAACTCCTCACCCAAATCTTTCTCGATATCACGATTGAGTGTGGTTGCCGCGTAACCAAAAACATTATTTCGTCGGCTGGATTCGGGTGCGTACATCTGCACGATCTCCCTCTCTCTATTTTCCAGTCGGTAGTCATCAAAACCTTAACCAACGACATCAACCGATGCATTCCACAAGCTTTCAGCGAATAGATCGAGTTCGGTTGGTTAAGGGAGAGAAGCTCTACCTCCATGTTTTGCCACCCACACAGTTGCAGCAATATATACGTGATCTAAAAGCTTCGTCTCACTCTGCCGTTCCTTATACTCGAATAGGGTCCTTACCTAGCAGCAACTGGTGCGGGTCTGGCCGAGCAGGAACATGTGCAGTCCCTCAAGAAAAGTGTTCGTGATTGCTTGGCTGCACATTTTCTGGGACCACCAAAACATAGCTATCAATGCCCAGTAAAGTGCAGTAGGCGCCATAGGTCCATACACGAGACAATCGACAACTTTCCACCCCAACGCACACGTGTCAACAAGCGGTACACAGTTCCCTGCGGACATCGTCACTCAACCCCTGCCAGTACCGATGTCCTGCTTCCAGGTTGATCTTCAGTCCCGATCGCTGCCGTTTTCGCTGTTAGAGCTGAATTTGCCATCATTAACATCATGCTGCGCACTGTTTAACTACATGCAGCTAGGCCGTGCTCCACAGGTTATGAAATTCTTCGGTGAGGATGTTAGAGTTCCAATATTGCAGATTGTGGACCAAGATGGGCAATTGCAGGTTGACGGATCCTTCCGTTGTGTTGAGTGAGATTGACTGGTCAAGTTAAGGTTACGGTTCTGCGGGAGTGCTAGGCTGTACTCGGTTCGCGTGGCCGCTGGGGCTGAAAGAGAAATTTCGAAGATGGTCCATGGCCAGAGTGCAACGGAAAGTCACAGAGGCAAAGCAGACGGACACAGAAGCATGGTGGAAAGCCAAGTTTAACAGCAAGAAAACGGTGTATAGGATGAATAAAAAGAGGAGGATGCATGTGCTGTTGGGCGAAGCCAAGAAGAAAATTGCGGGAAGGTACTTCCAGTTGAAAGTGGGACACGCCCTCAGTGGGGTATACCTAGAACGCATAAAGAAAAATGAAAGCCAAGAGTGCTGGTGGTGTGGGCACAAGGGACCACTTGTTTAAGTGGTGCAAGAAATGGAAGCGACAACAGGATGCTTTGTGGAAGGAATTAAGGAAGAAGCGCAGGTGGAAGGAAAGAACGAAGATCACTATATCGCAGGTGTTTGATACAGATGATGCAGTGGAAGCCGTGTTGAAGTTTTTAAAAGACACCGACGTCGGAAGAATTTTGGGGGTGAGGGAGGAGGTTGAGGAAGAAGTGTAAGAGGAGGGTGGAAAGAATGTAGTTACAGTTTTTCTTTTGTTCGGCGGAGATGGGGAAAAGGAGTTAGGGAGGGTACAACTTGGATCCAAAGAGGGCTGAGGGGACACCTGAAGCTCACACTGGAGAAGTGCCGGGGAAAAGGTAGTTAGTAGAAAGTTGTCATGGCCGCAAGCGGCCGAATACAATATGATTCAAACAAACAAACTCGGTTCGCGTGGAGTTGGAGCGGTTTTTTGAGTTTGTTATCACGTGCTTTTGGGATATTGATTCTTGATTTCATACCATCCAGATTCATAATTGCAGGAGATACTCGACCGTGATGGCGCAGTGTTGAGTTTGATGATTATCTATTCACTAGAGAAGCAATGAGTGGCTAAGCTATCATTCATCCGTCCCCTAGCAGATTGCCTTACCCGTATCCGCATTCGCCACCACATCCTGCCCCGTCTGAATGACTGTTTCCTGCTCACTCACTCCTAACCGTTCAGACCTTATCTCCTCCTCCAACCTCCACCTCACGCGAGCTTTCTCCTCATCCCAATACTCATCAGGAATCACCAGTGGTCTGTAGTCTTCGCTACATCAAAGTCAATCCAATTCACCTTCGTGCTCTCCATCCCCAGAGCGTTACACGGCTCCACATCTAGGTGTAGCATCCCAGCCGCATAAACCGTATTCAATGCATCAGCACTACCACAGGATCACACCGCAGTTGCTTAAAGTATGTCTCGAGCGTCACTGAGCACGGGATGTATTCGATCAACAGTTGCTGGAGCGAGGTGTGATGCTGTTACAGATGTGATTATTGTCCGAAATGACAGAGTTGGTGATGTTGGAGCGGTTTGTTGAGTTCGTCATCACGTGGCTTGGGTTAGGTTTGAGCGCGGAGCCGCTTATATTTAAGTTCTTGCAAACGTGTCATTTAGATTAAGATAGTCAAGAGAGAAGGTTCGGTACAACAGGTGAGAATGTACACAAAATCGGGTACGGAGTGTGTGAGCGAGAAGTAATAATGCGGGAAGGCATGTGTCGCAACCGCTGACATAAGAGTAACATACACATAATTTTCGTGCTTGAACGCATCGCGATGCTCAGGAGCCGGTGGTGGAATATACTATTACCAAATCACCAGGCAAAACGCATACTACCATCAATCTTAAGAACGCACTTCTCGCCCCATGGGAAGCAAGGAGCACGGTACAGAGCTGATTAATACTGAGGATACTAATGAACTTGCATCGCAGGTTGTGGAGACGCCGCAGTCATTGGGATCGCCACTGTTAGTCAGGAAGAATCGTGATTGGCTCGCGAGATCAACTGTCAGTTTCACTCAGCGATCAGAGGTAACTGCTTTTGCAGCATGGAGAAGTTGAGGGCGACGGTGGGCGCTTCTGCATGATGTTGGGACTGCTGCGCGGTGCGGTGGTTATGGTGGGTGTTGGCTATGTTGAAATAGTTGCTTAATTGACGAATCTACGAGAGGCAATCAAAGGCGATATATACAGTTCCCCAGCAAGCAGGTGCATACAGTGCATCCATGTAGAGATACGACTGAGGCTTGTCAGCCTGTATCATCAGCCCGTATTGTCAGCCAGCCCGTATCCATAAACTTACAAAGGCCGACTTTCTAAGTATATCCGAAACACCTGACAGTAACACTCCCCCCTCTTGCTACGCTCCGTAGCAAGAACCAAATGACATAAGGAAAACAAGTGAGCGAGCGTACATGCGCCGCGGTGATTCCCACAGTAGCCTCCTTAAAACCCTGAGAAGTGAGCAGGTAAAGAGTACTACCGTAGCCTGACGATGGTCATCCATAGAAACAAAGAGACCCAACATTTCCAACCTTAAATCAACCTTCTTGTAATCCCATCCCTTTTGTGAATTTCGAGCGCTTATCTGTAGCCAGTACGTTCGTGAATATGTCAGCTGTGTTTTCGTCCGTATTGATGTTAGAGTAATCAACTATTTTGCGAGTGTGAAGGTCTCGAATATTGTGGTACCAAACATCGATGTGCTTCGTTGTCTCCGTTGGTGTCTCCGTGAACGTCCTTCTGAAGTTGAAGCAACCATTTGGCTTCGTGGGGGCCTCCGAATAAGCAATGTATTCTGTTCCGGTCCTTTGGCGGATCCGGTCCGCTGGCGGATGGCCCAGTCCATCCATGGAATGCCCAGTCCATCCACGGATGGACCTGGATCCGTCAATGGCCTGCGCATTGGAGGATCCACAGATGGACTGGATGAGTAGCTGCATATTGTAACCTCTGTATTAATATATAATCAGTCAAATGTGTAAGTGCGCACACATACAGATACACATTCTTTTCTTTAAAATATTGCCAGTGTTCACTATATCTGAACTATCAGTATAATTGTTCATTATCTTAGTGTTGACTTAGAATTTTACCTAAACACTATCTGGCTGCTAGAATGTTCTGAAGTGAGGTGGCCGATGTTGGCACTGGATTTTGCCCGAAAGGCCTACGAGCTTCTAGATGGCCAGCGAAGCTGCTTGAATTGACTGGAGTGTGTTTGCTAATGGTCTGAGTCACAATGTAGACTCATACATGATTAGTCACTCGCCCCTTGCATAGCCACAGGTATTACTATATACTGCTTGGCTCATGTCATCTAGTCATGACAATGCGGCCATGCGTTCATGCGTTCACATCTGATGGTTATGCTGATGGCACCGTGGCGGCATAAGGCATCATGACGTCCATGCCTTGGCATCATGGCGTACCTGCCTTGGCCTGATATCATGACACCGTACTTGGGATGATATATAAGAGAAGTCATTCTCCACGTATATAGACAACTAGAATCATATAAGTTTAACAGGTTATGAGCCCGTGGGTCGCTATTATATACATTCTATCTCCACTACTCTATTTATATATCTCACGATCTGCAAGAGCGTCCTCAACCCTAACCCTCACACTAAAACTCAACACCATATCACGATCTCATGATGACTTCCTCCTCCTCCGAACCCGTCTTCAACAAAACCAAGTGGGGCAACATCCCTAAGCTCACTTATGCCAACTACGACGAATGGAAAGACGACATGATACTCGTCCTATCGGCGATGACAGCATACGGAATCGTCACCGCAGATAATCCTGAACCGCAGCCCCTTGATATCGACTACAATACTTGGAAGGCTAAGGAAGCCGAGGCTGCATCTATAATCAGACTTTCCTGTTCCCCCAAAGTACGGTGAATCGTCACTGGTATAAGAGACTCTCGCAGATGTGGAACGTGCTAGAAACCAGTCTGGATACTGCTGGATCATACATCGGCAGACAGGACATTCTTTGCCATTTCCGTGGAGGGTTGAATCCAGGGGGAGAACCCGCATAATATGCAGGACCAAGCCGAATGAGAGTGACAGATATTTTATTATTGTATGAAGGGTGTTACAAACCGCTATGATTTATTGGAAATTTCCTGGTAACTAGAACAGGGGTAATAGGAGACTGCGGAGCGGTGCTACTTAGCCAGGGGTTTTTCGTTTTTCCTTTGTTCGGTTTCATTTGTTGTTCTTGTTCAAGGTTATTTGTTTGTACCTCACCGGCCATAGCCTGCGGGCGGCATGCTGTATGATGAATCAATACATAAATAAATTCGCCATTTCCGTGCTTGCTGACCTCAGGCAGGTGAACCACTTAAAGCATACTTCACTAAGCTTAGCAACTACCGCACTCAATTGGACCATACAGACGACGCAATCACCGATCGAGATTTCTGCATGCAAATATTCACATCACTGCCATCACAGTATGCGATGTTATTAATGGTCCTGAAGCTTAGAAGACCCTTACCTACACCCGAAGAAGCTATACATGATCTCCTAAACGAAGAAACTACAACCAGCTTTACCGAGGAACTCAGAGATGCATCAATGTGGGCCACCCTAATCGCCCAACGTGGCAGCTAGCGTGGTCGAGGCCGAGGCTGAGGTCGTGGTGGACGTGGTTGACGCGGTGGACGTGGTGGGGGCAGTGCAAGCAGTGGAAGCGGAGATAGCCACGAGAGTAAGTGTATCTATTGCAAAATTGACAGTCATACCACAGATGAATGCGGAAAACGGAAACGCACTCAGGTGGGAGATAACAGCAGAGGAAAGAACGAGCGCATTTGCTTTCTGTGTGGGCTTCCAGGCCACTTCAAAGTTGATCGTGTCGCCTACAAACGTATAAAAGAGTGGTGGAAAGTCAAGAAAGCTACCGCTACAGCAGCTCTTGCCACGGCTAGAGACTGCTATCCGCTCTGACTAACTGCTCAAACTCTTACCGCCACTCCGAAGTGGGTCATTGACTCGGGAGCGTCTCACCATATGTGCAATAACCACAGCAGCTTCACAACCTTCGAAAAGCTCTCACTTCCTATCGTAATCGAACTCGGAGACAATAACTCAGTCATTGCCACACATTACGAATTTGTTGACATACAGGGCTACCAAGTCGAAGCCCTCTATACTTCTACTTTTCGACTTTCCCTTCTATCGATCAACTAATGAGATTTGGGCGGGCATACGACCATATTTCGGAACGGAAAATGCTCAATAACTCCGCCATCTTCCTGCACCCTCGCCAGAACGCAAATCAATGGCATATATATTATAGTTCCTGCCACCACACTCCTATCATAGACTATCGAGAAAGAAAGAAACAGGCAGAGAGAAAGCTCCCTGCCAAAAGTATTTATCACAGAGCCTACAATCGAGCCAACGATCGAGTCTTCAAATGCACCTACGGCAACTATAACTACAGCAACCATAACAACGTCCACTCGAAAGTGTCTCACAATCTCAGAGTCATGACTATGGCACCGACGGCTATCTCATATGAACCCTACCACCATGAAGTCTTTGATTAGCGGATATACGCATGATGATTCCATGTGTACAGTCTGCATCCAGGCGAAGCACAAACAGAAGTTCATCAGAGTGGCAGTCAAACGAACTACCAAGCCTTTTGAACTCGTACACTCGGATGTATGTGGTCCCTTCTCTACACCGACCTTGGGTGACAATCGGTACTATATACTTTTCATTGACGACTACATGCGGTACACATCTGTATGACTGCTCCAAAATAAGACAGCTGAGACCTGCGCCTCCGCCTTCCAGTCATTCCAGGCCCGAATTGATGCTCTGGGCCAAGGCTATCAAATGAAACGATTCCGGTGTGATAATGGATGCAGAGAGTACGACAATAAAACCTTCCATTATGTCCTCGCAGCCCACGGTACCGCATATGTGCCCTGCCCTCCATATGCTCACCATATGAATGGTGTTGCAGAACGAATGATCCGGACAATTACTGAGAAAGCCCGGACAATGATGATTGACTCACAGGCCCCCATTCAGTTCTGGGGAGCAGCAGTTAATACCGTGGTCCATCTTCACCAAGGATCTCCAAATGAAGGCCTATCCCAAAGAGATGATCAGGACGGTGACAAAGCACCAAATGAAACACCATATGATATGCTACATGGATTTGGAAAACATATGCATGATGCTGCTGGCAACAAGATATCGTATCACGCTTCTCTCCACAACCTGCGTCGATTCGGATGATACGCCAGCAGAATCATTCCCGAAGTACAACGCCGAGGCAATTTTGGCCCTAGTTCAATGCCCTGCATGATGGTAAGCTACGCACATGACTTAACGACATTGTGGAGAATATGGGACCCACACTTCCAGAAGGTGACAGCCCAATCAGAAGTCGTCTTCGACGAAGAGAGCAATGCACCAATGTCATGTCAGCATGGAAGCAAAGAACTCGATATCGATATATTTGGACTACCACAAAATGACGGATATATTGAAGAAATAGATACTGGAGATGAGCCTCTCCGAGAACAAGATAGTCAACCCACACAGTTAAGTAAGAGATCCATATCTCACATGCATGAAGCTCCTGACGAGGAAACAGAAAACATCGCCCACAGCCTGTGCCTACGCCGAGAGGATCAGACTGCCCAGTGTTTGGCAGCAGAAGCAGAAAAATCGCCCACAGCCAGCACCTCCGCCGAGAGGATCAGACTGCCCAGCATTCTGCAGCAGACGCAGATAATATCGCGCTCAGTCAGCGGCTTCGCAGAACGGATCAGACTACCCGGCGTTTGGCAGCAATCAAAAAATCAAGCCAAATACCCTCAGCTCATCCAACTCCAGCTCCACCGATAATGAATCGCGTTACGAGAAGTCAAGGTACATCCTCCGTGGAAGTATTAATTGCATCCATAGAAGACCCATTCACATACGTGGAAGCTATGAAAAGTCCTCAATGAGATCACTGGAAAAGAGCCATGCAGGAAGAAAGCACATCGATTCTGTTCAATAACACCTTCACCACTCTCAATTCTCGACAAGCAAGGCAACTACAAGTTAAGCCAATTGGCTCTAAGTGGGTTTTCAAGACGAAACACAACCATGATGGGTCCACAAGGTATAAAGTACTGCTAGTCATAAAGGGATATGAGCAGACAGATTTTGGTAAGACTTATGCACCTGTTGGCAAACTAACCACGTTTCGGTATCTCATCTCTCTCATCAGGCAACACGAGTGGAATATGGACCACTTGGACGTAGTTACAGCTTTCCTAAACCCTGAAATCGACCATGACGACAACTATATGACTATGCCAGAAGAATGGCCAGAAGGCCTCAACGCACCAAAAATCATTGTTAGACTCAGAAAAGCTCTCTATGGTCGTAAACAAGCTCCACGGTTATGGCACGACAATACCAACGCCCTTCTACTCTCTCTTGGTTCACTCAATCCCTTGCTGATCTTAACCTCTATCTTCGCAGTGACGGCATTCTGATACTTCTGTATGTTGATGATATCTCCATGTCATATCCGGAGACCGCCGCCAAAGCTGCGATTGAGGTTAAGGCGAAACTCTCGGAGAAATATTGGATCACAAATCGCGGCACTGCACGCCAATTCCTCGGCATTGAGATTCACCACAACGAAAATGCTACCGGGATTAGTCTTGGTCAGAAGGCCTATATCACCACGATTCTCAGACGATTTGACATGGAGCATACTCACGGTGTATCAACGTCCATGGACCCCAATATACAGTTGGGCTTGGCCAAGGATGGGACGGAGAAGGAACTAGAGGATATCGGAGACTATCAAGCTGTCATGGGATCACTAATGTACGCAGCACTTGCAACTCAGCCAGATGTCTCGTATGCAGTTGCTGCTCTCTCCCGTTACAATTCGCAACCATTCACAAGCCATATGACTGCTGCGAAGAGAGTTCTTCTGTTTCTCCAATCTACAGCCAATTTGCAACTACATTTCAATGGCAACAGCAACGACATCGGCAATAGTCTCGTAGGGTACTCGGATTCCAATTGGGCCAATGACACCGCAGACCGCCAATCTCAGGGAGGCCATGTATTTCTCGCAAGCAATGGAACTGTCTCGTGGCAGTCTCGAAAGCAAAGCCTTATCGCCATGTCAACTCTTGAGGCCGAATTTATCACCTGCTCGGAGGCCTCCAGACAGGCGCAATGGTTTCTCCAATTGCAAAAAGATATTCATGGATCTCAGAAAGAATCACCACTGCCAATCAACTGTGACAATCAGGGAGCTCTCGCTCTCATCACCATGGGAATCATCAAGGCTCGCACTAAGCACATCGACGTTCAATATCACATTAGACGATATCTGCCCAAACGCCAAATAGTCAACTACTTCTATGTACATACAGACGATAACGTAGCAGATATCTTCACCAAAGCTCTTCCCAAAGTGAAACACCAGAAGTATACTAATGCAATGGGATTATGGTAGTCGATGAATCCACCATTATAGTGGATTTATGATTAAGCCAATGCAGGAGGTCAATTTAAGGTTGGAAGCGATGTATTTCATCGATTTATGGATGGCCATCATCAGGCTATGGTAGTACTCTGTCCCTGAACAAATTCGCAAAGTTTTAAGGAGGCTACTACGAGATTCACTTGCACGCACATGTATTTTGTTTTTTGTTTTTACTGCATGGAATGCAGCAAGAGGGGGGAGTTTTACTATATACTGCTTGGCTCATGGCATCTAGTCATGACGATGCGGCCTTGCGTTCATGCGTTTACTTCTGATGGTTATTCTGATGGCTCCGTGGCGGCGTAAGGCAGCATGATGTCCATGCCACGGCATCATGGCGTGCCTTCCTCGGCCTGACATCATGACACCATACTTGGGATGATATATAAGAGAAGTCATTCTCCACGTATATAGACAACTAGAATCGTATAAGTTTAACAACTGGTGTTACTATAAGACATCATTGATTCTAGGAGCTTCCACGCTCTCTCGTCTCAAGGTTCACACAATCGGCAAAAAGCTGCTTAGCTAAAGTTCATTCTTGCTTGTACATATACACGCACTTTGGACCTGTATCCAGAGAATCAATCAACCTAGACTTCGTCTACATCATAGATTTTAACAAGTTATGAGCCCGGAGGTCGCTATCATCCAAGTTCTACCTTACTACTCTATTTATATCTCACGATCTCCAAGAATCTAAGTTCTACCTTACTACTCTATTTATATCTCACGATCTCCAAACACCTACAAAACCCTAACCCACACTGCGCACTAAAATGCGACACCATCACCAGGAAATCTTACGATGTCAAACTCCGAACTCCCCAATAATAATAAGACTAAATAGGGTAATGTCCCTCTGCTTACCCATCTTAACTATGATTTGTGGGTAGAGACCATGATCCTTGTTCTCATGGCCCTGATAGCATACAGCATAGTCACCGGAGAAGAATCCGAACCTCAGGCACTTGATATCGACTATACCGATTGGAAAACCCGAGAGGCCCTGGCCGCCACCTGCATACTGCTCTCCTACTCTCGGGACGTTAGCGCCTACCTCAAGGCCGTGCAAAGCCCACAGATAATGAGGCATACTCTTCAATAGCGCCTTGATAATACAACAACACTCATCGGTCAAACTACACTTCTTCGCAAATTCCGCGCAACTCGACCTCAAAAGAATCATCCACTCCAAGATTACTTTAATAAGCTCAGAGATTTCCGCCATCAGCTCGCCAGATCGACCGAAGCCATCTCCGATGATGAACTTCGCACGTACATATACACCACCTTGCCAGAATAGTACGCCACAATGGTTAAGATCTTACAGCATCAAACTCCTATTCCATCAGTCGAAGCAGTCATTGATACTCAACAGGAGAACGAAGGAACCACGGCTATTGACAACGAAATCGGAGACACCTCCACCGCATCAGCACTTTACTCTGGAAGTGTCTATCGAGGACGCAGTCACGGCGGCTGTCACAGTGCCAACAATCGAAACCATGGTGGAAACAAAGGAGAAAACAAGGATAAAGACGCTAAGGAGTATACTTGCTCACACTGCAGAATGAATAACCATACCACTGAAAACTGCAGCATTCTTAAACGACTCAAACATAGCGGCAGTGGTGGCTTCAACCAGAAAGATAACGAAAGGCTCTGTTTCCACTGCGGCAAACCAGGACATATTAGAATAGAATGCCATATTCGTCAATGAGGCTGCGACACCCAAAATAAGATTACCAAACAAAACAGCAACAACATGACGGCTAGAGCAAATGCAGTACTGGCCCAGTACGGCATTTCTGCCGGAGAAGGAGACCTCTTCTGACTTTCCAACACTGATGATATCGAATAAGCTACAATCAGTCACACGGCATACACAGCTCTCACTACAACAAATGCCGATGCTCTCTCATTAGCTACAACTTCGACAGCCTGGGTAATCGATTTAGGAGCTTCTCACCATATGTGCAACGATCGCAGCTCCTTCATTTCGTTCAAAATGCTCGCAGCTCCGATTTCCATTAAACTCTGAGACGAAACAACGGTAATTGCCACTCACCATGGCCTTGTTGACATATCACAGAAATCGACTACTTTACACCTATAAGCTATCTATACCCCAACTTTTCGTCTATCTTCGCTCTCAATCATCCAGCTCCATCGCTCAAATTACACCACTACCTTTTGACATGGCGTCTGCTCCATATCCTTGAACTTAATCACACTTACTGCCAATCGAGTGCGGGACCTCTATTTTCTCCAATCTCACTCAAGTGCTCTCACCTCCACAACAACCATAAGCCCTACAATTACTCCCTCACCTCAGAACACAACTTCCGAACCAATTAACAAAATCATTTCTCGACTATGGCATCACCGATTGGCCCATCTGCATCCTGCAGCCATGAAAACCCTTATCGACAGTCCTGACAACTTCGACTGCCAATTATGCGACCTCTGGATGCATGCAAAAGACACACAACAGTTTATTCGTACCAAAGTCCTTCGAACAACCAAGCCTTTCGAACTCGTACACTCTGACACCTTTGGCCCTTTTTGTCACGGTTGTGTCGAGTGAGGATCGAAGAAGGAGTAAGGATCGATGAAGGGTAAAGGGAATACGAAGGAATCAGGATTTGTTGGAAGGAATCAGGATTTGTTGGAAGTAGTGTTAGCAACGGGTCCAGTTTCGCCCCGTTTGTATTATAGCGGTTCTAAGAAAACCCGGAACCGACCCGGCCGGGTCGGGTTTTTGCCAAACGGTTCCCTCAATTAAGTCCATGAAAATCCATCAGAGAATTTAGTGTTTGGTATGTCAAATATGCAGTTTTGCACGGTGCATCTTTTGATGTTCTCCGATTTTGAATATCTCAAAAACTCAGCAAGCGGCTTTGAAAAAGGTGCTATTTTGGGCCCAAAAACGAGGTTTTTACCCAATCGCTTACTGAATTTTAGAGATATTGAAAATCGGAGAACACCAAAAGATGCGCCATGCAAAGCTGCATATTTGATATACCAAATGCTAAATTATCTGACCAATATTCATGGACTTAATTGGACAGTTCGCTTGAAAAATCGTGGATTTTTGATGTGGTAAGGCCGTTGCCACGCAGACATATATTACCCGCCGGGTCCAAATCTGGAACCGTTGCTAACACTAGTTGGAAGGAATCAGGTTTTGTTGGTTGCGTTGTAAATATGGCGTGATGGTTATGGTGTAAGTCGCAGGTTGAAAGGGTTGCGTACATAGTTGGGTGGAGTTAGGATGTATTTTTGAACGAGTGAGCAAAGGTGACGATGGTCGCGTTAACTGTATATAAGAATACTGGATTTGCGGATGATAGGTTTGTTCTTCACTCGTTCTCTAGGCTACAAAACAATCAATAGCTTTGGCACCAACCTTTGTTCACTTCTGTGATTCCGGAATTCGAGTCTCGTGTTTGCCACGCAGTACCCGCGATCACTGCCTCCTTTCAGTTTGGTTTTTATAAACCCTAGAACTCCGAGACTTGAAACCTTGACACTTTTGGTACTCTGACAAATGCAGGCCACCTGCACTATATTCTCTTTATCGACGACTACACACATTGGACGACTGACTTCTTACTTCTGGATAAGAAGCAACCAACTTGCATTGCTGCATATCAACATTTCCAGAACAAGGTTGATGCTAGAGGCTTCATAATCCAGCGATTGCGATGCGATAATGGCCGAGGAGAATTTGACAATAAGCTCTTCCGAATGCTACTGGCCACACGCAGCACTATACTAGAGTTCGGACATTCTTATGGCCACCACAAAAACGGTGTTGCAGAGATAATGGTCCGAACGATCACAGAGAAGGCAAGAGCCATGATGCTCGACTTCCAAGCACCACTCAAATTCTGGGGGGAAGCAGTAAACACGGCCATATATCTGCACCAGTGAATGCCAAACGAAGGCATAACAAAAAGAGATGATTGAGACAGCTATAAGGCACCATACGATACTCCATACGAAATGCTCAATGGCTACGGGAAGCCGCAATTTGAACAACCACCTGATGATCGTACTTGACAACGAATAAATTATAATGCTCCTCTACACCACCTCCGTCAATTCGGATGCCATGTCAGCCGATTAATACCAGAGTCGCAACATATTGACAAGAAACTCGGCACACGATCTAAACCCGGCTGCATGATGGTCGGTTATGTACACGATAGTACTACTACTTGGAGGATCTCGGATCGGCAATTTAAAACCATAAGATTTCAATCCGACGTCATCTTTGATGAGGAGAGAAACGCATATGTATCATACCCACAATCATTAAAAAGAAAACACCATGATGATAACAGGCTGGAGACGCCTGAAGAGACCATTGAAATTGACATATTTGATCTTCCACAAGAAGAAGTACACATGGAGATAATTGATAATGATCATGGTGGAACAGATAAGAATATGGCTCACGGCCGCACTCGAGAGAGTAGAGCCGGTGATAGCATTTCTCATGGCCGCACCAGAAGTGGCAAAGTCACCCCCGATTATACAGCTGGAGCTGACACCGGTCTCCCATCATATACAACTAGGCAAACACACGATGGGCAGGGAGACCGAAGCCCACCTACTTCAGGTGCGGAAGAAAACACAGGCCTTACACACATGGCTCCTGACGAGGATGCCCACACAAATTTCATATTCGATTCTCATGACCAAGCCCCATCTAGGGACGAGGTAATCACAAATAGAAGCATATGAAGACACATATGTTCGGTGCGATGGACCGTTGCGGCTGCAAAGAATGTCCCAGTGATCATACCGACCGATAGAGTCACAAGAAGCTCAGCTAGAGCAAATGCACAAGTCAATGTGTCTGAACTGATATTCACTGCTCCAGCATCAATAGAAGTTAACGATGACCCACAATCTTACGATGAGGCCATGTCAGGGCCAAGGAAATACGAATAGAAGACTGCAATCCTCGAAGAAGCCAAGTCGATTCAACAAAATCAGACCATCACAATAATCAATGATCTACAAAACAATCGCAGCGATAATTTCACTGCAACCAAGCCAATTGGCTCGAAATGGGTCTTTAAGACGATAAAAAACCCCGACGGGTCTTCAAGGTATAAGGCCAGGTTAGTAATTTCAGGCTACGAACGGACTGACTACGGTGAGGCGTACGCCCCCATTGGCAAATTGATGACCTTCAGACTTCTCATAAGCCTGGCCGTACGAGACGGTTAGAGCATCGACCGCCTTGACGTCGTCACCGTATTTCTAAACCCCGAAGTCGACGATGATATCATCTATATGGAACTCCCTGTAGGTTGGCCTTTTGCAGAAAAATTCGTACGACTAAACATGGCCCTGTACGGCTTGAAACAAGCACCACGGCTATGGTATCAACACATAAACGCTTTTTTGCTCTCTTTAGACTTTATCCAATCGGAGGCCGATCCGAACCTCTACATACGAAAAGTCATTCTTTTACTTGTTTATATTGACGACATCTTATTGGTCTACACAGCAGCTGCAGCAAAAGATGCTGAAGCAATTAAGTCGAAACTCACAGAGTTGTATAAGCTCACTAACCTTGGAACGGCTTATTAATTTCTCGGAATTGAAATTTACCGTGAACACGATGGCTCAATCAGCATTGGCCAAAAAGGCTCCATCGATTCAGTTCTCAAGCGATTTCACATGCAAAATGCCTACGAAGCACTAACTCCACTCGACGATAAAATCAAATTTCACCTCACAGAGCCAGACGAGAGAGAAGTTGATCCAAAAGAATATCAAGCAATCGTCGGCTCTCTCATGTACATTGCCTTGGCCACCAGGCCCGACATATCATTTGCTGTGGCCACCCTGAGTCCATACAATTCCAAGCCTTGCACAACTCACTTAACGGCTGCCAAACGAGTACTTCGATATCTCAAAAACACCAAGAACTATTGTCTCCATTATGCATCCGATGCATCAAGCTCTCTTACTGGATACACCGACTCTGAATGGGCCCCTGATAGTGCCGATCGAAAATCCCAAGGTGGGCATATCTTCATCTCCAATGGCCCGATTTCATGGCAATCACGGAAACAGGACCTAGTCGCCACCTCTACTCTCGAAGCCGAGTACATCGCCTGCTCAGAAGCCTCCACAGAATGCCAATGGCTCCTACAGCTGTGAAACGATCTTGGTGACACTGATCTCGAACCACTGCCAATTCGCTGCCACTCGCAAGGAGCACTGTCTCATATCACCAATGGCATGATCAAGACCCGCACGAAGCATATCAACGTTACTTATCACAACAGTCGACACCTCCACGAATGCGGTATCATCAACTATTCCTGGTTATCTAGGAACGATAACATCGCCGACATCTTCACTAAGGCCCTTGGGAAAGAAAAGCACCAGAAGTTCACGAAGGCAATGGGCCTATGCTAGTTATTTCATGGATACACGACTTTAACGGATTTAGAGTAAGTTGATTTAAGGTTGAAAACGATGGATTTCTTTTTGAATTTTAATTTGTATCGATGGCCATCCTCAGGCTACGGTAGTACTCTTGCCCTGCTCATCTCAGGGTTTTAAGGAGGCTGCTATGAGATCACTTGCAGCGCATAATTTATATGCTCGCTTATTTGTTTCTTTTGTCATTGGTTTCTTGCTACGGATTGTAGCAAGAGGGGGAAGTGTTACAATAAGAGGTCATTGATTCTAGGAGCTTCCAGGCTCTCTCGTCTCAAGGTTCACACAATCGGCGAAAAGCTGCTTGGCTAAAGTTGATTCTTGCTTGTATATATACACACACTTTGGACCTGTATCCAGAGAATCAATCAACCTAGACTTCATCTACACCATAGATTTCAACAACTAGTTGATTTGTAATGTATGTTCACAATGGTTCTTCAACCGAGGTTCAGGATTTCATGGTTTTCCTTGAGTATTTAAAGCATAGATTTCTCCCGTAGTTAGTTCTTTAGACGATCACTTTTGTACAACAGGTAATCAACCCCTCTGTGTACTCGATTGCTCTCAACAGCCGATTCACTAAGCCACCAAGTAGACTCATACGCATAGACTTATACATGGTTATGATGAGAGCAAATCAGAGAGGAAGAACGAATGTACTGAATTGTCTACCGTACAAAAAGAAGAGAAAGTAGCTGGCTTATATACGAAGAGAAAGCACACCTAACCCAGAGACCCGAGCAATGATTTGTTTGTTTTGTTTTAATCATATTGCATTCGGCCGCTTGCGGCCATTGCATAATCTAAACCTTTTCCCGATACTTCTCCGGTGTGAACCTTGGGTGTCCCCACAGTCCTCCTTGGATCCAAGTCGTATCTTCCCAGTCTCCTTGTCCCCTCTTTTTCATCGAAATACATTCCTCCACCCTCCTCTACCCTCCTGACACCCCTGTAACTCTTTCAACATCTGTTTCCCTCAGTAACTTCAGTATGGCCTTCACGGCCTCATCTGTATCAAACACCTGTGACATTGGGTCTTTCCTTCTCTCCTTCCACTTGAACATCTTTGTTAACTCCTTCCATAGATCGTCCTGCTGTCACTTCCATTTGTTGCACCTGTTAAACAGGTGATCCCTTGATTGCCATTCATGTTCGCACCACCTGCATTCCCAACTTTCCTTATTTTTCATGCAATCCAGATAAACTCCCATCAAGGCATATCCCACCTTCAACTGAAAGTACCTTCCTGCAATCTTCTTTTTTGCTTCACCCAAAAACACATATATTGTTCTCTTTCTATTCATTCTGTGCACCAACTTCTTGTTCTTGTACTTTGCCTTACACCAGTTCTCTGTTTCTGTCCACTTCGCCTCTGTAACTTGCCTCGGTACTTTGGCTAGAGACCACTGCTGGTGATTCTCTCTTGGCTCCAGCTGTAAGGGCGAGTACGTCCGAGTATGGCTCCGTACTCAATAGTAATAGTAGATACGGTTGCACACGAGAATAAGTGATAAAGTACAGTAGTCTTTCAGTATGGTAGTAAGATAATCACTGGAGTGCAATTGGCACTCCGGCGCAGTGACTATATCCTGGACACTTACCCGGCCATCGGCCTGCTGCCGTTACATCATCCCCCTCTCTAGCTGCAGACCCCCTGGGCTGCCATACCCATACATGAGAAGAGAATGTAAGAAAGTAAAGATCCAGACTCGTACGCCCTCTTACAGCCTCATACATCCCGCTACTGATTGGTACTGCTCAATGGGTGACCTCTCGGTAGATCCGGTGCACAGGGAAACTCCACCTCTAGTGGTAGGTGGTAACAACCCATGCCGATGCTGTTTGAACCGGGCCGAGATCAATAAGAAGAGAAGAGAAGAGAGGAAAAGAGAAGAGAAGGAAACCTCCAAATTGAGCCTGATTCCTCCAGATCTCCATATCCCGAATCCAAGCCCAGTGCTGGCTCGGAGGTGCTCAAATTGGTTCATATGGTGTTTTGCCCTTCGACCTTGCCCTTCGACATTGCCCTTCGACATTGCCCTTCGACTTCGATCTTTCGGTCTTCCTTTTGTCTTTCGGCTTTACTTTGTCTTTCGGTCTTACTTTGTCTTTCGGTCCTGGAGCTTCCGTCTTTGAAGAGGTGTTCCATGTAACATTTGGCATTCGACTCTTGGTTTGCCGGAATTGCTGGTGCACTTCCATGGTCATATAATCATTCTCCGTAGATGCACTTTCGTGGTGTTGGAATACCGAGACTTCGTACCTGCGTTTCAGTGATATTATGGCGTGGAAGATTTCTTTCGTTGAACGATCTCGTGAACGTTATCTCTGGGGTTAAGGCCATCATGGCCGGTAATGCATCTCTGCAGCAGTCAACTTGCATAATTGCGTGATATACTTATCTTGATCATAGCTGCTGCTCTTGAGAGCTCTCGAATTCATATGATTTCTCCAATTTCATGTCTCCGTGCTTTCGTATATCCAAGCACATGGTAGACTTCATTGGTAATAGCCTCCGCTCTCGGCATTGATTATGCGCGTATCCGTCACGGGCCAATAGATGTCCCAAGAAACTAATTCAGAGGTCTTAAGAGCTCCAAAGTGACCTGATTCGGGGTTGTCATGAAAGAGACTTATCACTCTAGCACGAAGTGTTTGATCTGCAGGAACGTATATCCTCCCTTCATAAGTCAGAGCTCCAGCAACGACCTTCCATTGATTTTCGTCTTCGGGGGTGTTTGACATGGGCGAGTCGACTATCTTCGCATTCACGTCGATTGCCAATGTGTCGGAAGACAAGGCATTCTGAATCGCCGGTAGGAGATCATCATACGGTTCAACTTCAGGTGTAATGGCCCTCGATTGTAATCATATATCGACTGCATTCGTACATGCTCATTCGAGTTGCGGTATCTAACTCGTAAGTGTTTCATAAGGTCTTACTCACAATGTAGTTAAGTATGCTTCTGCTCTGTGTGATTCAAGGCACCACTCTCCGATTCCCATGCATTTGACTTCCGAATTCTCAAATGTAGTGAGTCTGGGCACGCTAAGCCTCTCAAAGATACAAGCTAATTCATATGCTCCACTCGCACAGGGTATCGTTCGTTGATATATCTAATTCGTAAGCGTTCCGTACAAGGTTGTAGTTATCATGTAATTCGGTGTGTTTGCTCTTTCAGCAATTTAAGCCCTGAAGACTCTTTCGCGGAAGTCTCATAAGTTCATTCTAGAGTTCAGTCGGTTTGCACCCCGTGTAGCTTGACATCTCGACTGCTGGGTTGGCTGGCTCTTGCACACTAGTATTGGGTGCGGTTGAACTTGATCTCATTGACTTCCAGGTGCACTTGACATCTACAGCATGACTAGTGCGTTGCGGTGGTGGTGAGTCGTTCTAGCACTTCCGGTGCGGAATTCGTTTGCAGTAGTGTTTTCTCGGTTTCCGGAATGGTCATCCCCCTCTGTTTTGAGGTCGGTGCTCCATTGACAACTTGTCATCATACCGGTGCGTAAGGTGTCGACTCATCGATGTCCATCGATTTCCTGATTTATAAGCCGGTTTCAATTGCCATTGTGGCTTCGTGCATTTGTGTCTGCATTCGATTATGAATCATGCAGTATCACTCATAAAGTAAGTGTTTCTTATGTTGCATAGATGGGTTTCGTCTACTGTTTCCTACCTTGTATGAGGTTCATGGCTTGTATGAGGTTCGAGGTTCATGGCTTGTACGAGATCTTGTATGATCATGAAACGTGTATGAGAATACGAGGATATGCAGTGGTGCATAATCACGAGAGTTCTAGACTGATGGCAGGCTCTATATAGACCATAGATTCGGCATAGTTATAGATACAATTAAGCAACTATTCAACATCTTAAAGAATAGGGTAGAATTGAAACGCAACCTGGTATCGCCATATAGGCATGACTCTTGTTATCCTTTCCAAGAGTATGCATGATTGCACTCGGCACTCGAGAAATCTGCATTCCGCGGCCTTCCTGTGGCTCAATATGCGCCATCCGCCTAGCGGCCATTTCTTATCGATTCATGATTGTGCATGTTGAGAGTTTGGTATTCAACTCAGAGTTTCAAGTCGCCATCCTTGATTGCAAGGATATCGGCAGTTTTTTGAGTTGCGCGACGGTCATCCCCCTTTTTTGGAGATTGGTGCTTGTCGCCAGCTTGTGATTATTTCGGTGCGTACAGTATTGAGTCTTTTGTCGATTCTCCTATTGATTTTCGTTGATTCTAGCACTTTCAATTGCCACTGTCGCTTGATACTAGCGATTACAATTCTCGTTGCGAGTCATCTAAAGTAAGAGTTTCTTAAGAAGAGGGTAGAAGTTCAAATGAAACCTTGTGTTTCCATATAGCCATGGACTATTGACATCCTTCTCTGAGGATGTGCGATTGCGCTCTATACTTGTTCAACCTGCGTATCGTGGTCCTGCCATAACTCTGTAAGTTTCATAAAGGGCTCACTGACATACATGCGTAATGGTTGGGTTAGGGTTGCCTTCCTTGTTTGCAAGAGTATCGGTGCTGTCGCCGGTGATGATGACTGCTGGTTATTCTCATCGGCTAAGTACGTTGGCTAAGTTCATCTCGATATATAGGCCATTAGAGTTCTTATATCAACCTCCGACAGGTTATAGATCTCGCATGGTCAATTGGACAGTGCGGTGGAGTCTTGGCCTTCACCTTGCTAAAGACCTCCACAAATTCTCGATATGTGCGGGGATGTGTCCTCCGTCGTCGGTCAGTAGGCACCAATTCAGGTGCTCGTCTCTCCATCTGTACATGTTAGCTTTGTGCTTTCAACTTCGTCTTGATGGAGGGTAAAGATTCCCGGGAGTAGAGACATCCACCGGCCCGTCACAATAGAGCATGACTGTGGCGTCCCATCCTCCCTTCGTGGGTCGGCGAGCTGGTAGCAGTCACTCAAGCACCATCACTGTGTTACTCTTCTGCCGCAACTACCGCCGCTGCTCCTGCTCACTCATCCAGCTCATGGGGCTTCTCCCACTTTGTGTGGTGCCTTCCATGCAAGCTCACAGCAACCCTTGTGCAATCGTCCAGCTCGTGTGGTGAAAGCCTCGACAACCTCATTGGTAGCAAGTAGGTTACCGAATGCGGTGGCTCCAAGCATTTATGTGCGGAGGCTTATTCTCTTCACCGCCCTTCTGCGGAAAGCATTTGCCCTCCGCCTGTGAAGGTTCCGACGTTACATTGGTGGCCGCCGGTAGTACCCCCGCTTGTGGTTCGGAGGGCCAAAGTCAATCTCCGGGTTTCTTGCCTAGGTAAGCCCAGAAGTTGCTCATACAGTTTGCCAACCGAAGGCTATGACGTCACTGCACGGAGAAGCATACTCTGCGAATTGCGTGTATGTCTCACCCGATTGGGATTTTGACAATTAAATGACGTTTTTCTCCTATATACAAAAGGTAATCCATTTGCCCAATCCTGATCAGGGATATGGAGGAGAACATGCGTCAATTCCCGCTAGGGGATCCGACGACTTAAATGTGCATCCATTCCCACTTGGAGATTTGATGACTTGAATGTGCATCCATTCCCACTTGGAGATCCGATGACTTGAAGGTGCATCCATTCCCGCTTGGAGATCCGATGACTTGAGGTGTGATTTTGTTCGCGCTTCGTACTTGCTCATCCGTCTCATAGAATATCAGCTTGATCTGCTTGCCTCTTGAGAACACTTGGGGTTTAAACCTCCCACTCTGAGCTGCTTCATGATCTGCGATCGCGACTCCAATAGCTCAGTCTTGAACTCTGCCCATTGGTAGTCTTTCCTCCGTAAGTGCACATCCGTGAAATGCTGACGCTCTGTAGGTGCGTTGCGGAGTTTCCGCTCAGTTTGGAGGAAGGTAGTTGTTATGTGTGCTTGCTCATGCAATGGTAGCTCTTATCGATTCGTCTTTGGTGATCAACTTTGCATTGTGCTTGGTGCCCAAAATGGATGCGTTCAGGAGTAGATCCTATGAATCAACGTGTTAATAGTAGGTCTGTTAAAGCTTCGCTAGCACTTCGAGCTGCTTAATAGCCATTGATCGTTCATCTGTTTGCGAATGCATTCAGCGAATATAGGATTGCTCAGTGGTATGACCATCAGGCCGGTGATGTGTCCCTCGGAGACGATTGATCTCCGAATTCATTTTGGAATCGTCACTACTACCTTCAATAAACTGAATTAGGCGTACTTAACAAATCTTACTGCGTCTAAACCGTGCATTGAGATGTGTTGCGATCACAGTTAGTAATGCGACTGTTCGACTCAATTGACTACCGAATCACCTCGGAATGGTCTCCGCAGTAGTCGATTCACGAGTACTTGTGAAGTTCAATGCTCCTAGGTCTCAAAAAGTAAGGTGTTGCGTCATTTTCAAAATTCTCATTTAGAGTGGGGTTTTTCGCTGGCGACACGTCCCTCAGGGCCAATCGACTCCCGAATTCCTTGGAATCGTCTCTGCGGTAGTCAACTGACTTGATATAGGAATACTTATCCTGATTTATTGATTGAGTGACAATACTCAGTGTAGGTTAAGAATAGTAACGTTTTTCGAGTTCTCGGGGGTGCATGTTGTGGCAGGTGATGCAACTCTCGTGAGCAATTGAGTTCCAAAAATGTTCGGAATCGTCTGCTTCATGCACCATTGACTTTCAATTCGTTTCGATCATCTGTTCGTATGCCATTTCTCTCGGCGGACGGGTTTCGTGGACTTTTCAGTAGTGGTATGGCCATCATGGCCCACGACGTGCCTTTCGTGACACTTGACTTCCGAATTGTCTTGGAATTATTTCTACCTTCGTCAATCAACTCAATCAGATGGTTACTTAGCTTGTATCGACAATCTAGTGATGATTCTTGGTGTGGATATAACACGTCGAAAAGGTGTAATCACGAACTCTGTTAGTGAAAGCTATCCGATTTCTAAAAAGAGATTATAGTGTAAGGGCGAGTACGTCCGAGTATGGCTCTGTACACGATAGTAAGAGTAGATACAGTTACACACGAGAATAAGTGATAAAGCTGAGTAGTCATTAAGTATGGTAGTAAGAAAATCGCTGGAGTGCAATTGGCACTCCCACGCAGTGACTATATCCTGGGCACTTACCCGGCCATCGGCCAGCTGCCATTACACATGCGAGGCCTGACTACTTCGGCTTTTTGGCTCCAACAGACTCAGTTGGTGTCGATAATTAACCATGGGTTCGCCAGCGGCGAGTAGACCATCCGTTTGGCAACGTCGGGTATCTGCTGCATGAAGACATTCCATACGATACTTGTATGCTTTGAATCGTCCCTCCCAATTGCGACTATCTGACAATTTAAGTATCGACCAATAACCTGCATTCGATTCAATCAGTGGGTCTCGGGTATGCTGGAAATTGTTGACATTGTTCTGATCTGCATAGTGTGAAATTGGGTATCACCCTTGAACCATCTTCCAGGTTTCATAGAAAGTAATCACAATGGCAATTACCATTGGCAGTGTCGATCAAATGTTTGGTAATCTCTTGCTTTGATTATCCATCAAAGTAGTGTATCTTACAACATTCCGCCATCTTTTCCCTGCAGGCCTTGGATTGTTTGTAGAATCATCCTCTGTAGCTGAACTTCGCATATAGAATACTGATGCTTCGTAGGTGCAGTTGATTGTGCAATAGTAGCTCATATCGACTTGTCTTTATCAATGACTTCACGTTTGGATCGTCTGTGATTTGACGTGTTGAGGGGTAATTTCCATAGTACCAATTCATAGACGCAGTAAAATTATGTCAATCATGGCTCGCAAGTGCTTCCAGTGGCTTAATGTGTTGCATTCGGTGACATTTGACTGGTTCCGGTGTTCAATCTTATAAGAATAATCTTGTGAAATATATTTTAAGGACTTCTCAGGACAGTGACCATCCCACCGGTGACACGCCTCTCAGGTTCAATTGACCTCCGGAATTGTCTCTGAATTGTCTCTGCTACCGTCAATACACTCAATTGGGTATACTTATAAAGTCTCAGTACTTGTAAGTCTCGAAAAGCGAAGTTTCGCAAGGTTTGGAAGCCTCTAAGTCCACCCTTGAGTGCATTCCCAAAGTGAACTTTCAGCTCTCGGCATCGATCGTATGCGCCCTTGGCTTCAGGTTTTATTGGCTTCAGGGTCCTCCAGCTGGCGCATAAGTGTCCACCATCGCCTGGGGCTGTGTGATGATCTTTAGACTTTGCTCGGTTTTCAGCTTGCTTTCGTCTTGGATTTTCTTTATATAGTGACTTTGAATTGACCTCAATTCTCAATAAACCACGCTTAAATTATCATCTTGTAGAAAGATAATTGTGATCATCCGATTGTATGTACCATCATTCTCCACAGATGCACTGCCATGCTCAGATTATCATCGTTCGTATTTGCACATCCTTATTTGTGTAATAATTCTCCGTATATGAACTTCTGTACTCAGATCATTTTGATCCGTAGATACACTTCCGTGCTCGTATAATCATTCTGGGTTGATGCACTTTCGTGCTCATTTAATTCTGATGTATTGTTGTTGAGTTTCAGAGATTCTACTCCGTTCAGTGGAATGGAATGGGATCAATAAAATCTATCATAGAACTGATGTATCGACCTGTTTCGGATACTGCTCCGCAGCAATCCATAGTCTTCGGACTAATTGTTGCCATACGATATCTCTTGTTGAATGATCGCATGAAAGTCATCAGAGGGATAAGGCCATTGTGGCCAGTAACCCATTTCGTTGAAACGCTTAATGTCCGGATCTTCCTAAAATCGTCTCTGTAACCGTCAACCAGGACAATTGGATAGTAAACTTAGCGATCCTTAGCACTCCTGCGAGAGTAGTGTATGACTCCAGCACATCCGCGATGCCAATGGTAATCCTCTCTTTGAGTATCGTGATCATCACAGTTGAGGCTGTAATCTTCGGCATCGCGATCATTATTGATTTCTTCCTTGTTTCTGATTTCGACATCAACAGAACCGCTGGTTTCCAGTGATCAATTTATTCCCTCAGCCAGTAGCCCACCGCCAATATCAGTAGTTTTCTTGTACTCACAAAGGTTAGTGATATAGAATTGAGTTCTAGATGAGATTTCCAAAGGAATTGAGGGTATAATTTCATGATTTTTGATATCTCTGGATGTTTTTGTGCATGTAGTGACACATTGGCAAAAAGGGGTTGGTTGCGAATTCCATGAGCAAAACGTATCCAATAACTTAAAAGAGACCATTGTGTATATATGGGTGCAGGGCAGTATGGCTCCGTATTATAGGGTAAAATGAGGTACAGGTGCATATGAAAATAAGTGATGATGTCATATTATCGTAACATAAGTAAGATGATTGCAGAAGTGCAATTACACTCCCATGAAGTGACGATATCCCGGACGGTTTCCCAGTGCTGGCTGGCCGCCATCACACCCATTTTCTCGTCTACAAAACAATCAAATAGCTTTGGCTTCCTCTTTTTTCACACTTGGTGATTCTGGACTGAGTCTCTTGTATACAGTCCCGGTGCATTAGCTGCAGGCTCTTCTCAACTCTTTATTGCACTCTGGCTGTCAATGTTTACAATCCCTAGAATCCCAAGGCCTGAACCCTTAATATTCCAGCCCTGAACCCTTGACACCGAAGCCCTGATTCCTTGACAGTAGTTGCGGTGTCATTGTATTTCTGAGGTGAATGGATGTAGGAGATTATAGTTTGATGGACTATTCAAAGATTGTGACCACTGGCAAGCATTAGCAAATTTGGTACACTGTACTTGAGCTTATTTTTAGTGAATGCAATTGGCTTGAAGTGACCAGGGAGTCTGTATTAATAACAAGTTTGTTCATTCTTGCCTTTCTTTCTAGATTCGTCATTTGAACCAGTGGAGTTGCTGTTTCTCCTCTGAATATGGTATATCCTTATATACGTACAATGTGTCACTTATAATTCTCATTGGTTGGAATTCTGTGGCTGAGTAGTTGATTGTGGCAAATATCTATCTTGAACTCAAACTTGAAATTGCCTCTTCAATTAAGTCCTCCAGTTTTGCTCCACTTTTCAAGTGAGGTATACATGAAATGTGTATAACTACTCCTTCCTTCGTCTCCCAGTCCCTGATTTGCGATATCTTTTAAGCAGATTGAGCAGCTATAGAAATACACCTAAAACTTTCCAAAAATTGATGATTTTCCACAACTGTTGCATTATTATTAAAGATATTGTAAATTGGAGACTGAGAGGTGAAGGAGTGATAAATTTCTCATGTTGCATGAATACATCACTTTATGATTGGAGCTAAACTTGCCAACTTCATTAGATCAAACTGGCCAATATTGTATTTTTGGAATGCCAGCATAAAACTCTGGATTCTGGATGTTGTGCACAACACTGTGCATGTTTACACAGTATTGTGCAAAGTCTATTTTGATGAAATTTGTATTCCATATATGAAGGGGCAGATGCAGAGTGAGACAGCAGCAGATATTCAGCAGTGGATATACAGAGACCAATCCAGATACCCAATGGTAGACATATGGAAGCTGGTGGATACACAATGGCACAATTTCCACAGTTGCAGCTGGTTAACAACAAATACAGTTTACCAAGATTATCATTTCCTAAAGGTGGTGAAGCTGCCTCCGGTGCTTCTATTTCTATATCAGTATTCATTCATTGTATTACTGTCTAATTTGCAGCAGGTGCACCGGTATTTGGTATGCCATCTGTTTCCTTGTCAGTTTCATTGTTCATTGTCTTTTCCGTATCTGCCATGGCAAAGGCCATAAAGGTCACTGCAGTTTCTGACTCATACATAGAGTGCCAATTTGATTAATGCATAGTATCCTGTTTCATTGATAGGTATTGCTGACTTAGAATCATGTTTCAGAGAGTTGATAATTGTATGGGTTTTGGTAGACATGGTGAATGATGATAATTGAGATGACATTGGTGACAGTGTTGAGTTTCAGTGTGAGGGTTAGGGTTGTGGAGGCTATCATCAAGCATAAGATGTAGAGTAGTGGAGTAGAACTTAGATGATAGCCACTGCTGGGCTCATAACCTGTTAAACTTAGGAGTTCTAGAGTTGATTTATCTTATTGTCTATATACACGGAGAATGACTTCTCTTATATACTATGGTAAGTATGGTGTCATGATGTCAGGCCGAGGCATGGACGTCATGAAGTCCTATTCCACCATAAGCCCATCCAGAGATGGCCACACCGTCATGATAGATGATGTCGACAACCGCACCGTCATGTCACATGACGTCGGTCAAATAGCATAGTGCCACATCACGTTAGAGAGAGAAGGAGAAAGACTCGAGATATATACAAGAGAGTGGGGTGCCCTATGCCCTATGGGATGCTCCATGTAACAACACGACTTCAGAGTTCATGACACCACGCCACAGAGTCAAATGGCGGTGCCTGGAGAGGCCTATGCACTGCCGGAGATGCCGGTGACACTTCTCTCACTTCATATGGCAGATGTTCTAGTCTAGTCACGGAGGATGTCCCTCCGCGGAGAGACCGGTCCATTCAGAGTCCCACCCTCCGTGACTGGACTGGTTCATTCGCGGAGCATAATTACAAAGTGCTAATTACACTCAACATCGTGGTGCAACTACAATTACACTGTGCTCCATATCCTGACTTGAAACCGGCTCTTCTTCCTCGTTGCCCTCTTCCTCTACATCGTCCTCTTCCTCCTCCTCCTCCTCCACATCCTCGTACTCCTCGAGATCGTCTCCTTCCTCAATATCCAGTTCTGTCAAATCACTTTCATCGTTTTCCTCTGCGCTCTTGTCGGCATCATCAACAGAACATCGCAAAACCGTACAAGTTGCTTTTAGACGCTTTCAAGTTTTCACTAGCGCAAAAGCAAATCTAGGAATTGTCAGATGAGAGCCAACTTTGAAAGCATACCAAACTTTCAACCTTTTCACCAGCTTTCACTACGTATTTCCTTTCGCATAAATACACTTTCATAATTTCTTACAGATGAGGCTACAGCAGTACACTCAAAGTTATCTAGCCCGGTAAACCCAACGTTCGGCTGCCAGCAAAGACGTCAGAAGCTCTGGCCCGCGTCCGAAGTTTAAGTTTTGGCCAGCGGTGCAGCTCTAGCTCTGGCAAGCGGCGTAGCTCTGGCTAGCATTGTAGCTCTAGCAAGCGTCGAAAGCACTGGCCAGCAGCCTAGCCAGCCGCCTAGCATGCGGACTTAACTCAACATGTGAGCGCAACCTAGAGTCCTAGTGCGGTGGTACTACTGATTATCATAGGGCCAACAGTGTCACCACTATGTTCATGAAGATCTAGTAAACTGTTGATTATCACCATACGCACATGTTCGCACTCAATGCTGGCACGTACACTCGCATACACACCGTGCCAATTACCATGGAAATCGAGCTACGGATTCGGCTGGAAAATCTGATTCGGAGATCTGCTCTCCCCATGAGTCCAAGCATCGCCATTAACCCAGTACCATCGATTGGAATTCTCAACACTATGGCCGTTGGGCATCGTGAGATTCCCAGACTGAGACTGCAGGTGTGAGTGCCAAAGTTGGTCGCGGTGTTGGTCGCGGTGTTGGTCACGGGAATAAACTTCATCTAAAAATCTATCGATATCATGATTTGTGAATAAGAACTGTAAATCCACGAGGTTACTAGTAGTTGATTCTCGAGAACTCTCTTCATATGCCGCGTAACCTTATACTTCACCCATCCTCTTCTGGTTGAAGATGCCTTTCATTCGTGGGAATCCTCTCGATACTCGCAAAGAGGGGTGTGAAGGTCACTGCCGGAGGGTGCAAAAGACTAGCTGCATCACTGCAAAGGACCACTGCAAAAGACCGCATTGCTGCAAAAGATCGGCTACGTCTCTTCGATAAACCTGATGAATCTAATGCCAAAGAGGTTCTACAGCGAAAGAGTCACTGCAGCGAAAGAGCCACTGCGGCGAAAGGGCCACCGCCGCGAAAGGGCCACCGCAGCGAAAGACACAAAAAGAAGTGAAAATCACCAAGCCTGAAAGGGCACGAAAGAGCATTCGCAGCGAATGTATGTGGAAAGCAGCCGAAAGCCTGAAAGCACGTGGCACTTTCAGAAACTTTCAAAGTACGGCCGAGTTTCGCGATGAAGTGGAGTATGTTTGCGCTGTTGCCTCTCCTTGTGTATTTGCTCAAAGTCGCTTTTGATTGTGACTGGGCCTAGGTGGTGTTGTCTTCCGTTTAAGATTGAAAGTTCCAGATGGCGTTGCAGAAACACCATTGTGTGGGCATTGAACTCCATCGTTTCGGCCATGGCAATGTAGTGTGCACTCAACCTTCGCATTGAAACACTTGCAGCAAATTGTATCACAGTTCCCTTTACATCCACAACGTACTTGAATGAGCTCAGCAAGGGACTAAAGGCGTGCAGCCTTCCGCAGAGAAAGCATACGATGCCTACTGCTCTAGTCAGTTCACGAAGAATATCAGTCCGCGGAGTAACCGGTCAATTCACGGAGTCCCACCTTCCGTGAATGAACCAGTCAGATCACGGATCTGTGAACTGACTAGTGCTAATTATGCTCAACCAAAATTAACAGTTACTCCGATCGCGAAGTTATGTATTCATGAAATATGTATATTTCATCGCTCTTTCAACTCCTGGTCTCCAATTTACCATATCTCTAATATTGATAGAATGATTGTGGGAAAACATCGATTTTTAGCGTTTTCTGTGTTTGTTTTTAAAGCTGCTCTATCAATTTTAAAGATATCATACATCAAAGACCAGGAATTAAAAGAGCGATGCATTTTGCATATTACATATGCATCTCTTGGTGATTGGACAAATACTCGCAGACTTAATTAGACTGAGCTTTTGTCATTTTTGTTAGTGCCGCCATGGCTCCATGAAATAACTGGTCAGTTCACGGAGTTAAGGTAGACTCCATGAAGTGACCGGTCAGTTCATGGAGCCCAGTTACTCCGCGGGTTGACCGGCCATTCCGCGGACTGACATCCTCCGTGAACTGACTAGAACACCTACCCTTCATGAATGTTGGAATTTGATGAGGAATAGTTGCTGCAAGGCGGTCCATATTTTTGTACGTAGTTGCACTAAGCTAAATGCAATTGGGTTGATTAAATTCAGCTAGATATGGCCAGCTAAGTGCGCATAGATGCGTGGGCATATATGCGTGCAGAGCATTCACCGAGTGTACATTCACGGAGGTGGGGTGCAGGGGTACACTCCGCGAAAGAACCAGTCCAGTCACGGAGGGTGGGACTCCGTAAATGGACCGGTCTCTCCGCGGAGGGACATCCTCCGTGACTAGACTAGAACAGCAGATCCCGAGTGTTTGTGACACCACACTGCATCATTATGTTGGAACTTGACGTCACAGCCGTATGGTAGGAACCCAAACTGACAGACTTCGACGCTTTGACCCAACAATCGCATGACAAGAGTGCCTCACGCTCAAGGAGTGGTTCAAACAAATAAACCATGTTATGCATCGTTCAGGCCGGAAGAGAAGTGCCGATAGTGGCTCACAACCAGGAAAGCTCCTTCTCAAGTACGATGTTTGATATCACCAACAGTTTAGTTTCAACTCTCCTGCGAGCCGCTCCACGCAATTCCAGCGCCTTGGATGGTCCATTCTGCACTGTATATATACTGCCATACACTCCCTCCATTTCGATTCTTCTCTATCTACTCCATCTTTACCTATTTACTACTCTCATCATCGTTTTTAGACATATTAACCCTAGCCCTACCTGACCCCTGTGACACTCAGTACCTTATATACAGCTCAGAACGTTGCAATGCCACCCAAAAAGATCCCATCCACCCCCTCCAAAACCGATACAATTAAGGACACTCTCCACCTAGATGGTTTCGCGAAGCAGTTCATGGCCGAGCACATTCGGGGTCTTATTCGGATGTATGCCATTCACGGGGTCAAGGATGATGGTGCGATTGACTTGATGTATGATATACTGTTTTTGGACCCAGTCACTACAAGGCACTTTGCACAGTTTCAGGGGATGTGGAAGCATCGGACATCGAATCAACCACGACACATGGAATGGTGGATTAGGTTCCGGGCGTTTCTCCGGGACTGTTTCGATAAAACTCGGGTGCAGATGAACCGATATCACAAAGAAAACCCACCTTTACCTACCGACACCGATACCGACCCCAACTCCGACGACTCCGACGACTGTGACGACTCCGAACGTGGCAAAGGCCATGCCAAGAAAGACACCTGGTATCCAGGGACACCCAAGGTGCAGCCTCCCACCCACAAACGTGCAACGCCGCCGACCATCATTGCACCGCCGCCGACCATCATTGCCTCTGCCCTCCAGAAGAAACGAAAACTTGATGACATCTCCACCGATGCCGCCCCTACCGGCCCAACACTTATATACACCTTCAGGGTCTGCATTGTCGACCCTGAAAGCTACGGCCCAGAAAGCTATGACCGTTGGGACGACATCTTCGTTCACCACAGCTCGAATAGATGGCATCTCTCACGAATTGAGAAGCTCACCGCAAAGGCCGTACACGGTGCTGTTTGTGGCCTATGTCCCGCCAGAGATGTCAGTTGTATTCTTGGGTGTCTAGTCATGCCTGGCGAAACCTCTCTGCGGCAATGTGATGCAACTGGACTCAATAGCAACGACTCTGTGGCCACCTTCTTTTCCATTACAGCTTACAACCCTCTCATCGTTGTGGCTGTTCTGAAGGCAATGGCAGCTGTGCCTCCAAGTATTGCAAGGGCTACTCCACCACCACCACCACCATCACCATCACCACCACCACAACCACGACCATCTCCCCCGAGAACACCTGGTGCCTCCGAACCGGACGAGAGCCCGACGCCTGATCCCAGGTTCATTGCAATAAACCACTCGGCAATGACACAACCGGAGGTGACTGCCACTCACCACGTCGAGTGTACCTCTCTCCAAGACGAGTCGGCTGCGTCGCTTGAAAAGGAGTCGTCGCCTGTGCTAGAGGAGTCAATGAGCGCCAGGGTTGCACGAATGGCAAAGGAGACAGCACAAATTGTGGAGGCGACGTCGCGAGCGGTGGTGGAGTTGCAGCAACAGCGGGAGGCGAGGTCGCGAATGGCGGAAGTGTCGGTGGCAATTATCACGCACCAAGATGTCAATTCTAGTATGAGCTTTACACAGCTCGAGGCGTCGCGTTTGACTCCACCATGGATAATGGGGGTAAGGAGATAAGGAGCGTACGACTTGGATCCAAGAGGACTGAGGGGACACCCGAGGTTCACACTGGGGATGTGCGGTGGAAAAGGTTTAGATTATGTCATGGCCGCAAGCGGCCGAATACAGTATGATTCAAACAAACAAACTCCACCATGGATGAGTCAGTAATTTGAGTGATGGTTTTCGGTACGTCTAACAGTGCTGCAAATGACTAGCATACTGACATATGTGTTAAGTTCGTGTTTGGGGGCTAGTAATGGATTGGGTTAGATTGGGTCTTTGCATATTATGTTTGGTTCGGGTGGAGTCGTTTTTGCATTTTACAGTGTTGTTTTTAGTCTCGTTTGGGTTTTCTTGGAATTATTGTCTTTGGTTTCGTGGGTGCGATTGGGCCGGGGGACGCTGGTATTTGATTGACTCATTTCAGTACGTTCTTTATCGTTGCTGCAATTGACTAGCAAGCTTGTTTTGTTTGTTTTAATCATATTGCATTCGGCCGCTTGCGGCCATGGTATAATCTAAACCTTTTTCCCTGATACAGCCTACGTCCCCCACTCCATTCAAAAGAACGCTTCCCATCAAGATAAAACGCTGCAAATCCATCCGAAATCCATCCAAAAACGTCTCCGGATCTCCATGATCTTCCTAATCTCAGACAATAGCCCGCTCAGTAGCTGCATCGGATATCCGTGCCCCTTTGGCTCAACATCCCCGATCCGGCCCGGACCATGTTCTGCATCTTGCACTGCCATTGTTTCGTCGATTGGTCAGTGTCGTATCAATCGGTCGTTGTCGCGATGATCAGTCGGTGTCCTGTCGAACGTATAAGTAGCCAGCTCGCCGGTAGCCTCAGTTGAAGGTACTAGTCTAACCGGTTTAACTGTCATCCCCGTCATCTCCCATCGTGGACATCCTTTCGGTGCCAGTTCCCGGCGAAGGAGTTGGGCCCGGTGTTGATCTCTGTGTCGTGAATGGCCACTGTCAATCTACTCCAATGGTCTATCCCAGATCTCATCACCCACCCCAGCGCTCTCCGTAGGCATCTTGTTGTGCATCTAGCCCAGAAGTCACCGAGATCCATATCCCGTATGCATTCTTGAATGGCTTCCGTCGTACCGAACAGTGTGCCGTGTGTATCTTGATTATCCCATTATATCGAACTCGAACTTGTCCCGTCGATGCGTCGTTCGGCTATCGTGTTCTCGCCCCATATCGCTGTAGGTCTGGATGAGCTCAAACTCCTGACTTGCCAGTGCGAAGGCACCAAAATTGAGGAAAGAGTGAGTCGTGTCGAATAGAAATCGATTACCGTGTTGTCTCGTGTTGCTGTAGGTCCCAGCGATCGATCTCTCGCGATAAGCAAGCAGCCTGCTCAAACCACCCACTTACTAACCACTAGCAAGAGGGGGTGCTGAAGTGGTTCTGCCAAGTTGTAAGTTGCAAAGTGCGTAAAGTCTGTTCTTGATCTTACCGGGTGTACTGCTTCCGCCCATACTGCAGCGGCCGCAAGTGCCAATGAACCATCGTCACTTCGGTAGATATAGACCCGGACGACGACGAGGACGAGAGATGACGACGCGGGGGAGAGACGACGACGGCAGTAGGGTAGGTGACAGCGGTGGGGCAAATCATGCCGGAGGAGTAGATGATGCCGGAAGAGGGCTTAAACGACGGTGCGGAGACACGAGCGCAGAGCTTTAGACGACGGCGTAGACAAAATAAGGCGCACGTAGACGAGGGTAGCATATACGACGGCGGAAGACTAAGGAGAGACGAGGGCGGCGGAGAAGTGGCGGCGGAGGTTGGAGGGCGTGGAATGAGGCGACATGTGGATGTGGATGCAGAGTGGGGTGGAAGACATGGACGATGGCAGGCAGAGGCGTGGAAAATGGATGCCGTGCGGAGGTGTGGGTGAGAGGACGAGAATCGGCGTGGCAGAGGGATGAGACCGGGTGTCGACAAGTGCGGGGGCGTACACAATCGAGAACAGGTATTGAATAGTGTAAAGGAGCAGTCGATCGAGAGCAGTGGAAGAGAGCGATAAAGATTTTGATGTTTGACACAGTGGAGTCGGTGGTGGAGGCATTGGAAGATGCAGAGTCAAAAGGCTCCAGGGGTATAGCATTGTCGAGTGGAGTAGGTACAGGTTGCCGAGAACAGTTCGGACTCGGGGTGATCAGGGTATCTTGGCGACCACTGGAAACGGTAAGCGAGCGCAAAGAGTTTCCCAGAATGGCATTTGCATATCGCTTTTCTCGAGTGTAATCACATACAGTACCCCTGAAGCCTTTTGACTGTTCCAACACCTCCATCCACCCTACTCCCTATCCCACTGCATCAGAGTTACAGTCGATATCTCTCATCCACTGCTCTCGTGCACGCCTCCATCGTCGACACCTGTTCTCATGCCTTTACGCCTCATTCCTCGTCCATACCTCTCTCACACCTCCGCCGCTCTTTTCCACACCTCCGCCCTCTTCCATGCGTCGCCCCTGTCCATACCTCCCTACTCTGCACCCACATCTACGCGTCGTCTTTACCATTCCATGGCAGGCGTTCTGATGTCCCCTGTGCAGCGCATATGGCAATACATCTCTCGGTTGTGCCCGCCTTTGTCTAAGGCATCGTCTACGTCAAGTATTCTCGCCGCATGACCTACATCTCACTGGTACGATTTATGCTATTCTTCCTATCCCAGACCTGACATAAGCACTGACTGATTTTGTCTATATCAGAATGTAAGGAGTGTTGCATCAAATACATGGCCACAAGTCACCTCATCATTCAAGACCTTCGACTGTCTTTCCTCCGCCCTTGTCCATTTCTCTGTCCTCGCCTCTTCACCGTCCACTGCCATTGCATATTCCGCCTTCGTCTACGTGCACCTTATCTTGTCTACGCCGTCGTCTACCGCCCTATGCCCGCCGTCGTCTACGCCCTCCTCCGGCATCATCCTGCGGCGTTATACACCCCTCCGGCGTTATCTACCCTTCCGTCGACGTCTCTCCTCCGCGCCATCTATGTCTACCGATGTCGTGGCGGTCCAATTGGCACTTATGGTAGCAGTATGGGCGGAAGCAGTATACCCGGCAGGATCCAGAATAGACTTTTACGTATATGCACTTTGCAACTCGGTAGCAATACTTCAGATAGGTACCCCTTTGCCGGCGATCGGTAGTGGGCGAATCGAGCACGGTACGTTCTCCTTCATTGTTTATCACCAACAATCAGGGCGAATTGGTTTTTGGCGACACCAGATGAGACCACGGTAGCCAAACGACCCATCGACGTGACGAGTACGATTTTGAGTTCGAGACTACAGGGCAATCGAGCCACTCAGTGAGATCGACACACCGCATGTTGTTGGGAAGATAACGACAACGACAATGCGACGGAAGTCATTCGGGAATGCAGTCGGGATGGACTTTGGAGACTTGGGGGGGATGTTGCATATAGCTAGATGCACAACGAGAAGCCCATGGAGAGCGCAGCAGAGAGGTACCACCAGAGGAAGTCGCGGGGTATGTGATCCCGGACAGAGACCGACAATAGCTATTTACGACACTGAGACTGACATTGACATTGACAGTACTGAGTCCGATTCCTTAGCCTGGGTGGTGGTGCCGAGAGGAGGATGATGTGGGATGACGACCCTTCAACAGATTGGAACGGTAACTTCGATGGAGCATACCAACTACAGCCAGCCCGGCACGTTTATTTACATACATTCGAAACGATACCGGCAAATTGACACGACACCGACCGATTGGCACGATGTCAACAGAACGACATGATGACGAACGACGCGATTGGTGGCGCAAGAACCAAGGCGCATCCGGCCGGTCAGGGAGGTAAGGCAAGGGGTTGTGGTCCTGCTGAAGCACAAGGCCGAGCTAATGAGAGCATACAGTTGCTGGGAGGGCTACCGATAGAGATTGGCAGGATCTTGGGAATTGCCATCTTGGAGATTTGAGCAGACTTGGAGCAGTAACTTCGATGGAGACTACCTGTTAGCCTGAAACTTCATTTCGACACCGACTGATTGACGCGATGGCGGCACATGAAGCAGAACCTGGTCCGGGTCGGATTAGGGGGGGGTGCAGTCATGCGGGAGCACGAAGCCTAGCGTGACGCTGGGAGATTATATACGGCTGCTGAGCGGCCTATGAACGGCGATCGAGAGGATCTTGGGGTTGGGGAGGGTTTGGAGCGTCTTTTCTCCGAGGCGGGAAGCTTTTATTTGGCCAGGGCGGGATGTGGGGAGTACGATCAGTGTATTATATATATCTCGGTTAGCCCCTGAGAATAGACTTTACGCACTTTGCACCATTCATTAACCCGCATGCGCTCATGACAGTATGAGATCGAAATGAACTTGGCAGGCTACAACTCACTGGTGGGTACGGTTATTACCGAAAGTCTTGACAAAAACAGAAACGGCTAAGTCAACAACCACGATGGCTACCCTAGAAGGAGGGTGCCTCACCGGAGTGATGATGGAAGTTAGATCAAGCGAGAGGAGCGACATGGACATGGGAGAAGCGGGAGAGACGTGTCGGTGGCGGTGGTGATGGCGATGGCAGCAGCGTGGAACACCGGTGCCAGCGCGGCTACACTTGAGCCGATAGAGAGAAATGAGAGCGGAAAGAGGAGGAGCGAGACTCCGGCGGCCCCGGCGATTGGAGGTGCCGCATGGATCGAACGGTTCGGCAGCAAGCCCGCGAGCTGGCACAGTTGCACCGAGATGGCAAGCATGCTGGAGGCGCAGTCAAGCACTGCAGGAAACGCAGTGGCGAGGCATGAGGACATGGTTGGAGGAGAGGGAAGAGAAGTGGGACGCGCGCCACCGGACGACGTACTGTGGGGCACGGGCATAACGGCCATGGTTACAAAAGCTATGGACGGAGAAATCGGGCCAGAAAGAGACGGGAAAGATAGAGACCGATAGCGTTGGACTGGAAGCATCGAAACACGCAGGCACGACGCACACAGGAGAGCCGAAGAAAGCGTTCAGAGAGCCGGAGGAGCGACACCAGACACCGGCACCGACAACGACACCGAAGCCAACACATACGCCTATACCGGCACCGACTAGACGGTGGGAGACAGCCCCACCACGAAACCAAAACAATGTGGCCTTGGCCAAGACCGCCGGCCCAGGCACAGCCCCGACAACCGGCTCGAGCATGGCTGTAAAGACGATTGTTAGAGGTGAAATGGTCTACTGAATGCCCTGAATCTCGTCGCGTTGCCCGTTCTTGATTCCAACCAGCCGTTCTTGCTCCACTGAATTGTTTGTGTTTTTCGAGTTGCAATAATGAGGGGAGAACCGTGTGTATAGATACAGAGTGTAAAGAGAGAGAGAAGGAAAAGACTTGAGATATATACAGGTGCCTTACTATCAGCCCCAGTTACAGTGAGCTTGTATCAGGTCTGCAACGTCTCAGATCTTATATATGTGTTCCGACCCATACACCAAATTTCCCGTTGGCCAACAGGTCGACCGATATGCCAATTCATCAACTTGGTGAATAGGTCAACCTATACACCAACTGAGAGCACCGACTGAGGTGCCAAGTAGCAGGTTGAGGAGGCGCAGTGAACCACCATGGTTTTTCTTCTGCTTAACTTCTACATCACCATGACTATCTTACCTATCTTCTGCCTCCAGCTCTACTAGAAATTTTCTCATCTACAACAATGACTACCTTGACTCCCACTTCTGCTCCCACTTTCACACCTCTACTAGCATTCCGAATGAAGGATTTTCATACAGAGGCCATGCTGACAAGCATGACTATGGTAGTTAGCCACCAGCCGGCTACCCTGGGCTGGCCTCTATTTGACCAAGTGCACCACTAGCCAACAGGGCTGAATAAATATGTACACTGGCCGATCGCTTTGCCAGTAGGTTGACCCAAATGCCAAATCTTCCCGTTGGCCAATAGATTGACCTGTAGACCAAAAGGTTGACGGCTTTGCCAATCGGTCGACCTGCTGGCCAACGGGAAAATTTGGCGTATGGGTTGGAACATATGCAACACGAGTGTTTTTCAATGAATGAGTGATAGTGCATGAATATCCGAGCAAATTTGGGCTTGTTTCAAGGATAGAGTAAGAATGTATTGTTCAAATCAAGATCGAACAAGGCGAATGGATAGAGTTTATCAAGTAGTCCATTTCATGTCTAACAATCGTCCTTATCGGACAAATATTCATGGAGTTGACATGGGAGGATGCTATGGAACCCCTCCCCCCTTCCTCCCCCTTCCTCCCATGTCAACTCCACGAATATTTGTCCGATTGGGATGATTGTTAGACGTGGAATGGACTACTTGATGCGCTCTGTCTATTCGCGTTTTTAGATCTTGATTCCACCCAGCCGTTCTTGCTACGCGATCGTTGTTGTTGATTTGACACGAAACCAATGAATTTGGACGGGTTAGACAGGTTTTTGAGTTCACCACGAAAACCCGTCACGGGACGGGTTTTAAACTAGATCCTCGGGATTCTGCTCCCGCCTAAATCCCGTGGTTCAGCCTAGTATGAAATAAGAAAAAGAAAAAGAGTGTGGATGACAGTACGCACGAGGAGCGGCCTTGTGGTGGACGAGCAGACAGATCTGAGCAGGGATGCCAATGACAACGTCATTGTTACTAACTGTTAGAACGTGCGTACGGTGGTTCTGGATCTGTGGGCTTGGGGCTTAGGACTTTGGGGTTTCTTTGTTCCTTTGTTCTTTATATGGTCTCGCCATGGTGCATCTGTATCTTAGACCCAGACACTCTACATCACTCGTCACGATACATTTTGGTCTTGTTGCTTTGTATGTACGAATAGATGCTTGATTGTGATGTCTAAATCTATGTCGAAGTCTATGGTCTCCTGCCATACAGTCTAGAACTCTCGTGATTATACACCTTTGCATATCCTCGTATTCTCATACACGATGCATATATACAACAGGTCTCTCTTTGCATCACTCATCACGATACACTTTGGTCTCTCTTTGCATCATTCGCCTTTCACTCACTCGCACGTGTTGCCCTCCCACACTGACGTTCGAAGAAGAGGAGAGAAGGTCACGAGGATCGTCAATATTTACGATCAAAGAGACATACAGTCGGGAGAGAGGCTAGCACCAAAGTTAGTGGGCGGTCATTCGGCAGGGCGGCACCGTCCGCACTGGTGATTTCAACGCCCACAGCAGACGATGGGATCCAAGATGCCGGGAGGAGCGGAATTCCGTCTTTTGAGAGGATGTCATAGACGAACATGGGCTGGAAATTGGAAACGACGACCAGCCCACACCACTGGACACGGGTCGGCAACCAAGGCGAATCGATTTATAGACTTGTCTATGGCTAACCGACCGATCACAAGATGGGCCATACTGGCGGAGGATCACGCCACCGGCTCCGACCAAAAAGTCATAGAATGGGAGGTTGACGTGGACAAGCAGGAGGAAGCAGACCACCAGTGGGTTGTAGGGTGGAACTTGGCGGCAATAACTGAGGAGGATATGGAGGCGGCCGAAAAACTGTGGATGGAGCTGGCGAAAGAGAACGCACCTGGACACAGAGTGCACGGAGGACGAGGTGGAGCAGGAGACCGAATGGTGTCAGGAAGCACTGAGCAAGGTTCTCGACGTGACGGCAAAGAAAATTAGCATCTGCGCAAAATTGAAGAGGTGGTGGAACGGCGACATCAAGGAGAAAAGAAAGGCTCTCGGGCAAGAAAAGAGAAGAAAGAGACGGGAAGTTTCCGCCCAAGTAAATGGTGGTATAGAGGCGGTGTAATAGCGGCCAATCATTTTGCTTGCGTCCATGTCTTGGCTGGCCACAAACAACCTGATTGATCGAGCCGATAGTCGGATAAGTAAGCGGAGGTGCGGAGGGCGACTGTCTCTCTCTTTTCTTTTTTCTTTTGTCTTGCGGGGTTTAGAGGCGGTCAATCTTTTACTCTTTTTCTTTTGTTAATAGGGGACGAAGGGTAGTGGGTGGAGAGCTCCGCCATCTAGCCGGCTCTCCCGGAGGCGGAGATGATATATGAATAAAACAACACAAACAAACTACTTTAACGGCGGGGTCAACATCCTGGACCATGACAGAATATTCGCATATCCATTTACCATATAAATTTGGGTGGGCGGTGAACGTTAATCGTTCTGAGATCTACACTTTGTCTGCCTCGCTTCACAACATTTTCACAACTGCGCAGCTACTATTATCAACATAACCTGTGGGAAATACATTGCTTGACAAAATTCTCGCTTCCATATGTGTGCGACAAATACTTAATTAGACGGACTTTGGCGTAGTCGTTGCCTTTGCAGCATCGTAAAATAGGTAATCGCAATCGTAATTGCCATCGGAATTGCAATCGGCGACATCGATCGTTCGGAAAGAGTCTCGTGCTCGTGGTCGTAAGAGAGGTGTCTCTCGTAGTATCCAGCCTACTTTGCCATGTTGGTCTCGATTGTAGGTGCGCACTAGCACGTCTTCAGCACATCAAGTAGCTACCAACAAACATACACGGCGCGGTTCGAGTCCACCAACACCACCATGTCGCACTGCCTCAGAGAAAACGACCTGCGCGGTATACCTACCTCCACGCTCCCACCCCCTTCCTTCCCACTGAAAGGTAGTAGCAATCCTTGAGAGTGCTCGCTTCGAGCGCCACCGTCAAATCGTCGCAATCAACGTATCCTTCAACAACCTCCTCTCGCGCTTTCCTCCACCTGCAGACTGACGCGAAGAGGAAGCAGAAGCACCACAACCACTACCGCCACAACCTCCATCACGAAAGACGACCCTCTAAAACCCACACATCGCACCAAAGCGACCAAGAACCACTAGATCCAGCTCCTTCTTTATAAACACAGCAAACATAGCCAATGATTCCACCAGTCCAGCAATGGACCAGTCCGGACCGGGTCCGTCCAAGTCCAGTCCAGTCCAGTCCGAGAAATTTTTGGACCGGGATCGGACCAATCCCCAATTCTGCTGGGCCAGGACTGGACTGGACTGGACTGGTGTGGACCAGTCCAGCACAGTGTCCAGGGTTAGGGTATATTTCTCAATGTATCGGTCTTTTAATGGGAGAAATATATCTCGATGGTACTGAATATACAGACAGAACTGTCCTAATTTCGCCCAGAGTAAGTATTCAGAGATGAGCGGTGATAAAATGTGAGGATGGGTCATGTTTTCGGTGGTACTTGACTAAGAAACAATATCGAAATTGCAAGCGTGTGTGGACTGGTCCAGACCAAGCCCGTCCAGTCCAAGACTGCCAGTCTGTGGTCCAGTCCAGTCCAACCTTCTGGTTGGACTGGACTGGACTGAGCCCTACCCCAGACTGGGTCCGTCCGGACTGGTGGAATCATTGAACATAGCGACTCGAGCCGTGGGTCGACGCTCCGAAAATCTCGCCTCCACCTCTGCAGATGTATTACGCAAGCTGAAAATAGCCTTCCCCAGAATCGTTCCCCGAGAGCTGTTGCAATTAAACCATTACCTCGAACTGCAGCGGCGATTGCAGCGACATCCTCAACGAAGGAAGGAGCCAGAGAGACGAAGTACAGGGGATATGGTGGATTGGCTCATTCTGATTTGTGCCAAGGAGAGAAGACGGCGGAGAGCGTGGGATGTTGCGCGTGCTTAGATAGGAATGTGAAGAGAGGAAGGAGTGGTGGAGTGAGCGGTAGAGATACTTAGGAATGATGTGGGAGAATGATGTGATCAAAGAGCTTCACGACACATACTTTGCCATACTTGTAGTGTCTCGAGAAGACATGTTCCTGCTCTCGTGTCCCAGACATTTTCTTTGCGCAGAGGCGAACGAGGCGAAAATTCTGGGAACGAGAGCAATATGTTCCGACTCATACGCCCGACTGAGGTGCCGAATATTTCAGAGATTGGGAGCACAAAAATCCGTTTTGTTATGAATCACCATCTTTTTCCAGTGTTCCTAGCCTTAGCGGCGGCTTTTAAATGAAGGCCGGGCCGGGCCTGCAGGCTTTAGGCCGGGCCTGCAGGCTTTTCCGGCCGGCCGGGCGGCCGGCCTGTAGGCTTTTTCTTGGCGGCCGGGCGGCCGGCCTGCAGGCTTTATTTGCCAACTTAGCATAAACAACATATATTGTTTAAATGACATCCATTGCTGCTACCTAAAGTCCTAAACTAAGAAAACCTCCACAGTAAACTCAAGTTCATAACCCTGCCATCGGCCCATCACTGCATCACTGTAGTCCAAGACTCCAAATATCCACCTATTCCTTCTGTTTTTCCAGCGCAATCAGTAAATCCTCCACCTGCCAGATCCCTTTCATTTCAATTAACTCTGCCCTCTCCCAGAACTTTAAACATTCGACTGCAGATATAATAGCATCCCCCAGACGATTGTGACGATCAGACATCAATAACTTTGAACTGCTGAATACTCTTTCTACTTCAGATGACATTGCCAGAATGGAATGGATGGTAAGAGCCATACGGGCTAGCTGGGACCATTGGGGTGAGTTCTATCTCTTCACCCAGTACTGTATGAGATCTGTAACATTTTCTGCCGCTGGCGTCGATTGAAACCGCTTCTTTCGATTCATATCTGCCATTTCCATAGTCAATCACGCCTGCTTTCGCCTCCATTGTAGAATCGAAGGCTCAGGTCATGGAGGCATTGGAAATGGATCTATAGTTGCAGACAGGGATGATGCATCATATAATCCAGGGAGGTGACGATACACAGTATTCCACATCGTGGTGCAGTGCCTTGTAGCTGATTGAATCTAGTCCTGACATTTGCTCCACTCATCACAAAAGTACTTCAGCTTCATATTAGGATGTAATGCTACTGCCCCATACCGAGCAGGCTGATTATCTGCCAGACTAAAGTACTTATTGAGAACTGACCAGGCAAGGTGAATAGATGAGATAATATGGCTGCTGTATACTGATTCGTCTGAGTAGTTGTGCTTTGCTTCATTGAGATGGAATAGGAGCTCATCTATTGCTGGAATGAAATCAGCGACAAATCCGTTTGGACGATTTTTCTGTGAACTGAGCCCTTGAAGCTGTAGTGACCACACTTTGAATGCACTCAGTATATCATGATTGACTTTCAAATCCTCCCAGTCATCCTCAGATAATTCATCTGTGACAATTACCTCAGGATCCAACATATTATCTGTAGAAGTGTTTGGTGATTTGCTCTTCATCTTTCATTGCTCCTCCCAAATGGCTGTGAATACAAATTCATCCCAAGGGGCCCGCAAAATGACAGCACGTTCAATGGCATCCACATCACCTTGACAGTGTGTTACACTTCCAATAAATCGGCTATATGCAGTAGCATTGGGAACCATCAGTTTAGCCTTTTCAGTTAAACGATTGTGTCGCTGAGGGGAGCATAAAATCCATTTGCAGATATTGTGGAGGTGTCCAATTGGTCCTCATTTCCGCCAGAGCTGTAGCTTTTGTATACTATTGACATCATCATCCCAAGCCCCGCCCTTTTGTACAACTGCATTTGCATTTTGACCCCAGAGAAAGGCATTTACCACAAGGTTGATGACATGCCCGAAACACTGCATGCGAGCACAAACAGGATCGAAGGTTATGTTATCAGTGCTGAATTGCTTGCCAAGCTCATACATTGCGACATCATTGTTGGTTGAATTATTAGTGGTAAAGTCGCCTACTTCGTATTTCAATCCGTATTGTTCAAGACAATACCAGATTATTTCAGCTTGATTTGCACCAGTATGAGGTCCACAAAAGCATTCCATTCCCAAAAGAGCAGTGACCGAATGACCCATACTACTAATCCAATGGCCCACCACTCCGAAGAATGCACAGTAATTAGGTGATGTCCTGTGATCAAAAATGAAGTGCACCCAGAAATCCGTCACCTCAAACGGGCCACCATCGCCACCTGTCCTTGTTGATATCGTGCAATTATCCAATTTCGTATGGTGTTGCCACTGGCAGGCAGTGCTTCAGCAATGGCTGTAAACGAAGCCGTCTGGAAAATACTGTTTAGCCTATCTGACAATGATTACAATTATACAATGAGATTTAACATACACAGGCCCTGAAGTAACTCAGTACAAGGTGGATGGTGCGCTGCTCAACTACCCGAAAGCTAATGTTGTTTGTTACAATCCATTGGATCAGGAGTGCTTTGAAGAGATCTCCATTGAACTGAAGTTTCTGAATTGCCTTTGCAAATGCCGTTTGCAGTGTGTTATCTACTGGCATGGTAACTTCCCCAATGGGATTATCTTTGGTGATGCCATGTGCATCATCAAGATGTTTATTCATATTGCGAGTAGAGCCATCAGTGCATGTGGGTGCCAGATGACTAGGGCATCTAGCACATCTCCAGCGAATGACGCCTTTCAGATTGTCAAATTCAAATCCATTGCCAGAGAACCAACAATAGACAGAGTGGCGTTTCTTTGAAGGAATACAAGCGGCAGGAATTTCGAGGGTAGACATGTCCAATTGATAATCTCATTCATTAGTAACTGATTAGCAATCAAAGGTTTGGATTCATCACCATCGGTACCTCCTGAGTTACTGCCAATGATTGAAGTGAAGAGACCGCTTGGAACCGAGCTCAAAAGGCTATCATCATCATCAATTCCACAGTTGATGACTGAAAGTGGATCTTTCTGTGAATCGGATTCGTTTGGAGCAGGGCCTTCCCTAAAAGACATGATTTGATTGTTGCTTGTAGATGGACTGACTGGACTGAACTGACTAACTGCCTGACTGACCCTAGAAAAGGGAGAATAAGCTGCTCTTATATACAAAACAAAAGCCGCCCGAAACCTGTAGGCTTTGCCAACATTTGTAGATTCGTTGCATTTCCTCAGGCTTCGCAGGCTTCGGTAGGCTTTCCCAGGCTTTCCCAGGCTTCTGCAGACTTTCGCAGCCTTTTCCAGGTTTCTGCAGCCTTTTCCAGGCTCCTGCAGGCTTCTGCAGGCCATTCAGATATCGATCGATTTATACCAGCCGCTACCGGCTTCTACAGGCTCTTTTGATATTGCACTCAATATCTAGAGCCGTAGGCAGGCTTCTGCAGGCTTCTGCGGGCCAAAGCAGGCCAATGCAGGCCAATGCAGACCAATGCAGACCAATGCAGGCCAATGCAGGCCAATGCAGGTGTGTGCAGGCTTCTGTAGGCTTCTGCAGGCATCTGCCGGCATATCCTATATTGCAGGCTTATGCAGGCTTTGCATATATCTGCAGGCTCATTAAATCACGTGCAGGCCGCCCGGCTTTTCGTTCAGGCTGGGCCAGGCTGCCGTTAGCGCAGGCTTTCAAAATGGAGGCCGGGCCTGCCGGGCCGCTTAGGAACAATGTCTTTTTCTCAACTACCGAACTTCTACAGTAACATGACAAAAGTGTGGAATTTCATACTAATGTAGGTTACCCTGCCACGCAACACGCACGGGCAATGCAACACCCGGATGACATACCATCTTCGGAGTAACAGCCGGGCAGCAACATCAACCACATCCTCCACCCACAACCTCAATGTCTAGAGTCAAAGCAAGGAAGGCATAGACAAAGGAAGATGCTATGCAGAAGGGTATAAGGGACTACAGGGGCGACAAATGTCCAAGCATCAGGAAAGCGGCAACACACTACAAGGTGAACTTCACCACTCTTTCCAGAAGGCTAAGAGACACACAGCCAGCCCATGAAGCACATCCTGAGAGTGCTCTCCTCACGCCTGTGCAGGAGGAAGCTATTGTACAGCTGTATCTGCAGTTCGAGAGCTGGGGCTTACCTTTAAAGCATGCATATGTTAGTGTCACGGTTGTGCTGAGTGACGATAGATGGTGGAGTGATGATGGGTGATTAATATAAAAGATAAAGCACGACGAGAATGAAATCAGGTTTTGAACGGAGGCTAAAGCACGACGCGGATGAAATCAGGTTTTGAACTGAGGCTAAAAGCACGCAGTCAGGTTTCGAACCGGAAACGACGGAATCGTGTAAAAGCAATGTACAAAGAAAGCAGGAGTTCGGAGGTATTATGGAACGAGTGAATTACTGTATATAAACGAGGCGTTCGGCGGAGGATAAGTTTCTTTCTTCACTCGTTCTCTCGTCTATAAAACAATCAATTAGCTTCGGCTTTTACTTCCTTCACACTCAGTGATTTTGGATCGAGTCTCTTGCGTACAGCCCTCGTTTTCTTAGCTACAGGCTATTCTCGACTTTGAGCTTTCCTGCTTTTGGATTTTATAACCCCTAGAACCCCAAGCCCTGAACCCTCGACACCCAGCCCTGAATCCTTGACAGAAGAACGAGTCAAAAATCGATTCTACCAGTTATATTTTAGTTTATGTACCGCTATCCTCATCAAAGCGGTTGTTATTTTTGTTACAGACCCTGCAACACTCGCTGCACTGTGTTTCGATCCATTGTCAATTTTGAGAACCAATCGATTACGCACAGTTTTTGGCAACATATTTGTATAGTTTGCCTGTGGCCTTTCAGAAGACCCACAAACTATTTCGACAAATGAGCGACGAACCTACCTGCGACTGTATCTATTAGTGTTACTGTTCGGAAAAACCCGGGGACCTAGGTCACGACTATCCAAACCCAACAATCTACTGTGCCTGCGGATCACCACAAGAGTGGCTGGTAAACCAAATCTGCAATTGCGACGTTGAAGAATTCGATACCTTCTTCGATTGTATCGAAGAACACGACTGTATTCTTTGTTTACTGTGGACCCTCAGTCTCCAGACTCTGTTGCCTTGGTACCTAACCCGGCGTTAATATGCTGGAATCCCAATAAGTATATTTGGTGTGAAACTCCTTGTGGCAACGACTGCTGGATATAGTGGAAAAGCGATACCTGGAGACACATCTGTGACGAGTGCCTTGAAGTAGCACAAACCTTCGGCTGGAGAATCACCAAATACCTATACCAATCACCGTTCGAAAATTGCAATGATGGAAGGCAGCTCCTCAGAAGCCCGATACATAGAGCTTTCCAGAATAAGCCAAGAAATAATAGGGAGACAGATATTGGTGGATTTCACCAAACTGAACCTAGAACAAGCCCTGGAAACGGCGAATGCAATGAAGGATACCTTATGTCAACTATTACAGGCACCCCCATCTAAAGTCAAGAATCAAATAAGCCGACTGAACGAACAAATCGTCACCCAAGCAGCAAGCATTGGAACAGCTCAAGAACAACTCACCGAGTTGTTCAAAGAAGGGAAAGATCTCGAACAAAACAAAAATAACATGGACCAATAAATGACATTAACACAACAAAAAGTGAAGGACTTGGAAGCAAGAGTGCCCGCCTGTATACACGGGGACTTACAGATCAAAGTCACCGAATTAGAACAACAACTGGAAAACAGAATGCCAACAGATACGGAGGTATTAAGGCAGGATCTCGAGGATACACAGGAGCAATTGAAAATAATTGGAGAAGAGAGAAACAAATATCGGGATCAGGTCAAAAGAGTGCTCACACTCACGGGGAATGGTGGTAATGGTGGCGGTAACAGAGTACATAAAGGCAGCAAAATTCTCCGATTGTCAGGAACAGACCGAAGGGCATTTCGAGGATGGATGGCACAACTAGCCATGAAAATTGCCGATGAACCGGGACGATTCTTCAGCAAACAATCCAAAATGAGGTACATGGCAAATCGAACAGAAGGCGTGGCCCTGAATCAAATTCAACCGTACATCGACAGGAAAACCGGAGATCTGAAGTTAGAGTCAGTAGAAAAATTGCTGGACCTAGTGCAATTGGCTTTCAGAGACCAGGACATATGGGCCACAGCGAATCGGGAACTGCTCAACTTATGCAAAAAGATCGAGAATTTGCCCAATACTACACAAAATTCCAACGGTGGGTACCTGACATCAATTGGAACGAAGCAGCCCAGTTAGAAGTATTATGACAAGGCCTATCTGAGGAGCTGAAGGCCTCACTATAGCACTGCGACATCCCGTCGGACCTCACGGAGTTTGTCAAAATGTCCTCAAAAGAGACTCCCAAATCCGCGCCCAAGCTGCGGAGAGAATGTCAGGAAGATGGACAGCAGGGTCAAAAAAACAGGAAAGCACAAGCAACACCACACCTGCCCCAGAAATAGCACCAGCAGGCACTGTGACAGGTTACCACGGCCCTGCTACAATGGACCTTTCAGCAGTCAAGGGGAGAAAGATTACTCCGGAAGAACGCAAGCGGCGAAGGGATGGAGGACTCTGTATGTACTGCGGGGATAGCAGACATTTCGCGGCATCATGCCCAAGAAAATTGAAAGCAGCATCAGGACAGGTGGAAGTAACACCTTTTAGGAAAGCAGGAAATGAAATGGACGCAGATTCGGGAACAAGGGAAGGAAAAGAAATTGAGATGGGAAAAGTCTCGGCCAGTGCAATAAGGATGGCCATTGCACTGGGCACGAATCTCCTTTGTCTACAGTTGTTAAGTCTCGTTTTGGAATTTCGCAGTTTTCAATTAGTACTACAGAAATTAAGGAATCTTCAATGGAAAGCAAACATCTTGTTGTGAAACGTTCGCTGAAAATCGGAGACAGGGTAATTGATACACACGCTTTAATCGACTGCGGAGCCACAGGAATAGCTTTTGTGGATAAAGATTTTGTTCGCCATCATCAATTAGAAGAGAAGGAATTACGAGAATCAAGAGAGTAAGAGGTTATCGATGGAAGACCCATCGAATCAGGAACAATTACGACTATGGCCAAATTAAACTTGGGAATACGATCACATCAGGAACAGCTACCGGCGTTTGTCACAAAACTAGGACATTATCCGATAGTGCAGGGATCACCATGGTTACAACTTCACAACGTAACTGTCAAATGTCAAAGTCGCAGGATTGGCATTAAAAGCAGCTACTGCCAACAACACTGCCAGCACCATTCGAGCGTATGGGTGTGGGGAAATCATATGGAAACAACAGCGGATCCGGAGAAATCAAAGCTAGATATTTGGGCAGTAGCTACCTCACCTTTTATGAGAAAAGTAAAAAAGGAGAACCTCAAGGTTTACGCTGTCACATTATACGAAATCAACAAGGCCTTGGAGACAAATGATGTACAAGAAAAACCCCTGGAAGAACACATCCCCAAAGAATACCACGAGTTTCTACCCCTATTCAGCAAAGTAATTGCGGAAACGCTACCACCGCACCGACCCTACAATCATAAAATTAAGCTGCAAGAGGGTTTCACACCGCCGTTTGGACCTATCTACTGCTTATCACGAGAAGAGCTGCAAGTCCTAAAGGAATAGATAGAAAAGAACTTGCCCAAGAGATTCATCCGATCATCTTCGTCGCCCTCCGGAGCCCCAGTACTTTTCGCTCCGAAATCAGGAGGAGGCCTGAGACTCTGCGTCGACTACCAAGGCTTGAACGAAGGAACAATTAAAAACCGGTATCCCCTACCATTGATCGAAGAAACCTTGCTAACACTCTCCAAAGCCTGTTACTACACCAAATTAGACGTCTGCGATGCGTAAAATATGATTCGAATCGCAGAAGGAGACAAATGGAAAACGGCTTTCAGAATTCGATACGGACTTTTCAAATCCTTAGTTATGCCCTTTGGACTTACCAACGCGCCACCATCGTTTCAAGAATTTATCAATGATCCACTACGCCCCTTTCTGGATATATTCTGCACGGCCTTTTTGGACGACATCCTCATTTACAGTGATAATCTACAGGAACATAAAGAGCACGTCTGAGTGGTAATGACATCACTCAAGGAAGCCGGCTTCTATTTAAAGGCAGAAAAGTGCAAGTTTGATAAGGAAGAATTCAAATATTTAGGATTAATTGTCGGAGTAAACGGAATCAGAATGGACCCGGAGAAAGTCCAAGCAGTCAAAAACTGGGAAGCACCAGGGAAACTCAAGGAAGTCCAAGCCTTCTTAGGCTTTGCTAATTTTTACCGACGGTTCATACGGAATTATAGCAAGGTAGTGCAACCATTAACAAAACTTACAAAAAAGCTAGTACCTTTTTGCTGGGGACCAGATCAAAAAAGGGCGTTCGTAAAACTCAAAAGGGCCTTTACGACGGCACCAGTCCTAGCCCAGTTCGAATATGAAAAAGAGATAGTCCTCGAAATCGATGTCTCAAGTTACATATCCGCGGGAGTCCTCTCTCAGTATGACAATCGAGGAGCGCTACATCCAGTGGCCTTGTTCTCCAAGAAACATTCACCTGCCGGAGAAAATTACGAAATTTATGATCAGGAATTATGGGCGAAAGTCAAAAGCTTAGAACAATTGAGACCCGAGTGCGAAGGTTCAGCACATCCGATCAAGATTCTCACAGATCATAAGAACCTGGAATACTTCATGATGTCGAAACTGTTAAATCGAAGGCAGACAAGGTTGTCTGAATTTCTTTCCCGTTTCAAGTTCAAAATCATTTATCGCCCAGGCAAGCAAGGACAGAAGCCCGATGCACTCACAAGAATGCCAGGAGACATTCCTCCGAAGGGGGCGGCAGAAAAAACCCAGCAAATCGTGCTAAAAACGGAAAATCTCGACAAGGTACTAGCGACATCGTTGATACTGGCCTTCGCAGAAACAGTTAATTTCAACAATGACTCAGAAAGTCCTGAAGAGTTTTGGAATTGGGTCAAAAAGGCATGCCAGCAATGCCCGTACGACAGCAGCGAAGGGCTATGTATACATAAAAATCAATCACTTGAGATATTCGAAATACAACAAGCACAACCAACAGACAAGGAAAAGCTCAAGTGGATTCAGGAATGTCACGATTCTCTGGTCGCGGGACATCCAGGACGAGCAAAAACCTACAACCTGCTAAGCCGAAATCATTCCTGGATTCAGATGAGGAAGAACGTGGACCGCTACGTACGAAACTGTCACACTGGCCAGCGGACCAAGGCAACCCACGGAAAGACTCATGGCCTGTTGCGACCGTTAGAAATACAAGAGCAGCCATGGAAGGATTTGAGCATGGAGTTCGTAGTCGGACTGCCAGAAAGAGAAAGAGTCAACGCAGTAATGGAACAGTATCTTTGAAATTTCGTCAATTATCAGCAAATGACTGGGTCCGATGGCTACCCATGGCAGAGTTCGCGGCCAATAATCACACCTCGGAAACAACGAATTACTCCATGTTTGTTGGCAATTACGGATTCCATCCACGAATGACCTTTGGCCAACATCCGCTCAGAAATCCGAACGACATCTGCGAAGTCAACGCGCAGCAGGTGGCCCAACAAATGGAACAACTTTTTAGCAAACTTAGAGCAGAAATCAAAAGATCCCAAGCCGTACAGTCTGAACAGGCCAACAAATCACGAAGAGTCGGAACGGAGTTACAGATAGGAGACAACGTATGGATGGACGCCAGAAACCTATCGACAGCCTGAGCCAGTAAGAAATTGGACTGGAAACACATTGGACCATATGAAATCACGGAGGTCGTCAGTTCATGGGCCTGTAGAATTACGCTACCTGATCAACTACGCATTCACGACGTTCAACCGATATCCAGACTAGAGAAGGCCATCCAGGATCCCCTCCCGAATCAAAAGCAAGAACCACCACCACCGGTAATAGTGGACAGGGAAGAGGAGTACGAAGTGGGGCGGATAGATGATTCCAGGCTGTTCGGGAAGCAGCTGCAGTATTTGGTAAAATGGAGGGGCTATGACAAGCGCAGCTGGGAGCGCGCGACCAACGTAGATGGACTTAAGGCTATCGACAATTGTCACATGGAACAATCTGCCAAGCCCGGATCATGAACCTCGTAGGTACTCGGTATTGGACAGCGGGAAGCTACTGTCACAGTTGTGCTGGGTGACGATCGATGGTGGAGTAATCATCGGTCATTAATATAAAAGATATAGCACGATGAGAATGAAATCAGGTTTCGAACGGAGGCTAAAGCACGACGAGAATGAAAGCAGGTTTTGAACGGAGGCTAAAAGCACGAAGTCAGGTTTCGAACGGGAAACGACGGAATCGTGCAAAAGCAATGTACAAAGAAAGCAGGAGTTCGGAGGTATTATGGAACGAGTGAATCACTGTATGTGAACCAGGCATTTGGCGGAGGATACGTTTCTTTCTTCACTCGTTCTCTCGTCTATAAAACAATCAATTAGCTTCGGCTTTCACATCTTTCACACTCAGTGATTTCGGATCGAGTCTCTTGCGTACAGTCCTCGTTTCTTAGCTACAGGCTATTCTCGACTTTGAGCTTTCCTGATCTTGTATTTAATAACCCCCAGAACCCCAAGCCCTGAACCCTCGACACCCAGCCCTGAATCCTTGACAGTTAGGGGTCTTGCATGTCTTACGCAGGACCATGAAAAGGGAAGACAGCCAGGCAAGAATTGGATTTCACAATTGCTGAACCACCATCCTATCCTTGCATGCAAGATAGCTAGCCCATTGTCAGGCAGAGGGCCCAGGCAGATGATCAGAAGGTACTGGTGGAATTTTTCCAACTGGTAAATACCCCCCCAAAAAATCGGCACCACCCTTATTAACTTCCTCTAAGCTGAAGAGAGTCCAGATGAGCATGGAATTGAAGTCCACAACATATGGAAGATCGATGAGAAAGGCTTCCTGCTGGGAAAGCGTTGAGGCCAATGTCAACTGTTCAAAGCGTGGCGAAATCTTTGCCTGCCCTCCCACAGCAGCCACCTCCTCCACCCCTGGATGTGGTCTCTTTGCCACCCTGCAACACCATTACAGTGCAGAGCTTGATAAGCTGACTAGTCATGGAGTCACATCCATTCAAAGAGGGAGTTCTACAAGTAAGCTCCCCCCTCTCGAGATTTTTGATAATGGATTGCTGTAGTCTAACAAATACCTCTAGGTTTCTGGTGTTAGCATGCAAGCTTACCCACAATGTAAACACCATTCTCTGTGCTTTTGAGGCCTGTGGTATGTCTCCTTTGAACACTAGAACAGTTCTCGGGGAACCATCATGATATATCACTCGGCCTACTCCGCCCCCCTCTTCAGCCCCCCAGCCATCCACCCCCAAGACATGCAGCCAGGCTAGCAGGCTTGGAAGGGAGGCTCATGGTCTCATAGTCTCAAACTCTCTTCGCTGCGTGCACATCAAGGGAAGCATTGAAAAAATCTCAAAGTTTCGAGAGAGGGTGCATGTTGAGCTTGATATGGAGGTCTTCGGGCACAAACTACTTTGCTCCCAAGTCCTTGAGAAGCTGAGGAAGGCTGTATAGGATTGCCACACGCTTGCTAGAGCTCATCTGATAGACAATACAGACATAGTACACTTGAGAAAAGAGCAGGAGGCAAAAAAGTAGAAATCCAAAGGGAGCATAAAAGGCAAAAAAGCGGCCTCTCCCTGCCCAGCATGGACAGTACAGGGAGGAGGAGTGAGATGAGGATGCAGGAAAGGAAGATAACGATGATGAGATTGTTGAAAGTGATCTGAGAGTGGTGGGACTCAGAGCTGGAAGATATGATTGTTGTGAGGAGGGGGAGGTAGGCAAATTTCGAGGTTTTTTTTGGTTTGCTCATGAGTTATGACTTTTCTTTTGGTTCAATAAATTCAGTTCCGTCCATATCATTCTAAAGCATCTGTATATGGCTCCCAGTTTGTTTAACCCTTCCGGGTTTTTGTTGGTTGGGCTAGAGAAGGCAGGAAGTGGGAGCGGGCGGGTGTTGCATAGCCCTGGTCGTGTGCATGGCAGGGTAACCTACGTTAGTCTGATCATCGCCAAACTTGAAAGAGTGTTGCTTTACATGACAAAGAAGAGGAAAAGAAGCCCTTGAGTACAAAAGAATGAAACCCTTTGATGTCCATTTCCACTAACTTCTACTAGAAGCCACTGCCACTAGTACTAGATTATCCTGCTATCTATTGAACAGTCAGGCAGCCGGCCTCCTATTTCGCAATGTCATTTCCAGTGGTCTATCTGGAAGTCTTGGGTTTGGATTGGAAGGAGTATTAAGTATTGCTGGTACTATAGGATGGTAATTGGGAAGGATATTCTCTAACTCGGATTCTAGAACACAATTCTTATTATCGGCTGCCCCCTCAACTTCAGTACCAATAGTGACTGCAGGTTGTTTCTGTATTCTATTAACAAAAGCTATATTGGATAGGATTGAAAAAGATACTTACTTTGCGGGCTTGCTTGGGTACTTTAGGCTGCCGGGTTTTATTTGCAATGGCCTTCTCATATGCAAGCTGTTCCTTTTCCAATTGCGCATTGCACAATTTAATTACTTCCTCAGCAGTAATCACCCGAGCTTTAGTGATTACTCATCTATCGGTTTTGGCTGCGGTTTTTCCATTGTACTGCTTCTTGATATCCTCAGCTTCAATTGTTTTTATCTGAGCGGTGCTAAGTGCAGTTTCGGCGGTATGTGCAAAGCGACAAAGTGCAGCAATAGCTGATAAGGTATTGCTAGTCCCACTATCCTTGATGAGATTTATCGCAATTTGAGTTTGCTGACAGAGGTCTCGGCGATTATGAGGTGTTTTTAGAATCGTCTGATGTTTCGCTGGTGATGATACGGGCTGGGGTGGAAGTTGAGTTAAAACGGCATCTGGGTTGAATGGGAAAATACCCGTCTTGCGAAATGCAGCTTTGATATTCTTCGGTGTATATGCAGCAGTACGAGCAGCTGAATAGAAGCACCAGAATGTTCCTGTTACCACTCCAGTCCTCGTTTCCCGAATATGATCATCCGCCGCTTTTGCATAGTAGTGCTGCAAGGGGCCAAAAAGTCCGACATCAAGAAGTTGTAACAAATGTGATGAATAGGCTGGAAAGCAGAAGAGGACGATATTGTGTGCCACTGCGTACTGGCAGAAATCAACTGAAAGATGTGATCGATGTCCATCAAGAATAAGTAGACATGGCTGTCCTTCACTTGGTGTATACTGATTACAATGTCGAATCCACTCAACACCAAGTACATCATCAGTCCAGCCATTGGGTGAGGATGCAAACACTGCTTCAGGATCAGATGTTTCTGAATGCCACCCCATGTACTGTCCAGCACCCTTGTATATAACAAATGACGGTAGAACTTTCAATCCTGTGCTACAGCATTCAATAACAGTAATAAGTTCTCGCGTTCCATCTTGAGTAACACGAGGTGGCCGCCTCCCTCGCCAGCAAATGACTTTGGCCTTTGCTGAGTAACCTAGAATGAATCCTTTTTCATCCATATTATAAATATTTTCTTGCTGAAACCTATGCTTAAATTTTTCCACGCTTCGACTGAGGTGGAAAAATCGGACTGTTGCTGAGTGTCTCTCCGTTTTCCCTTCGAGACAACCAGACTGATACTAAGAGGGTCGATTGCGTCACGTTGGAACGAATAAAGGTTTCACTAACCAATTGTATTCAATAGACAACTACGAAATCGACTTAAGGAGAAAAGAGATAAACTACGGCCGTTTCCTCCTCCTCTTATACCCTCTTTGGGCATTCCTTCCGTTCCTTCGCGTATGGGTTGTCACACCTCTTTTAAGAGAGTGTGGTCCATCGCTGATTCCTGCACACCCTCTTTATGAGGAGTGTGCCACACCTTTCTTAGCGCCGGAGTCCGAACTCCGCTCCTTCCTAATCGGGGTGGCCGGTATATCCGGGTACCACCTTCCTAATCGGGACTTCTTCAGTCCTTTCTGACCTTTGGTGAGTTGACTTGTGATCGTGGCTAATGTGACCGTCTTGTGACCGATCTCGGCCTAGTCATGTGACTAGGCTGAGGCTGGTCACAAGGCTGAAACTTCTATATCGTACCCATTAGCGGTCGGCACCCCCTTCAACCTCACCATGGTCCCTAAAATCCTTCCATGCTTCGTCCGAGAAGTATCTTTCCCCTAATAGCCGTCCTTCGTATGACCCTGATGTGTTTCTTTCTTCGTCCGTTCTATTTGTCGCGTGGTCCGGTTGAAATTCTTTACCGCTGGTCCACTGTATCTGCCAGTCTATGTCGGCTACATCTTCGAGCCATCTTACCATGATTGGTTGTACTTTCATGGTCGTGGCGAGTTGTAGGAGGGCTTTGTGGTCCGTAATTACTTTCACTGGGTGTCGGACCAGGCAGTACTTTTCAGTTTTTAGGGCGTTTATGACGGACCATAACTCCCTTTTGTTGGTGGACCATCGTGTCTGTGTGTCGGACAGTTTCTTCCCCCCGAAGCTTAGGTAGTGTATTTGTCCCTCGATTTCTTGATAGGCGACGTAGGCGTTTACGAATCCTCCGCTATCAGATTCTATAGTGACTGGATAGTCTTCGTTGTATGGTGCTAATACTTCGCTCGAGGAGTACACCTGTTTCCATTTCTGGAAGGCTTTCTCGTGTACTGGGGTCCAGGGGATAGGTGTTCTTGACCTTTTTGTCCCTTCGGTGATGGGGGCTAGGATCTCGTCTCCTCGGGCTTTGTAGTGGATGATGCACCTGGTAAAGCCGCATATCCTCATGCAACTTTGTCGATCCACCACTTCTTGTCCTCGTACGATTTTTGTGGGTTTCGGCCAGTCCCTTACTAGTGCCCCTTTTTCGGGGTCCATCTCGGAGCCCTCTTTACTGAGTAGGTGTCCGCAGTATGTGACCTTTTTCTGATGCCACACACACTTCTTCCATCCTACTGGTATCTTCTTGTCGATACATCTTTGTAGGACTTCTTCAGTCCGTCGTGCTACTACTTCTTTGTCGTCGTCCCCTATGATCATGTCGTCGAGATATATTCCTAGCCAGTCCATTCCATTCATCCATTTCATAAGTGCGCTCTGCCATACTCCGGGGGCGGTTTTTACTCCGAACGGCATTACATTGTACATGTATGCTATTCCTCGGTGTACGAACGTGGTGAGCCATCTTTTTTCTTTCTTTGTCCGGATGTTGTGGAAGGCGTGCTTTATATCGATGATCGTGTATTCTTCCTTTCCCTTAAATTTCCTGATCAGTCCGTCGATCCTTGGGATTGGCCATACATGATTCTTGATCCACTTGTTCAGTGGTCGATAGTCGATGCAGAACCTCAGCTCCCCGTTTTTCTTGGGGGCGAAGTTGGAATTTACGGCCACTGTTGGGTCGTGATTGATCTCTATCCATCCCTCTGCCAATTCTTTCTGGATATGTTCGTCTTTTAATTGGAGTTTTTTCTGGGATGGATCCTCTGGGTATGGTTTCCAGTTGAGTTCAGCCCCCTCAATTATTTTGGGGTCGAACACAACGTCCGTTTCTGGCATTCCTTTGATAGGTTCGAATGCGGCTGCGTACTTATGGTACCTTTTCGGTACTACGTCTTGCCATCTTTGCTCTTCTTTTTCTGCCTGAGATATCCTCTTGATCGTTACTTCCTTTAAGATTGCCAGCATTCTTTTGTGGCTTTGTTTCCCCACTGTGATTGTGTCTTTTTCGAATGAGATAGTGATGCCATAGTCTTTGAGCCAGTCCATGCCAAAGATAGCTTCTTCCTCGTTGTTCATGATGATCAGTTCTTGCGTCATTGGTGTTCCATCCAAGTAGAAGGACCATTCGGCGCTTTCCCTGCATTTCACGATTTCTCCGGAGACTGTTTTTATGTCCGTTTTCTTTGGTTTGATTGGCATCTTGAGTCGTTGTGCGGTTTCTTTGGTGCATATGCTGATTGTTGCTCCGCAGTCGATTAGGACTTCGACTCCTTCTATGTCTATGTGATACATCTCTTCCTCATTCCTTACTGCCATTCTTATTCTTTTTTCCTCGGCCTTCCCGGCCTGCTGACTCGACTTTTCAGTCGGGCCTACCGTCCTGTCCTCGTCGCCCCGTAGGGTCGATCTCAGAACCTCCTCGCGGCCGGCAGTTAGCCGCGAGGTTTCCTAATGTTTCCAGAAGCATGATCCTGGTTTTTCCTTATTTCTTCGGCATTCATTTCCGAACTTGCATGGGGTGTCCTTGACTTTTTCTCGTAGCCGTTCGAGTTGAGTGGGCGTGTATTTTTGTACTTGTTCCGTGATTTGTCGGGCTTCCTCTTTTCCGCGGTCCTTCGTTCGGAACTTTTCTCCCGGCGGTGTATATCCGTCCATTATAAGGCATTCTTTCTTTAGTTCTGCGTAGGTCCCATGGTCTTTGATCCTTTTTATCACGAAGTGTTCCTTGAGCGGCTTCTTCAGCCGTCTCCATAGGTCATGGTATGCCCCTATCTCTGTTGGGTGATTTGCTGGGGCTACCAGCCCAGATCTTTTTTACTATTCGTTCGTACCGAATGATCCAGGTTTGGAATTTTTCATCGTTTTGGTAACATTTTTCCCATTCTGTCACCAATTTCTGGGTCATGAGGGAGTCCTTGAACTGTTCTGACAGCCAATCCATAATCGTATTGTATTCTGCTGTTTTCAGCGTCTCTTCATCTTCCCCCATTATTGCTGGGTCTGAGTGTCCTTCCGGACATGACTCGATGGCGTATTCTAGCGCATCTTCCTCGAGCATGGAGAAGAGTATGATCCTGACGTCTTTCGCGGTTGCTATTCTGTGGAGTTGTCCTCCTACATAATTTTCTACCCTGGTGAACCATGCTAGGAATTTTTCTGGGTCTTTTCCGTCGAATTTATCCGGTTCTTTTCCATTTAGGGTGCATCCGCATTTGTCCGCTTTGTTTTTCCCACTGCCCAATTTCTCCATTAGTTGTATGATGACATTCATCGTGTTAGTTGATTGGTTGGCGAGTTGTTGTGAGAATTTGACGATTTCTTGGATTAACCGTTCCGCTCCCTCCCTTTTGTTTTGTGCCAGTTCTTCTTGCAGTTTTACTATTGTTTGCGAACTGTCGTTTCCTTCCTTGGCCGCATCCGTCAATTGTTTGACCGTTTCCTGTGCTTGCCTGAGTTGTTCTTGTGTTTTCTTTATTTCTTCCATATTGCCTGTGACTTGTTTCTGGAATTCTTTCAGTTTTTCTAAGGCTTCGGCCAATTCCCTTTTTCTTAGCACCAGCTCTTCCTGGCTGGTGTTGGCTTGTTCGGCCATTTGGTTGTGGGTTGCTACCAGGGCATTGTACCTTGTCAATCCTTCGTCCAATTCCTGATTCGACGTGTTCTGTTGATTTATCAGGGTTTCCAATTGGCTTTGTAGGTTGTCCCCTTGGTCTCTCATGTTTTGGGCGTAGTTTTGAGTGATTGTTGCTGGAGTTGGGTTGGCGTACTTCCACCTTCTCCATACTGTTACTGCCGTTTGTGCAGCTACCACTGCTGCTGCCGCTGTTGCCCATCCTGGTGGTGCCATTGTGCCGTCTAGCGTTTCAAATGGGAGTGCTTGAATTTTGGGGAGGCATAGTAGTGTTCCGAATAGTATAAGGATCCTTCGTCCTCCATTCTCCAATTTGGGTCTTTGTCCTAGGTAGTTGGCGAGCATTAGTATTGTCGCGTAGAATTCCACTGTGAACATTTCGAACAAAGCAGGAAAGAGAAAAGCTAAGTATATTGACCTTTCGGTCATTGGAAATGTCCTATACACATTTGTTCCCAGAATCCCAATTATTTCACATCTTTTTCCGTGAACCCGCATTTCAGGCACCTGAATGTCCTGTTCCTTGCCCTCAGTCGTTCCCATCCCCCTCCCAGTTTCCGTTTGTCCTTTCGGACATCCTGAGAGCATTAGGTTGAATTCTTCGTCTTGTTTGTCATAGGAGGGCCAGTTACTTACGGACTTCTCAGTCCTTTCACCCTGTCTTCCACCGTTTGCAGCCCCGGACTGGTTCACTTCTCCTGTGCCTTGTTGGAGGTGTTCCCTCCTCTGGGTTCTCCGCAAGCCACTCGGCGTACTTTTCTTGTAGCGATTTCGTCGCTGCTTGCCGGTGGCGGCCCGGGATTCCTCCGATGCGCTCCGCAATTGGTTTGGCGGTGGGCTGTCCATTTCGGACAAACCAGTCGCAGTCTCGGGGGGTCGAACCAGAATCGTTTCTTGGGTCGACTGGTCGGGGCTGTAGCTCAGGGACAGGTTCTGGCTCCTGTCTTTTTCCCACCTCGAGAACGGTAGGGTACGGGTGATGCTGCCTATGTCCGGCAGTCCCGTTCCCGTAGTGGGTGGGGCAGTTGTAGAAGTCGCAGAATGAGGAGTGGTATGTTCCGTGCTCTTTGTGTTCCTGGGTGGTGAACACTGTCGGGATGCTTTGTCGTTTGGGGTGGACATTTCTGTCCTTGCTTCGCTCCAGGTTGTAGGAGACTTGTTTCTGGAGGCGGGCCTCCTGTCGTCTTTGGTAGGCCGGGCCCCCTCTGGTCTTTCGTCCGGAGTTCCCTCCGGTGCCCAAGTCGCACTTGGGGCTTGCTTCGGGCCGTTGAACGCCCTTATTCGTGCCTCGAGGGCTCTGGCTTCCGCCAGTTGTCGCTGCTCCTCCCTCTGTCTGGGAGAGGCCCTGGATGTTGATTTGGTAGTCGACATATTTGACTGTTGGGTTGTTTGGGAGAGAGATTCTGATTTGCATTTGCAGGGGGAAGTGTTTTTCTTCTTTGTTCGCTGTAGTAGCTCTGCTTTGCTTTGGTGAGGAATTCAGGACTTGTTGGGGATTCCTCCTCTCTTTTATACCCATTCCTTGTTGTTTCCGAGGAATTCCTCGTACGAGAGGATTTCCGTTATGCTGTGTGGTGGGATGTTTGCGTACACCCACCATTCTGTGCCTATTCGTTGTAGGACTTTCCTGTTTCCTGGGCGGTTTTCGAGTTCCGCGAATCTCAGGATTTCTGTAAGCGCTCTCCTTATCTGTGTTCGTATTCTGTGGGTTGCAATGACGGCGACTTTTCCGTGGGGTCGTCCTTGGGCCAATCGATCCCGGCACATGCGTTGCACCTTGAGTCTGGACTCGTCGGTGCTCATCATGCAGGCGTCGTAGTTTTTCGATTGCGTGGTGTGGGCCCATTTGTCGTCATTGCTGACGTCGTCCAGGTGCCTAGGCGCCGTAAAACCGGTTTTTCCTAGTTGCGTTGGCGATTCGTCATCCCATCCTCTGAATAGCACCGGAGGCACTCCCTCTTTCGACTTATCCCGAATGTTGTTCAGGTGCAGGCGTTGGAATGCTTGCAGGAATGGGTCGTAATTTCTTCTTTTCAGAAGGTACAGCCCCCTTGCTCTCATTACTTCTTCTGAGTAGGGGCTGCAACCGTCGCACACCGATGGCCGATTGGTGCGCAGTCCGATCTCCGTCAGACACCTGGGCCAGTAGGTTCCACACCTTCGGCATGGGGCCCATTGGTAGTTCTGGTGTTCAAAAGGACACGGCAGGACCTCGTATTCCTTCGTCAGGACACACATTTTTCTTCCGGTTGTTGTCCGCGTGGGCAGGCGACCAATCTATCGCGATATTTGTGGTCATTGCTTACCTGCGCCCCTTGTGCCCTAGCCTTTATTTTCGCTTCCAGGTTCGTTCGTACGATCCTTTCCACGGCGTCCTCTCGGTCTTTCCCCTTCAGACTATTCGGTGCCCCTCCTCGGGTGAGGGGCTGGTTAAGCAGAGTCGCTCCCTTTCGTCTTCCAGGTTCTATTACCGATTAGTCCGGCTTCCCTCTCTTCAGCGATTCCCTTATGGATGGCTGCTGAAGTCAGCCAGTGCGAAGTCGATTTAAATTTTTCCACGCTTCGACTGAGGTGGAAAAATCGGACTGTTGCTGAGTGTCTCTCCGTTTTCCCTTCGAGACAACCAGACTGATACTAAGAGGGTCGATTGCGTCACGTTGGAACGAATAAAGGTTTCACTAACCAATTGTATTCAATAGACAACTACGAAATCGACTTAAGGAGAAAAGAGATAAACTACGGCCTTTTCCTCCTCCTCTTATACCCTCTTTGGGCATTCCTTCCGTTCCTTCGCGTATGGGTTGTCACACCTCTTTTAAGAGAGTGTGGTCCATCGCCGATTCATGCACACCCTCTTTATGAGGAGTGTGCCACACCGTTCTTAGCGCCGGAGTCCGAACTCCGCTCCTTCCTGATCGTGGTGGCCGGTATATCCGGGTACCACCTTCCTAATCGGGACTTCTTCAGTCCTTTCTGACCTTTGGTGAGTTGACTTGTGATCGTGGCTAATGTGACCGTCTTGTGACCGATCTCGGCCTAGTCATGTGACTAGGCTGAGGCTGGTCACAAGGCTGAAACTTCTATACACATTAGGCGGTGAAGCTTGCGAAAGTAGTCACGCAATGACTGTAAATTATTTGCCATCGCTCGTTGGCGGTCAAGTTGCATCGAATACTTGGCTGAGAGTGTCGGATGGCGGTCAAGAAAGTTTGCAATCCAATGCTTGCCGAGATTGGCCAGCTTTAGATCATTTTCTTCATCTGCACGGTGTTTGGCTAATACTTGAGCCATTGACTTTCCAAGATCCATTCGTGGTGGGAATCCCCAGTCATCAAGCTGTTTGCACCAGTTTTCTAAAGCTATTTCTGCTGCTTGAGGAAGCTTCTGCTGATGTTCATGGGCATCTTTTTGGGTTGCTCTGCCTTGTGCTCGATCTTGAAGTGTAGTACAGGGTACATTGAATTCGAGTGCTAATTGCTTGAATGATGTATGTTCCTTGGTTCGCTTTGCCAGAGCAAGTTTGATATGCACTTGACAGACTTCATCAGGGGTTTGGCGATGCCTTACAGGGGCCATCGTTGTGGCGGGGGTGGAGGATGATGAGTGTGCAATCTTTACTGTTGACTTTTCAGTGCGGGGGGTTGGGGTTACACTAGTCGGCCGGGTAATATGTATTAGCCGGTTTCCGTGTAACTTACGTTAGTCTCTACCGTGCGAGAGTCCTTTCCACAAGTTGTCTCTTACAGCGCTATTTGCACCTAGCACCGTCCCCAGCCCCAGCCAGCATCGTCTCCAGTCAATGCATATCTGAGAGCGCCATACTCAGTCGGAGCCATCAGCAGCGAGCTCCTGGCGAACCATGAGTTTGCATCAACAGATAGATAGCTAGATAGATAAAAAGAATATAGAAGTGCTGGTGGAGAAGGCTGGGAATAATAATTGCAGCACCGAGGAAAGCCATGCCAGAGCCAGAAAGCTGAGAAGTGCTGAAAGGGTAGCAAGTGGAAATCGTGAAATGATATCTAGAGCGAAATGGCTGCCACTGCGAAAGACGCAGAAAGTAGACAAACTCTCGGACGTGAAAGGAAACCCGCAGCCAAAGCCAGCTGAAAGCAGCGGAAAGCACGAAAGAGCGCAGTGCTTTCAGCAACTTTCAAAGCACGCTCGGGTTTCGCGATGAAGTACATTTGCCATTTCTTATCTTTCCAGCAAGGAATGCTGCTCTCATAAGGTAGCCTTACTCATCATATTTTCCCAAATTCACCACTGTGTATTTTGACAGTAAACCAGTTCAATTTTGCCAGCGGAACTGTACTACATCCACAATCCACTGCACTGATTGTCTTCTGAAACCACACTAACCAACTATTTATACTAGCCAGTTTAAGGCAGTGAACTGGTGCAAATCAGTGCACCATTGCGAGGCCTGATCTGGAGTAGGACTGATGTACCATGTCACTGCAAAACACAGTCGGAATCTGCTGAGACCTTCGGTGCAATTGCAGTGAACATCAGTTTGTTTCTGCTGCCATCCGATTCTGCAAATTTGTGCATTTGTCATTATTGTCTGACCTACGTACGAGTACACTTTTGTCATATCTGACCTCCGTGCCTCAGTACTTTCGCCGTTACTTGCTCTCTGTGTTGTCTCATGGCCATTTAGGGTCCGCAAAGAAGAGAGCTGACTGGTTGCCCAGTCAATCTCCGCAAGGGGTAGACGAGCTTTCACACGAACAGTACATTGCACCACAATCCACAAAAGCAAACCAGTAACTCTCCAAGGATATCAATAGTTCCCTCATCAAAGATTTCCCTCTGCTTAATGGGCTCGAAACTCACCACCCCATCACCCAGCAGATTCACCAGCCCTTGTGGGGTGAGAACCGACGGAAACACAGACTCGGACAGATCACCCCCAAGGTGAAATTCACCCATGGCAGTAAAGAATGCCCCGACAGGCCGAAGATTATCTCTTCGGTCTTCGGCCTGCCTTCATAACATTGAACCGCTCAAAAAATATGTCGTGCAGCTTTCACGCATCACGCCATTGGCTGTAGGCATGAATAGAGAAACTCTCTGCAAATCAGCGTTCAAAACGGGCCGGGCCGGGCCGGGCCTGACATCTTGAGGCCCGGCCCGAAGGCTTTATATAAAGCCCGGCCGGCCGCCCTTAGCGCGGGCTTTTCGGGCTTAAGCCTGGCCGGCCCGTGTTGAAATAGTGATGCTAGAGAAGCTTGATTGTGTATTATCTAAGAGGGCCATAAGGCCATATATATATGAGAGTACAAGTACGGCTGAATGCCATCAGCCAGTATCAGAGTCAACAGTCATCTCCGGCCATACAAGACATCACCGTCTCCGCTCCGTCTCCGCTCCGTCATCTCCGGCCGAGACCTGTATATGCAATAGCCCGTAGGCCTAGCGGGCCGAGTGCTTATTTGTGATTCACATCCACGGGTGGCATCTACAGATTGAAAAAGTCATAGAGCCATGACATCATTACTGGCTATGCTATAAATTAGAGGGACTAGATACACACTAAAGAAAAATACTTTGACCTGATGGATTGTCCGGTAAAGCCCTGGTTCTTAAGAAATATGCTGTGGGGTAGTGGGGTCCATAAAATGCCCAGAAGAAAACAAAGCAAGTACACCTCTCGATCCTGACCTCCTAGCTTTATGTCAAACCACATCAGGCTGTTGTTTCAATGCCCAAACCGTCTCCTCCAACTTCCTGACCTCACTTGACTCCATAATGCCCGCTTTCTCCCAAGATTTCATACATTCAACGCACAAATTATGTCATCTCCCAAGCGATTAGAAAGCCCATACGGCCGGCAGGCTTTTAATTTAAAAGCCCGGCCTGCGTGGGCTTTGAGATTACCGGCCTGGCCCGGCCGCCCCAAAGCCCGCCTGAAAGCCCGAGGGCCGGCCCGGCCCGTTTAGAACACTGCTGCAAATAGCAGGGCCCCCACGGCCATATAAAGCCTCTCGTAGAGTTGTGCACAATGTCTTCGTTTACCGGGCACTTCGGGATGACCCGCGGTGTAGATACACAGTGTAAGGGTAACGAGACAGATCCATACAATGGCATATGTCCCTCGCCCGGTGGTAGCTGGAACGATACCGCTCTCAACTTCTGTCGGAGTGATGTTTGGCACGACATTAGTGCGTGCCGCAGGGGTACTTTTCACTGGTGTCGTCGGTTGAAATATTACTGGAAATCGTAGCAGGAGAGGAGTTGATGCGCTTTAGCCAGGTGTGGGTGTAGTAAACTTTGAGACCAGGCTGTTTTTATCCTGTAGCAAGGGATTAGCCATATACAATAATGCTGTAGTACTACGCTTACGCGATGATCGTGAAGGCTTGGATAGCTGTCAAATGTATAGCAATATGGGAGGATTGGGAGGTAAACTGGCTTGTCTTGGTGGTGGGGTCATGGTCATGAGGAGGTTTAATTATTTTTTTAAAATTTAATCATACTGTATGCACTCTATCTAGAGCATAACAATGACCGACTCCCCTACCCCTCCGGATGACCCGGGAGATCCCTCTCCTTTACCCTGCTTCCCCTTTATAATTTAAACAAAGAAAACACAAAACGATCGATGCAAACGCAAGCAAAAACAAAAGAAACGAAAGAGCGACAAACGCAATCTTATCTTAGCTGGGCAGGAATTTTCCCACATCCGTGACCATGAGGAAGTTCATCATTCCCCGGTCGCGTTTCTGCAATGAAAATACCTCCGGTATCTGCACGTGGTGACATTTTCCCAGTTTGCAGCCCGTCGCCCGTCTAGAGCTCCTACTGCTCGGCCTTCCATCGTTTGTAATGGCGGAAGAGGTTTCGACACCCCCAGCATTGATCATCCTCTCTTCGCCCGAAGCGTTTGAGATCATTTGCTATCGAGGCATGTGCATACTTCAACAGATACTATCTGGTAGCCAGCGACTTTTTGTTCTTTATCGGGATAGGCCTTTGGCTCCCGACCTGTTGAGAGCAAATCAGAGGGAAGAACGAATGTGCTGAATTGTCTAAAGTACAAAGAGAGAGAAAGAGAAAGCTCTATATAAGAGAATGGGCACCATGCCCGGAACGCGCCATACCCGGAGCCGGCCCGGAGTTAAGTCATATATCCTGAGCCGAGCATCCGGAGCCGGATGTCGTGCTCAAGTTCGGGTGGATAGCCGGTGCTCTCGGCTCGATGCCCGAGCAAGGCTCCGGCCACACCTCCGGAAGACGTCGAGAGCCTCCGGGTTAAACCCAGAGCAGTGACGTTAGTCAACTTGCACCAACACGACCTTTCCGGTTCCACTTCCATTTCGATAGCCGTGGTACCTACTACACTGCTCTTCCTCCCACTGCACATTTGTCGCCGCTCTCTGTTCGGAGATCCTTCTCGCTCTATTCGCCGCAGGTGTATGGGCGCTCCCGCACTGTGCTGTCCCGGCCTTCCCGAGCCTTATTTGCTTATTGATCAGTTTCTTCATTCTCAGACATGTTGGAGTGTCCCTGGATCCACCGAATCTCAGTGTCGATTCCGTGGTCGTGCAGGAGAGTCTTTGCTTCGTTGTTGATGAAGCCAGATCTTGGTTTGTCAGGGCTGTCGATTTCAGCTAGCAAACAGAATGCATAAAGATATAAGCGAATGGCGTACCTAATAAATTTTTGGTGTAACTGCAAGTGTGATAGTACGATATTGTATAGGTATTTAAGCACGGAATGCAAATTCCACACTCTAGTGGAGGCATTTACTGAACTACAACTAAGAATCAAGGGAAACTATTTTTATTTAGCATCGAGGTGTTAGAGCATTCAATTCGCCGCTTTTAATTCCCATTGATTGCATACTTTAACCATCCGTTCCAGTAAAATTGTGTACCAATCTGAGAGCATGGGTGAATTTTCAACCCTTGAACTAGCTGTGCCACCCCCTCCGTTGCTTAGTAGCAATTAGCTTTCCCGCTTTTCCGTCAAGTTCAGATTATCATGACATCCACCCAAATCTACGTAGCTACTTCACTATGTCTCGCTACACTGCAGTCGACCAGCTGTTGACTCAGGATTTGGCCCAGTGGCTTCCTTGGCATCCGGAGCTGGAGACCTCGAGCCGGGCATGAGGCCGGAAGTATGCCGCCCCCATGAGCCGAATATTTTGGGCATGATGCCGAAGGCTTGCAGGCCCCATCGACTGCCATCAGCCGCCATGCCGAGGAGTCGGTTGTCGAACTCGGCATCGGGCTCCGGGTGTGATATTCGGCATTCTCGAGTATGGTGTTCTCTTTTTGTTTTTGTTTTATTCATACTGTATCCACTCTAACTAGAGTATGACAGAGCCTAAAAAGACACCTCCGCCCCCGGGCGAGCCGGCTAACTAGATGGCAGAGCTCCCACCTGCTACCCTTCGTCCCAGTTCATGGTGTTCTCTTTTTCTGTATATAAGCCTGTCTTTTCTCTCTCTTTGTATGGCACAAAATTCAATAACTTTCTTTTCTCTTTCGATTGTTCTCATCAGTTTCTACCCTCGACTACACCTAATCCGGCCCTATTAGAATCCCCAACTTCTAGCCTTTCGACAAGTTACGTATATGGGTTTGCTCTATATTGTGCTTCGCGATCAAGGAAACATCATACTACATACACCTTTCCCTCCGAGCAGAAGCTATCTATACTGTCACACTCCTCCCGCCAGCACTCTCCAAATACCGTGCCAAATCCTCACACCCCTTCGCTCTAGCCACATCCACCGGTGTCTGGTTGTACCGCACCATATCCGGCTTCGCCCCATACTGCACTCAGTGTTCGAAACGGGCCGGGCCAGGCCGGCCCTGACGTCTTTAGGCCCGGCCTCAAGCCTCGCAACAGTATACTGGTACATACCAGTATACCAGCAAATACCAGTTCCGCGAAACAGTTGGTTGGTACAGTTTGGGCGAATGCTGGTACAGTAGGATGGGCTGGTACTGCAGTACAAATGACAGATTGTACTGGTATACTGATTAGTACTGTTGGTATGACTGTGTATTTTCAGGTCCACTATCGCGCCACCCTCTGTTGACTGAAGATTTAGTCCGAAAGGCCTACCAGTTTCTAGATGGCCAGCAAAGCTGCTAGAACATACTAGACAGTGGTTACTAAGTCGCTGAGTAAGGCTAATACATAATGAGTCACTTGCCACCTGCATAGCCACTAGCGATTTGTAATGTATGTTCGCGATGGCCTCTCTGCGGAACCTCAGTTTTCCTTGAGTATATAAAGCATAAATTTTTCCAGCAGCGAAAGCAGTTTCCCAATCTCTCCAGAATGGCAATTGATATTCTCTCTATTCCTCCAATGTCAGCGGAGCCAGAGCGTTTGTTTTCTCGGGCCAAGCAGACAATTTCAGATGACCGTTACTCTCTGGGTGCGAGGACCATTGAATCAATAGAATGCCTTAAATCAATGACTGCTCTCAAGGCTGCAGCCCAAGAGGGAGATTGACAGTCAATCTCGCTACTGTATCTCTTGTTGTTTCATTCTATTCTGGCTGTTGTTCCATTTTTCTATTTTTCCACTTCTCAGTTTGTCAGTTTTACCAGTTTGTACTGGCAGTTATTGTACCGACAGTTAGCCAGTACAAGCCAGTTCAGTGTACCAGTACATAGATCCAGTACAGTTTGAGAATTTAAGCAGTTGGTATTATGCAGTACAGTACAGTTTGGAGCCCAATGTCGTACCAGTTTGTACTGTTGCGAGGCTTGCCCGGCATGCGGACTTTATATCAAGCCTGGCCGGCCGCCCTTAGCGCATGCTTTTCAGGAGGGAAGCCTGGCCGGCCTGCAAGCCCTAGCAGGCCGAGTGATTGATCGCGATTCATGTCCGCGGTTGGCACCCACACTTTGAAAACGTCATAGAGCCATGGTATCATAACTGGCTATGCTATAAATTGGAGACGTCAAACACACACTAAAGAAGAATACTTTGACCGAAAGGATTGACAGGTAAGGCCCTGGTTCCGAAGTAATCAGCAATGGAGTAGTAGGAACCATGAAAGCAAGTACACCTCACGATCGTGACCTCCTAGTCTTGTTTTACATCATCTCTGGCCGTCTTTCCAATGCCTGAAGCATCTCGTCCAACTTTCTGACCTCATTTGACTCCACAATGCCCAATGTTTTCCAAGACTTCATACATTGAGCTGCACAAATCACATCATCTCCCAGGCAATTTCGGCAATCTGAGATAAGCAGCTTTGAACTACTGAACACCCTTTCAACTTCAGCGGATATGGCAGGTATAGAATGAATGGAGAGTGCCATCCTAGCGATCTGGGACCAGCGAGGTGTGTTTAGGTGAGCCTGCCAGAAGGCAATGAGATTTGGAATCTCATCTTCAGCTAGTGAGTCTTGAAACAGGTGGAGTATTGAGAGCAGTATAAAGTGATTGTCTATTGTACACAGTCGAAAGATCTAAAAAAGAGAAAAAGCGATCTACTTATATAGAGAAATGAGAAGACATTACCAGATGCCGAGTAGTTATCATACCCAGGCCAAGGACCGGAAGTTTCGGCACGGAAATGCTCGGCCCGGAAGTGCTCGGAGCCTGTGCTATGGCTTGATGGCTCGAGGCCAGGATGAGCTCTGAGCTGCCACCGGAGATATCACCAAGTGACATCGACTGATCCCGGGCTAAACTCCAAGTGATGTCAGACAACTACTGTCAACATGGAGCTGATCAGTATTTTTGCTGACACTGTTCTGCCGTGCCCGCATCTGTTTCCATACAGGGAAAGAAGCAATTGATGACGAAGACGCTGGCAGCTCCACTGCCATGATAGATGATATAGGCCGTATAGTAATACGACCACTCCTTTTGCCTAGTGTTAGCAACGGTTCCAAATTACGGGTCCGGGTCGGTTCCGGTTCCGGAACCGCCAAGGAACCGAACCGCCCAATCACAAGCGGTTCCAAACCCGGACCGGAGCTCCGGGTCCGGTTCTGGAACCGCCAAGGAACCGAACCGCCCAATCACAAGCGGTTCCGACCCGGAACCGACCCGGACCCGCCGGGTTTTGGCGGGTTTCTTCTCTAAAACTATCGCTCCAATTAAGTATTTCAGTTCTGATTGGATCGCAACATGTTATATACGTAGATTATGCAGTTTTTGACGCTCTTTCACCTCCCGCTCTCCGATTTGCGATACGATTAGTATTCGTTGAGTCGCTGCGAAAAACAGTCGATTTTGGCCGCATTTTCGGCTTTATTTCACAGCGACTCGACGAATACTGATCGTATCGCAAATCGGAGAGCGGGAGGTGAAAGAGCGTCAAAAATTGCATAATCTACGCATATAACATGTCGCGATCCAATCAGAACTCAAATACTTAATTGGAGCAGAAAAGCTGTGATTATTGGGGCCGATGAAAAATGAGGCTCTGCTGCAGGTGAAACCCGCCAAAACCCGGCGGGTTTCGGTTCGGTTCCGGGTTGGAACCGCTTGTGATTGGGCGGTGCGGTTCCTTGGCGGTTCCAGAACCGGACCCGGAGCTCCGGTCCGGGTTTGGAACCGCTTGTGATTGGGCGGTTCGGTTCCTTGGCGGTTCCAGAACCGACCCAGGGGCACGGTTCCGGTTCCAACCCGGACCGCGGCCGGGTAACCCGGAACCGTTGCTAACACTACTTTTGCCTCCACCACTTATAATCGCTCCGCAACACCCATTCAGCTCAAAATAGCTTCGTCTGACACCTGTTCTGAAGAAAGCCCATACGGGCCTGCGGGCTTTAACAAAGCCCCCGGGCTTGTAATTAAAAAGCCCGAGGCCTCGTGGGCTTTGAGATTACCGGCCCGGCCCGGCCGCCTCAAAGCCCGCCTGAAAGCCCTCGGGCTGGCCGGGCCCGTTTCGAACACTGACTGCACTAACAGACGCGCCACATTCATTAAACCACACTCCGCAGCCACATGCAGCGCCTGGCCACAATTGCTATTCGGATCAGCACCGAACTCCAGCAGCAGGCGAATCGCATCGTCATTAGTGCCCTCCGCCAGCTTCTTAACAGGTGCGTATCGGCCCTGTTTCTGTACCAAGCAATGCAGCGCCGTCTCCCCATAATCGTCGTCATCAACCCAGTGCCCGTACTCGAGAAGCAGCTTTACAATATCAATGTCGTACTCTGCGCCGCAATAACTATAGTTGGCGTTTCTGACTCCACCTCAAACGCGCTTGTCTTCGCGCCCGCCTTCAGCAGCAGCTCCAGCACGCCCGCGTTCCCAGTTCTAACGGCGTACATCATTCCGCTAAACCCCGCAGGATTGCAAGAGTTGATGTCGAGAGATGGATCCGAAAGCAGGTGCCGGATCACAGCAATGTGCCCCTTCTTGCACGCCATTTGAAGCGCCGTGTGGTGGTCGTATGCCCCCGCGTGCGGCGGCCCGCTGAACGCGTTGATGTCGGCGCCGACGTCGAGCAGGAACGCGACAAGCTCGACGTTGTTGCGCGCCGCTGCCTCTACCAGCAGAGCGATGCTGCCTCGCAGCTGGAACATCTTCCCGCGGGGCTCTATCGGCGGCACTAGGATCGTTGCGGTGCCCGGAACCCCGCGCCGCACGAGCGACTGCACGAGCCGGTTCCAGCCGTGCTGCGTGCCGTGGTAGGCGAGGTTGCAGTGCTCAAGGTGGCGCTGGCGGGAAGCGAGGACGGCGGGGTCGGCGCTGAACATAACGGTGGGACTGGAGTATTCACGCCAGTTCTGAAGGTCGGTTGCGCGGTAGTCCTGGATGTTAGCGGCGCCACCAGCGAAGTGTGAGTACCGCAGGGCGAAGATGGGAGTGAGTAGGGTATGAAGGCGCCGGTTGGCACGGAGGAGCGCTTTTAGGTCGCACGGGTCCGGGAGCGAGGTGAGGATGTCGAGAAGGAGCTCGAGGGGGAGGTGCGGAAGCGACATGATGTGATGCTGGGCTACGGAAGTTGGGCGGGGGATTAGCGCTTCTTATGGTGCGGACCCTTGTGTTGCTGCCTAGCTGTGTGGACCCTGCGATGCACTGCGTCGAATGCGGACTGGGATGATATATGAAACCTCTCCAGACCATCACCTTCGCTGTCTCCTCCAGTATCACCGACGTCCGTGCACTCAAAGACAGGGCGGGTACTACTCCATTTTATTTATACTTGTGTATCAAACTCATGGTGACACAACAATTGAGATTCCTCTTTGTCCTCCTCCTCCTCTACATGCTGCGAAGCTTCCTTAGGCTGCCAGCGGCTTCTCAGCGCTGTATATCCGTTAACCATCAGATCGTCTTCAGTACCTAGGTCACACAGATCGATTGTTATCTTTTTGGTTGCTCCTGCTGTGAGTTTCACTCCCTGTGCAGTTTTAAACACTGCTAAATCAAGCTCATGTACACTCTGGGTTTTGCTACCTCCACCGCCACGAACTTTCACTCCTTCTTCTCACACTCTACAATTTAGAATACTATTGCTCCTTGCATTTTTCGGGGCCCCGAATCGCAGTTAACACCCGGGGCATGCATTTCGGAGGCCTGATCCCTCCAGGTCCAGGATAGGATAACGAAGGTCCATGTCTAGATATCTGGAGGCATTAGTCCCACGATACGAGGTGGGGGCCGATTTCATCTTAGCCTGAACACGGATTGTCCTGACAAATATGGCTAGTGGTCTTAATGATTAGTTAATGATGTCGCAAAACTGCTAGCTGCCTGAGTTTCATAAGACGAATCTACAACGTCCCTGTGGTCGAGATGATCACTCTGCATTGTATAGTGCGCAAATATGAGATCAGCATGGCATCTATGAAATGATCAAGGGAAGGGCAGATCCCTATGTGTTTTTGTGAGTGTTTATAGGCCCCAAATGATATGCATCAGATATATAAAGCTATGCAGAGTCAGAATAGAATACATGAGCGCTATCCAGATTGCCAGTGTGCAACCTGTCACACTGTATGGGAGAGAGCTTTGGTAGCATCAATGAGAAGGGGGGAGAAAGGACAACCTTTAACTGCATCTAATCCAATAAGCTAGATTGGCACTGGATGCACTGCCCAGGAGAGCATTAGGTTCGTACCCCTTATCATCAGGGGCACATATGGGATATTAAGATCTTATGCCACCAAAAGTAGCTATGGTCTCTATCCATACGTATTTTGCTGTATGGCTAGCAAATACACAACCTGGTGGGAAATTGAATATTCAGTTTGACTTGGCTACCACAGATACACCAACATACTGGGCAGTCAACACAGAGTACCAATACCTACAGATAGAAGATACAATGTGGGGTGAAGACCATATGGATGAGCGAGCAGTCATGATAGTTGTACTGAACAATAGTGACACAGCTAAGAGACACAGCAGGCAATGGCAGAAGGTTGCAAAAGAAATATTTGAATCTAGCACCAAAAGATGAGCGAAAGATAAATGTTGAATGAATGATTGGAAATGGAGAGCCTCAGCCATATATCTACACATCAATGGTGGAACTGTCTTCCGTAACTAGTCCAATATGAGAAGAATCGAGGTATTCACTACAGGGCTAAGGGCTATCACAATTCAACATTGTAAATCCATTGTGATACATGTGACATAGAATACCCCTTTTGACCCTATATTGGCAATATTCTATAATTAGTAATCAGCCATCAGATGGATGGTGATACCTAGCATAATGCCCTCGGAGGGGGAACACTCACAATCACTCACAAAATGCCTGATTAGGATGTCAGCAGATATTACTTTTCCCAATGAGTTGAGCGAAGCTTGCGAAAACCCACCACTTCAACAAGCGAAGCCACTCTCTACTGAACAAAGCTCCAAAACACGCTGCTCTGAATAGGGCAGCCACTCTCAACCATCTGAAGCTAGAGAATACACCCTTTCGAATTACGATTCTACAAAACGCACTCAACTGACTAACGCAGCTACTCTCTACTGAATGAAAATAGAGCATGCACCACTTCAAACAACTAAGCTAGAGGATGCATTGCTCAAAACCACAGGGCTACTCGCTACTGATGCTAAAAAATATGCCATTCCAAAACAGCAAAGCTACCTTCAATTGAACTAAGCTCATTGGTCTGGATGTTAAACGAAGAACAAAATACCAATGGTCCGAATGTAGAAGCTGCAGTGTGTATGTCATGCAGGATATCCATGGTCCGAGTATAATCCAATGACAGTTCAGACAATACAAAGATCAGGAGATGGAAGCCTGGGGTTGTTGTGAAGAAAATGGCATCGGTTCGTAGGTGATACCAGAGCTCCAAAGAACAGTATAGTTAGAAGTATTTGTTTAAACATAAAGTAAGCAATATAATAACCTCTGAATTCTTCCAGTGTAGAAAGGCATCGACCTGCTCAGTGAGGACAACAAGCTTGAACAATATATGTATTGGAATGGCAATTGTTTTTTTCAGAATCATTAGGTGATCTTTCCAAATCCTGAATGCAGCTCTCAACCTACTATCGAAGCACTCCTGAACTGACTAACAATACTCTGTGAACTGGTAAACCTGGAGTGATGCGTCCGGTGTGATATTATATTGTTAGCAAAGAAATGTTTGTGCAAAATGACTGATTTCTTCCCTATTCGGTTTACATTAAGTGGTTGTCATTCTGTTGGCAGACATTTTTCTGTTATCATCAGAACCAGTACCCTGTGTGTCATTATACCAATTCCCATGTTGTTGGTTTGCAGAATGACCACACTCATCATATACCTCCAAACAACCAGACTACGAGTTATCCAAGCATCTACAGTGAGAAGCTAAACCTTGTAACTTGATTTATCTCTGAAACGGATGCTGCCTGGTACATTGATAATGGCAGGAAGTGGAGTTGGATTGGACACTGAAATGGAACAAGTGTACACCAAGGTGAGAAGGGGAAATCCCTCGATTCTGTCCAGCAATCAATATAAGCAGGTGACACAATCTCATCCCTGCAACACCTGCGCATCACTGCAGGTGTAGCTCGTCAGAGAGTTGCACACTGCAATTGGGACTGATTTGAATGTAGGTTAGGAGCTTCAATCGCAATGTGGAAAAAACTGCAACATTTTGAATGAAAACAATAGCTTTTAAATATGTGTATTGTTATGGCTTGTTTTTTTCACTAAGAAGGTTGATACCTTTCTACCTTCCAAGAACTCAAAGGTTTTTATTCATTAGTTCTCCTGTTTTAAACCAATACTTCCATCTGCGTATTTCCCTGGAGCTCCAGACCTGTAACAACCTTCTAACCAATTCCCATTCATGTACAACTTCTGCAGCCTCCATCTCTGAACTCTCTATTGTCTTATTTGTCATTTGATTATGATCACACGATCGGTACCCTATATGACATTCTGCTTGCAGCCTTGTGCCTTTGAGCCAACAGTATCCTTTTGATCTGATGACCTCCAGACCAATGGACCTCTTTCCACAGAGTGCTGCTTTGCTGTTCTCAGTCGGCACATATTGTTGGGCCTCCGGCAGTTGTTGGCGTTTTGCAGGACTGTTTGTTTGCCATCGGCAAGTCGTCAGCGTCTTGCCTGGTACCATACAGCTGATTGAAGGCTGTCCGTTCGTAATTGGTGATTCGGAGCTACAGCAACTGCGCCTATTGATTGGCTGTTGATGCTTATCGATAGTGTGGGTGTCTGTTTGCTAGCCATTTGAAACAATTGGCTCTGCAATCCAATATGAGTGATAGACGAAGACATCTAATACAGGAAATTGTGGGTGATTGTATATGACCCTGCTGGGAACTTGTTAGGTTTATCACTACCGCCACTGTTGGAGGATTCATCTGTGAATGATCATACAAATCTGCTTTTTGTTGCCTTTGACACAATATAATCCACCATGCTGAAGTAAATAATTCAAAATTGTCAAACTTGTGGATTTCCACAGACTATTTCGATTCTACCACTTGTTTATGGACTGTTGAAACATGAAAGTACACTCAACCAATCAGTGTGCTTACGTCCAGAGGAGATATACTGTACCGAGCATAGTGGTTTGTACATCACACATCACACAGGCTGATAAGATACGTAAAAAAACTACCGTTTCATTACGGATCACATGTACCATATATATAGATGCAGAGGTACAATGAGAAACCTCACAGTGAGAAATGTGGTATATTTAAAATGATCCTAGACTTTCCCTGTATCCAGTATCTCACAGTACCTCCTTATCTGCCTCCGAATCTGAGTCCGGTTTAGTAGATCATAGGCCACCCCACTGCCTAATGCTTGAACTTCAATAATAATCTGACGGAAGGTAATCAGGATTCCGGCAACCATTTGATGGAATTGTAATTATCACCAACGCCACTTATTATCAACACCACTCATCACCAGTACCACTCATGTCCACTATCTATTACCAACTGATCCTTTCTGTTACAACCAAAAAAACCATGTTACAGCACCAAGGATTGACAAAGAAAAGGGGTCACAATGCTGTAGATGCGAAATTATAAGCCTTACAGCTAGCACCCCGCCCAAACCACTATGCTGGGTACAGTATAGCAGCAAGCAGAATCGATCAATCAGGTGTGTCCAGCTAGGACACTTGTGCTTTCTTTTTCTTTCTTCGATTGCGAATAATTTTGACTACATGTGCCCTTAAAACCAAATTGATTTTTCTCTTGATCCATTGTGTTTCCTGATCGGGAAAATCATGACCCCTTGTGCCACGTAAACAAAATCCTTCGTCCAGTATCTTGCTTCCTGTTGAACACCTTTGGTGGGGAAAAGATACAAGCTGAACCGTACCATTCTATTATCCTTCATGGCCCGAGGATTTGATCTGTGATACTCCATTGACAGTATCTTGTCATCGAATTTCTCTGAAGATTTCTCAGTCCAATCTGCTGTATCCAGATACTCCATCCACTAGACCAGATATTAAACTTGTTTTGGTTTCTTGCGGTACTGGCTGCCCATGACTCCCAGAACTTCATAATTTTGTTCATATATGTGGCTGTCAACATCATGACCACGCTCATTCCACTCACTCGCTGAAACAAACTTGGGTAAAGGTCTAGTAAGGTTGGTGGCAAGTTGATAAGGTTTGAGGAGTGATACATGAAATTTATTGTGAATATGCCATTGCTTCAATTACTGAGGCATACTGCTGGGAGGCAAGAGCACAGTCATAATCTTGAATGGTCCATGAAGCTTCACAACTAGTTTCCTAGATGGTCTTTGAGTTTTGAGGGTGTTTATATTCAGCATACCTCAATCACCTACTGAATACTATGGAGGTTCTTTTACATCCAAATCAGTATACTTCCCCAGTATCTCCGCTGCCTGCTCCAAGCCCTCACCGCCGAGTATATGCATGCTGGTCATCCAGTGAATGTCATTCCTGGATGCTGCATTATTTGCTTCCACTTCAATGGACCAATTCGTTGGTGAATCATATTCACAATATGCAAAAAACGGCGACATTTTCATTGTCATTGTGAGTTAGTGATTATAAGCATATTTGTGTATTGGCAACATTTCGGACGAGTAATCCTGCTCATAATTGCTGTAATTGCACAGATTGTACCGCAGTATTGGGTTGACTCTGTCTGGGTGTCCATCCGTTTGAGGATGGAATGGCAAAATTATCTGTAGTCCAATGACCAGAGGATTGACTGCTGAGGAGCAATACATGGATGGAGACCTGGAGTCACAATCTGATACTATTTTCCCTGGTAGGTCATGAAATCTACATACATCTTTCAGGAACATTCTGACAAACGCTGTAGCTCTCCATCATTCAATGGAATCATATGGCCATTTTAGTGATTCGGTCTAAGATAACCCATACTGATGAGCATCCGTCTGATACTGGTAATGCAATGATACAGTCCATGAAAATAGAATTTCATGGGTGGTATGCTTATTCAAGTGGTTGTAAAGGTCTGTACCGAACATGGAAAGCTGATTTATTTTTTCGGTACTCAGGGCATGAGCTGAAATAATCTTCCATGCATTTCGCCATTTCCAGCCAAAAGTTTTGTCTGACCAGTTCAATTGTCTTCTCCTGCCGCATAAGTTCAGCCATCTTTGCATCATACTCCGCTTCCAATATCTGTTTCTTCAACTGCAGATTGTCCAGGATACACAGCCTGTCTGTATAATCAGTGTTCGAAACCGGCCGGGCCGGGCCGGCCCACACGTCTTTAGTCCCGGCCTGCGGGCTTTATATCAAGCCTGGCCGGCCGCCCTTAGCGCGGGCTTTTCAGGAGAGAAGCCTGGGCGGCCCAGCAGCCCTAGCGGGCCGAGTGATTGGTTGTGATTACCGCCTGCGGGTGGCACACACACATTGAAAATGTCATAGAGCCATGGTATCATTACTGGCTATGCTATAAATTGGAGACGTCAAACACACACTAAAGGAGAATACATCGACCGCAAGGATTGACAGGTAAGGGCGTAGTTCCGAAATAATCGGCTATGGGGTAGTGGGGATCATGATTATTTCAAGACAAAGTATACCTCATGATCCTGACCTCATTGTCTTGTTTTACAACATCTCCGGCTGTCTTTCCAATGCCCGAAGCATCTCCTCCAACTTCCTAACCTCATTTGACTCCACAATGCCAGCTTTTTCCCAAGACTTCATACATTGAACTGCACAAATCACATCATCACCCAAGCGATTTCAGCGATCTGAGATAAGCAGCTTCGAACTACTGAACACCCTTTCGACCTTAGTGGACATGGCAGTTATAGAATGAATGGAGAGTGCCATCCTGGCAATTTGGGACGAGCGAGGTGTATTCAGGCGAGCCTGCCAGAAGGCAATGAGATTTGGAATCTCATCTTCAGCTGGTGAGTCTTGAAACTGGTGGAGCTGATCAGTATTTTTGCTGAAACTGTTCTGCCGTGCCCGCTTTTGTTTCCATAGTGGGAGAGAAGCACTTGATAATGAAGACGCTGGCTGTGCCACTAAATCTGTAGAAGTAGTATTGCGGTAAATGGACTGCCATAGATTCTCTATCTTTGTACGTGCTGCCGCAATCCAGGCTGGCTGGTCTGTCCATTCATCCTTGAAGTATTCGTACTTCATCTCTGGGTGTAAGGCCACTGCGGCTAGCATGGCTGGGGCGAGGTCTGTGAGCGTATAGTACTTATTGAGGATTGACCAGGCATTGTTGATTGAAGTGAGAATGTGTGTACTGTATGTCTCTCCATCCCGATAACGTACTTTCGCTTCCTCCAGGTGATGTAGAAGCTCATCCAATGCAGGCAGGACGTCTGCAATAAAACCATTTGGTCTATTCTTGGCAGTACTATTTCCTTTAAGGCGAAGGGTCCAGTATATGAATGGTTCCAGTACCTCATATATAATCTTCAAATCATCCCTGTCATCAAGCGTGAGTTCGTCCTTTGTTACCATTTCCGGATCTTTCTCATCTATAGCATCCTGGGCTTTACTCCTTCCACCCTTTGACTTCTTCTGTTGCTCTTTTCGAATGGCAGTGAACATGAAATCCTGCAAAGGTTCTCGTAGTAGGAATGCTCTTTCAAGAGCATCCACATCTCCATGCCAACGAGTAACATTTCCAACCAGAGGAAGGAAAACAGTAGCATCAGGCAGTGACTGCTGTACCTTCTGTTCAAACCGATCTCTTCGCTGTGGTGACCGTAGAATCCAGGTACATATATTATGGAGTCTACCTAATGCACCATGTTTCCTCCAGTGTAACAGGTTTTTCCCAAGCTGATCTTCTGCATCATCATCCTCCACTTCTATCCCCTTCTCAAAAGCCTCTGAGTCTGTCCCCCACAAGAAACCTTTGACCACAAGGTTGATAATATGTCCAAAACAGCGTATTCGGGAGCTGATAGGGTCGAATTCAATATCCTCTGCTTCGAAGTATGTAGCCAGTTCACGAAGAGCAGCATCGTTGTTGGTTGCATTGTCAGTTGTAAAGTAACCAACTTTTCGTATAAGATTATAGCATTTGAGGACCTGCCATATTACTTCTGCCTGATTCAATCCTGTATGAGGACCTTTGAATCGCTCCATACCAAGTAGAGCCACTTTGAGATTCCCAACTTTGTTGATCCAATGACCAATGAGTCCAAAGAACGCTCGATGGTTTGGAGAGGACCACAGATTTAAGCTGAAATGTACTGGAAATGTGGTTGCACTAAACTGTTGGATAACCGCCAGGCGAGCAACATCGTAGGCAGATAGAATCCAGTTCCTAATAGTAGCTCCAGTGGCGGGGAGACCATGACGAAGGGCTGTCAAAGAGGATGACTTGTAGAATGTCAGTTCAACATTGTAGCTTCGAATGCAAGAGGGCAAGCCCAAGCAGAACTTACACATGCGAGATGATACATTAGCAGCAGGCGGAAACTCCTCTGTTCGACTACTCTGAAGCTGATATTGTTCATATAAATCCACTGAATGAGTACTGTCTTGAAGATGTCCTTGTTGAACTCAATTCGCTGGAGACCTTGGGCAAACGCAGCCTCGATGGTACCTGGACCATTTGATGTTGTAGAGCGAGCACCAAGTGAACTAGCAGGGTCCACAGGGTGTTCTCTATCGATTTGGTGAATTTGTTGCAGATGGTCATTCATATTCCGGCTGGAGCCATCAGTATACTCATGAGGATGTTTCTGTGGGCCTTTAGAGGTATATTAGTGAGCGCATGTAAGACACTACTAAAGAACAGTACTCACATCGCATGCAGCGCCATTTGACCTTCCCATTCGATGCTGTGAACTCCAGACCATTGCATGGAAGCCAGCAGTATCCTTGGCGAACCTTCTTCCTCTTCTTATAGACTGTGGGAATACGTTCATCACCATTATACAAACTGAGCTCGGCAGGATTGCTTCCAGCAGAGGGTGTTCGAAGGTCGGTAGGTGCAGAACTGAGGGTACTGTTTTGTGAATTGGGATAGTAGGTTTCCATAAAGACATCTGCAATGGTAGTATCGAAGCTGCCAGAGGTGAAACCGGTGATGGGGTCGGTACTAGAAGGCTCCATAAGACACTTGGAGGCAGCAAGGAAAGAGAAAAGTGAAAAAAGGAATCAAAAAAGAGAAGAATGCTTCACTAAAATTGCAGCTTAGGCACAACTGTATCGCTGTGATACTAATGGTTGTGCTGAGAGAGAGAGAGAGACTCTCTTATATACTGGTAAATACTACATATGTATGTGGTGAAGTATCTAATCATGACGTACTTCTTTGCCATCGAATCTTTGTCATGCTTGCACTGCCTCTTGAGTGTGCCTTACCATCATCATAGATGACAACAACTCCGTCATTTCAGCATGGTAGATGATGTAGGCTGTATAGTAATACGACCACTCCTTTCGCCTCAACCACTTATAATTGCTTCCATGTCACCCATTCAGCTCAAAATAGCTTCGTCTGACACCTGTTCTGAAGAAAGCCCATACGGCCTGCGGGCTTTGACAAAGCCCCCGGGCTTTTAATTAAAAAGCCCGAGGCCTCATGGGCTTTGAGATTACCGGCCCGGTCCGGCCGCCTCAAAGCCCGCCTGAAAGCCCTCGGGCTGGCCCGGCCCGTTTCGAACACTGTGTATAATAAAGGGCTTCATTCTTGAATGAGATGCTTGGGCTTGGGATACCATCCATAGCTCGGATCTACTCTGCTTGCCGTGAAGTGTTGTTATTAGTGGCGCTGACCACTGCTTCCAACAGCCATGAATTGAACATGACAACTGGAATTGCTCTGAAAGTTGCAAACACAATTGCGATCGGTTTGCCTCGTAACTTCATCGCCTTCACTTACACTGTATCTCCTTCAGAAGTTACCAACTGATCAGGTTTCAGATCATGGTGGATAGGCTTGTTTTAGTGAACGTCAGATTCTGAGTCGCCGATGACGTGGAGAAGCTTGTAGTGTCCTAGATTTCGGATTAGATAGGCTCCCGTAGTAATCCGGCTCATAATGAAATGATGGCTTGATATATAGTAGAAGGAGAAGATATTATAAAGGATGAAAGAAGCGCTTGCCCGCACGAAAGATAAGGGTGGCAGTAGAGGGGAATGTAAACTACGGGTTTCACAAGCTGCAACTTCTGAGGAAGCAAGAATAACATCCTGCGCTGGAATGTAGCCTGTCTTCGGTGGTTCTGATCCGATGTCATAATTAGCGAGGTATTGGCCAACCGTGTCTGCGGCTGGCAGTAGAAATCTTCAATTTTGGCTGAATCGCAACTGAACAGCGGGTATGGCTAAAAATAAAGCGCTGGCCATACATATTATTATTATTATAATTTTTTTTAAGGACGTGCGTGCAAATGCATTGTCTGTACGAAGCATTCTGATTGGTGTAATCCTTTTCCGAATGGGCTGAGATTCTTACCGCATCCCATTGGCCATCTTGCCGCTTATTTCAATTTATGCAATGGTATAGATGTGTGTGTGTGTATGCAATGTACGCACAAGCATTCTGATTGGTGTAATCGTTTTTCCGATGAGGGCAGAGATTCTCGCCGCTTCCCACTGGCCATCTTGCCGCTTACTTAAATTTATGTAAACTACTTCAATGTCGCCCCTTCGGAGCAGCAACCCATCGTCGTGATCCTACGCTAGGTGTTGCGTTGTTCAATCGTCGAATTGTTTCGCTCGCCATGGCTTTTTCCGTCGCCAGTCCGATCTATTTGTGAAGTTTGTCGCTGCTTATCAAAGGTCTTGCCGCCGTGGCGCCGGGGATTGATGTCGACGTGCATTCGCAGAATGTCATTGTCGCCTTCGTTTTATTGGTACGATCGTCATGTCTAGCAACCGTTGCATCGGTATTGCCGCCGTGACAACGGGGATGGAATCGGCTATTCTCGAATTGTCGACTTGCGTTCGCATCATGACTGTTATCTTTCGGTTGCCATATTTCGAATACTAATCGTATTTAGGTGCATGTGTGCATTTCATCATGTCGTTATCTATTGACCGAGTTGTTTATCGGAGCTTTTCCGGACATGGCGTGGTGACTGTAAAGCGGTAGCGGCAAGATACACGCCTAACATGTCAACTGAGGCCAAAACCGGGACTTCCTTCATTGGGGAAATGGTAGAAGTAATATGTCCCATGGTTACATAGCTTTTTCCTGATTCTCATTTACTTTAGAGAAGGGTGATAGTGATTTTGTTCACTCTGAGTTTTTGTGGGGTGACAAGGATTCAAGGACGAAATAAGTTCTATTTTGCACATAAATTGTAGTTATGAAGAAAGCCTAACAGAATCTAATCGAATGACATGTTTGAACACGAACCCCTGTTTAGAAGCTCGGTCTTTATTCTCCCTTCCTTGTTTGTGCAGGCGCAAGCGGGGATAACATGCCGTTCCCATTCCAAGATCCTTCACATGCTCGTTGTCTACAATGTCTTTAGCGTCATCATATCCCCTGCTCTGGGCAAGCCCGTATATCTACCAGCCCTACAAGAAGCTGCAAGCAAAGATTACAAGCCCTTTCAAGAAGACCAGATGGTTGCACAATTGGAATGTCAGAATCACGCTAGGCATAGTTAGAGTCAGTGTTCCTAAACGGCCCGGCCGCGATTTTGGAAGCCTGGCTTGGCGGCCGCCAGGGCTTCATGCAGGCTGGTCGGGCCGGGCCGGGCCGCTTAGGAACACTGGTTAGAGTTGCCGTTATACGCGTACGGACTACCCAGACACATTCTACTGTCACCAAGATTGGGTAGGAACATCTCCCAAGCATCAGAATGGTTAGTGAAGATGTGGGTCTAGATACATTGATTTGCTCAAAAGCAGTGTGGGTAGTGCTAACTCTATGATGTATGTACTTCTGATAACGATATTTTTCATTCGTGATTCGGCACGATGAATCAGGGGGAAGTCGAATTCGGAGAATATGCATCGGTTGGCCAGTTATATCACGTGTCGAACTAGTGGTGGAGGTTGAACACCTCAAGTTAACGCTTCACTGGGCGTCTCTGTCCTTCCCCGGTTTTCCCCGTGTGAGGCACTTGGTGTAATAGATACCTGAAATGCTACGCACATTTAGCTAATGTGGACAGATACAATGCGAAGGCTCCAAATGAAACAAGGGATACGCAAAAAGTAGTGGACAGGCGTCACAAATACAACAGCAAACCTAGAGCAGCCAACGCAACAATACGAATCACCTCGCTAAATACTTCATTCATTTCAACAGTCTTGCATCGCCACTAAACCCCAACTCCCGCATTTTCACTGTCAAATACTCGATAGCCCGCCGCAGTACATTCTCACCCATACCTCTCTGCAAGCGCACTTCGCTTTCCATGTGCTGAAACACCCCGCTTAAAGTTTTAAAAAGTTTCTCTTCATGCCCCAGCACCAAAAATTCCGGAATTCGGTGAATTTGCACTGCGTGTGCAGGTGATACCATGTGCCTGAGGAGAGCGCTTGAGTCACGGAACGGGCGGCCACAAAAACATCGGGGAGTTGGTGTGCATCCAAGCAAAGTAGTTGCAAATGCCGATTCAGTGTCCGGGGTGTGCAGTGGGGTAAGTGCATCGGAATGGGGACCAGCGGGGGTGAGAATGGCGTCTTGGGAAAGGGTTGAACACGTAGACGGAGTGAGGACACTACCCGAGTCGTCATCACCATCGTCGTCCGTAACTGCGGAGATATATCTCGTTTCTCTCTGGCTTGTCACGAGGAAAATCTTTCCTGTCAAATATCGATAACCCACATGCCCCACTCTCAAGATGATGCAGCAACGCCGACGGTAATGCAAATTCCTTTGCACAGGGTCCACAGTGGAACTGGCCGCTCAATATTGGGCGGTGAATAGAAGACACTGAATGTTGGCTCAGTGCGGTCTCGTTCGGAAAGATTTTCTTGCAGGGCTCGCATACCCAGCTCGGAGAATTGTCTTCGTTTTCAATAAGCGCGTGGGTGGTATAGGTAATTCGGGGTTCTTGGTGGGTGTGAGCCTCACCGGATAGATGCTCATTGAAATCCTGTTCGTTGTCGAAGTCGTATTCGCATTCACAGCAGTGGAATTGCGAGACGTGGGTCATAGCGTGTGTATCAAGAGTTTCTTTGTCTTCGAAATAGGACTCACATTCGTTGCAGTGATACCGCTCAGGATGGCTTGACGAACGATGGTCATCTAGTTGTTGAGTTGTTTGGAATGATAGCTTGCAATCATCGACATTGCAGATATAACTAGATCTGTGGTTGGCTGACGTATCCAAATGAATCCGCAGCGAACTATTGCTGTTGAAATACTGACCGCAAGGACTGCAATGGAACAGACGGGTGTCGAGAAAGGACATGAAAGCACGGTGATAAATGATGTCCTGAAGAGGATTGTGGACGGGAGACTCTCAATGTTGTTGAAGAGCATGCTCACTACCGAAAGTTCTATTGCAGCTCCGGCAATAGTTTAAATGGACGTCATTTCGATGTTGCTGTAGCCCATACTGACTGGCAAACGATCTATTGCAACTGCGACATCTGAATCTCGTTGGGTGTACGTCTTCTTGGTGTTGATCACGCCCCTGCTCCGACGTGAAAGACCTATCGCATCGCCGACAGTTGAATCTCGTCGGATGGACATCGTTTTGATGTTTATCGCGTCCTTGCTCGGTGGTGAAAGATCTATCGCATCGCCGACACTTGAATCTCGTCGGATTGTTCAAAATTTAGATACGTTTCACAAGCGGAATTTGTGATAAACCCCGTTTTTCCCATGCATTACTACATGTACAAAGACCTCGAAAAACTAGCAATTATCCACTCAATTCCTTTGCAGACGTCACCTGGAACTCAATTCTATGTCACAAACCTTTGTGAGTGCGAGAAAACTCTGCAGGCACCGGTGGCGGGCTACAGGCCCAGGCAATTGATCACTGGAACCCAGCAGTTCTACAGATGTCGAAATCAGAAACAAGAGGGAAATCAATACTGATTACGATGCCGAAGATCACGATCTCAACCGTGCTGATCACGATACTTCAAGATAGGATAACAATTGACATCCCAGACATGCTGGCGGATATACACTAGTTATTAGCGATGCTTGTGATTACTTATCGGTTATCACCATTTCACAAGAATACGGATTGGACTCTACTGGTCGCAGTAGCGATAAGTTCCGATAAACTGACTATCCATTTGGTCTCGTTGGAACTTGCAGAGACCATCCCAAGAAGATTCAGATGTTAATCGTTCCTTGAAACACATTACCGGCCACGATGTTGTTACAACCAAGATTGCATTCGCAAGATCGTTTAACGACAGAAATCGTATACGAACGATTAACCGATTGGTCAGAAGACTATCAAATGCCAAGGAGCCGTATGAAGACGCATCAATTCATCGTTTGTCATGAAGTTACCCATGATAATCGTATTCCATCCAAGTTCATTTCAAGATTACCTTTTACTGAACAGAGCGGAAGCGCCAAAACGCAGTTATGAAGTTGCATATTCGGACAAGGATTCTACCGCGAACGATTGAATGAGCACGGAAGTGCATTTACGGCGAATGATGAAACAAGCACGGAAATGCATCTACGAAGAATGACTAAAAGGGCACGGAAGTGCACCTGCGAGAATGACGGCACATACAATCCAAAGATTGAAATCACCTCTTCAAGTTGATAGTTTTAGGCATGGTGGATCACTGGTTCATAGACAGTCGAGGTCAATGTGAATTCCCTACACGAAGGAAATCCAAGATGAAAGTAAGCCCAATGACCAAAGAAAGTCGAAAGATCATGAAACTGCAAGTTGAGAGTGCCTACGATAGAAATGCAGAGCTGGATGATCACATCGGGAATGCACTCGGAGGTGGACATGGGGCTCTCCAATGTATCGCTGAACATCGCATTTCAAGACTTACAAGCACTGAGATACCCAAATTGAGTTTATTGATTGATGCAGACACAATTCCGGAGGTCAATTGACCCCAAGAGGCGCATCTCCGGTGGGATGGTCTCACCCCCAAGAAATCCTTGACATATGTTCGACAAGATCATTCTCATATGATCAATCACCCGACCTAGTCAAATCTCACCGAATGCAACCTATTCAGCAGCAGGAAGCGCTAGCAAGCCTTAATCGACCTAATTTCACTTCGTCGATCAATTGGTTCTACAATAGTTACCCCTACACATTTCGAATCATAGACGATCCAAACGCGAAGTCAACGACAAAGACAAGTCGATACAAGCTATTTTTGGACGGGATCTACTGGCGAAGTGCACCGGTGGAGGATGACTACACATGATCATTCGACCTCCACTTTTATCCATATATAAGGCTTACAGTACAAAGATGGCCGAATGATACAAGATTCACGTTGATGGATAATGGGAACTTGAGATTACTGAACATTAGATCAACACTGCCAACGGCAATTGCGATCGTGATTAACCTTCTACGAACTTGGAAGATGGTTCAAAGGAGATACTCAACTTTCCTTTATGGACAATTGGAAGTACGAAATTCCACTCACATGCCGCCAATGAATACAACAACTTGATTCGACTGACATCACAGCTGAAGATCTATTTCGGGATCAACAAGACGAAATGCCATCCGCGTACCAGCACTTACCGCCTGCGGCACGACATGCATCCTAATGTCTCCAAGGCCTCTAGAGAATTCAGCCTGCCAGACGAAGCAGCGGGCATCGGCATCCTTGGGTGTCACATGCGTGCAATGGAGTCTGCAAGGACGCCGACATACGGCAGAAGGTGGGGCAGATTGCGGAGTCGTGATGATGAAGTTTCAGTTCCTAGAACATCTCGCACCGGTTGACAAGCCAATGGCTTACAAGAGGTTGATGAACGAATGGTGAATTCCTATCAGCACCAATTTAGTATGTATGAGTGGAAGTGGGAAGTCCTCGCAGGTGGATTGTGGCGACCGGGGATGCTTGGCTCCATTGTAGGCGAACCGTTCTTCTCTGGGCTCCGAGTTTCCGCGACATCTACCACTCTATCATTTTCGTTGTCATTATAGCTGATAGTTGTGGAGCAGGGACGGTGCCTTACTGATTCATATGAGCCCGTACGGACATCCGCGATGACACTAAGTCGCATATGGCAAACCATACGTACTCCAAGTTGATTCGCCATGAGAAACAATAGCCAGCTACCGCAGCAGCCACGCAATGCATGTTTCCCGAGTTCATGTGCAATCGCACACACTCCCAAAAATGATAATAAGAGTTTTCTTGTGTATACGGCAATACATGGATTTGTTTGAACTTCTACCTTCTTTTGAAATTCTCACTTTAGTTGACGGCAATCACTGGTATCAAGCGACTATGGCAATCGAAAGTGACAGAATCAATGAAATTCAATAAGAGAATCAATATCAGAATCAATATAAGAATCGATACCATGGAGGTAGACTTGAAACTCCGAGTTGTACCAATGGACATATTCATGTATTTAGGAGAAACGGCTGCTAGGCGGATGGCACTTATTGAGCTGTGGGAAAGCCGCAGAATACAGATTTCATGAGTGCAATGTGCAATCGCACACACTACCAAGAAGCATACCAAGAGTCTTATTGCCTATATGGTGATACACTGTTACGTTTGAAATTCTACCATGTTCTTTCAGAATTACTTACTTTATAAGAGATGCTGCGAGACCCGCAATCGAATGCAGATGTAAAAGTACCTAGCCACAATGGCCATCGAAACTGTTAGAATCAACAACTGGATAAGAAATTCGACACGAGAATTGACACTGTACGCACCTCCATACTCACAAGTCATCGACGGAGCGCCGAACTTAAAAAAGAGGGGGATGACCATTCGAGAAAACGAGAATCCACTGCTACTGCAAACGAAATCCGCACCAGAAGTGCTGGAACCACACATCATAACGAAGTGCACATGGCATACTGCAGACGTCAAGGGCACCAGGAAGTCAATGAGATCAAGAGCAAGTTCACCGGGAAGCCTGGGAGTCAACAAGAAGTCACTGGTTAGGATGCTGATTATCACCACCGAACTGGAAGTACCACCTAACCGGACGCACCACCGAACCGGAAGCACCACCGAACGGATGGAACGCACTATCGCCTGCAACCAACGATGACAATGGGATCAACTGCACGGCCATGAGGCCAGACAGATCAGCAATTGAGATGTCAAGCTGCACAGAATGTGAACCAACTTATCTCCAATAGGGATGTGTAAGAAGACGGTGGTTTCACAGCCTAAGTAGCCGAGAGTGAAATCGAACAGAATTGCATGGTAATTAAGACCTTGTACTGGGAGATGCTTCCAAAGTAAAAATATCAATGAATACTACCCTTCGAGAACGGTTCAATAGGTTTGTCTCTGCCGCCCTCAGTTGAAGCAGTGTTCAAATACCATTAACCGAGAAATACCCTTCGAAAGCCACAACACTGAAGCCATTTTGGGGTCCTGTCCATGAGTATGACCCTATTAATGGAACTTGCCAATCCACGACCTTAGTGGGTCCATGAATTCGGAAGTTGAAAGCATGAGAACCGGAGAATGGATGCCTTGATGCGCCAAGAGCAGAAGCATACTTTGCTATATCATAAGGAAGACCGTGTGTGGCACACAAACAGGTAATATACCGCAACTGGAATGAGCATGTACAAATGCATGTCGATATATGATGACCTCAATCGAAGGCTGGACGAAGCCGAAACAAATCACCCACTATTTGATCTTAAGCCGAATGGCAACCAACAGTCACAGACGAAAAATATTCGGATAGCCCATATACAAGTCAATCTGGAGCTGATCAATGAGACATTCAATCAACGCAGAGCGTGAAGGCTATCACCGTTGAGGTCTGTGGTGGGCATGGCAGTTCAGATTCAGACACAATGGAAGTTCACTTGGATATTTGGAACCATGCACTCGAAGGTTCACTCAAAGGTCCACATGATAGTGTACTCGGATTTGAGCTTCACCTGGAGCTGAAGCATACTGTGTGCACTGCAACCAAACATGAAAGGCAAGGAAAAGAGGGCTAAGTTGCAGGGCAACCGAAGGCCGAAGCCTCAGACTCCTGGCCTGATATTCAGCAGCGATAATCAAGATGAGTGTACCCATTGATGTCACTTGACTGGTGCAGAGAATATTCCAAGATTGCTCGGAGGCCAATAGGCCCAGGGGACGTGTCACAGGCCATGGTGGCCACTCTCGACACCTGAAACGGTTTGAACAGTAATAAAACTATATACAAATGATCAACAGCAGGAGCCAATGATGGGGAGCTACACCGAACCGATACTATCGGGAGCAATGGCTTCGATCTGGAGGGCTGCAAGTAAACCTAGTGTCGGAGATATGGAAAAGCAGAAATTTCACTTCCAGGATACATTCAGAGGCGGACAGTAAGCGATGCCTGCTGTGGGCAACACTTGGATTCAGCGACTTGGAGGTGTTTCGGGCCAATCAGAGGTTTGCTTCTCTTTTCTTCACATCTCCTATTTGATCTTGGCTTGGTATAAATGGTATCGGCATGGGGTTTTACTACCTACCACTGGATGTGGAGTTTTCCGTTTGCTGGTGTTCCAGAGCCAAATAAGGCCAGTGGGTGGTGGAAGCGGAGCCCTGACCCAACTCATAGCATAGTCTAGTTTGGGAGACCTTCTCTCCCAACAATTATCGTCATCAGGAACAATCAATACTATAATTATATTTTCTTTCTTTCGTCTGACTGTTTGTTCTTTTCCAGATAGTCACGGATTGCATTCCTGCTCTTCTTATGTTTCTCTTTTCGGCCTGCATATAACTGGTGTCCCCCGCAGGGAATTGCACCGTCTTCCTCTATCTGGACCTCACTATTGGTGTCTCATCGTCCTCCGCCTATTCAATCAGCCTTCCGGGAATCGCCTGTGGGATCACAATCTTTATAGCACTGTGGCGTACATCGTTGTGTGCGGTTCCGAAGGCTACAATGCAATTGAAATCACTTCAGTCGATGTAGAGTATGCCAGTGGCATCCTCAAGTCCCTTCCGGCATCTGAGTCTCGCCAGTTGTCAGACCACGCTCTGGAATTTAGAGGGCGTCGGCCTGTCCCTGTTGGAAATTGGCCTACTTACCTTTCGTCATTCCGTGAAGTTTATTGAGTCATCGTCCATTTGCAGCTTTTGGAGTTGTCTGGTATACGTGTCAAAGCCCCAGGCACTATTGATGGCACCTTTTACGATGAAGTTTACAGCATCCCTCAGGCTTTCGAAGATATCGCCAACATCTCTTTCGACGAAATCTACAAAGACCTTAGTGGAGACTTCAAAGATCTCCTCTTTGCATTCGAAGAAGGGGAGGCCAATATCAAACAAGACACATTCTACTACATTACCAGGGGAGCTGGAAAATATACACCTAAACTCTTACCTCGCCCTTTATTTGTTACCCCTTCTCCACTAATCCCAAACCTTGCACTAATCCACAGATCTCAGTCAAGATCTTTGTCACAATCAAACAGAATAGAGGATGTTGGTCAAGAAAACCCGTTGCAAAACAGGGCTCCACTGAAATCTATGTTCTATGTGAGACCAATTGTTCCAGAGCGTGGGATCTTCACTTAGGACTTGAGGGTCGAATTCAAAGACGATCGTGCTGCCTGGGAGAAATCTGTTGCCCCGTCATTCCCTGAACAAATCAGTCGCTGTGAAGTGGATCAGCATGCTGACAAACGATCTCTTATCGCCTACCTTGAAGGGAGAAACGCCAACATTCGTGAGTACAACCATCATTTCCAGTATTATTACTGTCATCTGAACGATGAAGACGAATACCTCAGTATACCTCTGTCCGAAATCAGGAAAGTTGAAGGGCATCCCCAGCACCGGACAATATGGCAAATAATAACGACATGAAGAATATGTACTTTGGGTTCCTTAGAGAGCTGACGTATGATGGAAGGACTCCTATCAAAGACTTCCTCACCGATTTGGGAAACATCACGAATGAAATCGCTACATTGGACCGTAATTTCCCACGTCTGATGTGGCTCACTCTCCTCTGTGCATCCCGGCAAGACGCCCACTACCCACCAAAAAAATCAGTCGACGGTGGCACGTACACCGGTCTGCCTTACTTGAGTAGTGCCTCAGAGATCTACGGGTGTTGATACCTACGTTAAGCTCATAGAGAAGCTCAAAGCCAAATTCAATATAGGCGAGGTTAAAACAGAAGCTGGTGTCATGGCTGAGTTGAGAAGACTTTACCCGGAATTGTCTAATGTCATGGTTAAGATGTTTTCTGATGAATTCAATAAGGTCATCGGCAAACAAGATATCGCCGGGTATGAGTTGAGCAAGAACTTTGTTGCGCAACGGACTCAAGCTATCCTTACTGGACACACCACCAAACTGGAAGCACCACCAAACCGGATGCACCACCAAACCGGAAACACCACTGAACGGATGGAACGCACTATCTCCTGCAACCAATAATGACAATGGAATCAACTGCCTGGTGGTGAGGTCAGACAGACTATAAGCAATTGATATGTCAAGCTGCACAGAATGTGAACCAACTTATCTGTTATATGGATGTGTAAGAAGACGGTGGTTTCACAGCCTAAATTGCCGAGAGTGAAATTGAACACAATTGCATGGTAATTAAGACCATTTATAGGGAGAGGGTGGCAAATTGGAAATATAAATCAATACTATCCTTTGAGAACAGTTCAATAGGTTTGTCTCTGCCGCCCTCAGTTGAAGCAGTTTTCACATTCTATTAACAGAGAAATACCCTTCGAAAGCCACAACACAGAAGCCATTTTGGGGTCCTGTCCATGAGCATGACCCTATCCATGGAACTTGCCAATCCACGACCTAAGTGGGTCTATGAATTCGGATGTTGAAAGCATGAGAACCGGGGAATGGAAGCCTTGATGCCCCTAGAGCAGAAGCATACTTATCTATATCATATGTTAAACCGTGTCTGGCAGACAAATGGGTTATATACTGCAACTCGAATGAGCATGTAAGAAAGCATGTCGATATATGATGGTCTCAATGGAAGGCTGGATGCAGCCAAAACAAATCAACCACCATTTGATCTTAAGCCGAATGGCAACTGAAAGTCACAGACAAAGCATATTCGGATAGCCAATATACAAGTCAATCTGGTGCTGATCAATGAGACATTCAATCAATGCAGAGTATGAATGGTATTACCGTTGAGGTCTGTGGTGGGCTTGGAAGATCGGATTCAGAGAAAATGGAAGTTCACTTGAATATTCGTAACCGTGGACTCAAAAACTCACTTGCAGGTCCACCTGCTGGTGTACTTGGATTTGAGCTGCACCTGGAGCCGAAGAATACTGTTTGCACTGCAACCAAACATGTAAGGCATGGAAAAGAGGGCAAAGTTGCAGAGCAACCAAAGGCGGAAGCCTCAGACTCCTGGCCTGATATTCAGCAGCAATAATCAAGATGAGTATACCCATTGATGTCAATTGACTGGTACAGAGACTCTGCCCAGATAAATCGGATGCCAATAGGCCCAGGAGACGTGTCACAGGCCATGGTGGCCACCTTCGAGATCTGAAATGTATTAAACAGAAAAAACACTATACACCAACGATCGATGGCAGAAGACAATAATGGTGAGCCGCACTGAGCCGGCACTATCCGGCGCAATGGCTTGGATCTGGTGGGCTGCAAGTGAACTTAGCGTCTGAGATATGGAAAAGCAGGAAGGTCACTGGAGTGATATATTCGGAGGTGGACTTGGAGCAATGCCTGCTGTGGGCACCGCTTGGATTCAGCGACTTGAAGGTATTTCCGGCCAATCAGAGGTTTTCTTCTCTTCTCTTCACTTTTCTGATTTGATCTGGGCCCGGTATACATGATAAATGCATGTGGTTTTACTACCTGCCACTGGAGCTTGCGTTTTCCGTTTGCTGGATCCGCCTGATGGCTACCCTTGAGTGGTACCGCTCGGTGGCGGCATTCAGGCATCAATATGAGGGTGTACGAGTCTGATCCTTTATATCTTTTCAACTCTTCTCTCTTTTGATATACAGGTGTGGCAGCCCAGGGGGTCTGCAGCTAGAGTGAGGGATGATGAAATAGTTCAGTCTGAGTGACAGCCGAGGGCTGATGCCTGATTTCTGCCCAGTACATAAATACTTCGCAGGGGTGCAATTGCAATCCAATGATGATCTTATGTTAAAATTATATGACATTATCACTTATTGTCGTATGCAACCGTATATAGTAATACTTTGAAGTACGGAGCCATACTGGCCCATATCCATCCTTACAAACTAACACAAATTCCACAGTTTAACAAAGAAATGGCTGGGAGGGACACTCTTGTGCCCATTGTATAAACCTCCTTGAAAACTTACTACCACCACCGATTCTACTAGCATGACTAAATCGAGGCACATTTGCATTACTTGTTTCATGCGCATCAAGCAATCAACCATTCAGAACCAATTAGAAGCTCACTTCAAGCCGTTGTACAGCATTACCCTGGGCGAAGGCCTTTTGACAGTCAGAACTATACCTCCAGTAGGCTGGAATTGTCCAGCACCAGCTAGGTTCAATGTCAGTGGATGTATCTGAATGAGTCCATGTAAGGGCCATAGAGGAAAGTACCGGTTATAAGGGTTTGTTGGATGACACAAGTGGTGTCATAGTTGCCTTTTGGCCGAGTGGTATTGCATGCCAACATATGCTTTATTACAGTACATATTCTTTATTACAGTCCAAGATATATGAACTTATAGTAAGGTGAGCCGGTGGACTCTATAGCCCAAATTCCACCACCCGAAGAATTTCCTGACAGTGAACCTATTGATGCTCAGAACCCAGATGTAACATGTATCCCTGGCCAAACGAAGATTAAATATCACAGCAATATTGTGGCTGTAGTAGCAGTTGGTAGTTAGAAATATGGTGTTGCTACAGGATATTCAACTGACATTGAATATACCTGGATCAATTGAATGCATGATATCCATTCAATTGTGCATATGACTTGCAGCAAGCTCACTTCATGTGTCAGAATTCCACAATGCAAATCGACCAGCACCTGAAACATGGACTTCACAAGTTCCATATCGAGTCTTTTGAATTGACATCTGAGATGTGGGCACGTATGGAATCCATAGACTTCATGTCAGATGCAGAGAGTTGGCTAAAGGACTGCTCACAAACATTTGGCACATTGTATTATCAAGATGTCTCCATGTGCATCAAATTTCCTTCGGTTTATTCCATTCGCCATACACTGTGATGTGGAAGCAGTACAACTGATGACATCTGACAGCCATCACATTTACAGTAGGATGAACCCTGGTTATTGGTGGCATTATATGCAGGAGCAAATGCACCAGGGCATGATAATTATACCAGATATTTTTTGATTTGATAAAACATATCTGACAAATTTTTCTAGCGATAAATAGACCTGGCCCATATAGGAAACTATTGATAATATATGAAATGATGTCCACTGGAGTCACAAGAAGTGTGCCTGGGTCCTTGTCAGGCTCATTCAATATCCTCCAAATGGTCGTCGAAACCCCAATGATACCTGGCACAATGCAATCACTGAGATTCTACTGGTGCTCCCAAAACTAGATATCGATAGACCAGGCCGGGAATTGGATTGTACAAATAGTTTTCGAAGAAGATGCTGTCCGTTACTTGCTGAATGGGGTGCCAGTTGAAGTGAGCCTAGCGAAGAAGTCGATCGCGTCGAGGTACCTGCAACTCAAGGTGGGCCATGCACTCACAGCGGTGTACATAGAGAGGATCAAGAAGAAAGAAAGCCAAGAGTGCTGGTGGTGTCAGCACAAGAGGCAGATGTAAGACCACCTTTTCAAGTGGTGCAGCAAATGGAAGAGACAACAGGACGTTCTTTGGGAAAAGTTGAAAGTGAAGTGCAAGTGGAAAGAGGGAAGGACGAAGGTGCCAATGTCTCAGGTGTTTGATACAGACGAAGCCGTCAAGCCAGTGTTAGAGTTTCTAGCTGACACAGACATGGGAAAAGTAACGGGGGTCAGGGAGGGGGACGATGCAGAGGCAGAGGAGGGTGGAAGCAGTGATGAAGAATAGGGAGGAGGTGGGGAGAGGGGCAGAGGAGGGTGGAAAGATGTAAGATAGTTTATGGCGGATTGGGGGGAAGGAGATCAGGAGATACGTCTTGGATGGGACTTAGGTTCCGGAAGTATCTAGGAGAAGGATTATGTTATGGCCTCAAGCGGCTGAATACAATATGATGACAAACAAACAAACTTGCTGAATGGGTTGGTGACAATCATGAACATGTGATAATGGTTCAAGTTTTATATAGTTTGTGTTCTATTTGTGAAATATCAAATAGTGCACCAATGGGATATTCAGGCCAACAAAAGATCTGAGATCTGAGGGATCCAGCAACCTGCAGTGAACTGGTTGATTATGAACAGATTGATGAACTATTTCCATTTTGAGTACATTCATTCCCATACATATTCTGGCAATACCCTCTCTGCAAAGTATATCGGCTATAGCAACCTAATAAATTATATCAATTGCTCCTGGGATTAGTAAATAATTGTAACACCGGGAGCTTCGCTTCAGATTTACCCGGTCAAAGTAGTAACCGTACTTAATTCGGGACTGCTTCGAAAATCGATTTGGAGCTTCACTCAGGATTGAGAAATCAATGAAAGATTGTGAAAGAAAAGATTAGGCTTTCTCCAATGTGTATATTGTTAAGGCTTGTTCTCCTCGCTGAGAAGGTTGATGCCTTTCTACCCTCAAAGAACCCAAGGTCTTTATACCTTCGTCTTTGCTTTCTAAAAAATACTTCTATCTACACTATTCCCTAGAGCTCAAGCTCCGTTACCATCATCGAACCAATACCCGTTCATTCGCAACTACTGCAGCCTCCAGCTCTCGATTCCCTATCATCTTTGTCGTCATGAGATCATAATCAGACGATTAGTTTGCTTGATGACATCAAGCTCGCAGGCTTTTGTCTCCGGAGCTGTGGTATCCTTCTGATCTGATGACCTCCAGACGAGTAGGTCTCTTTCGACACAGAGCAGCCTCACTGTTCACAGTCGGCATGTATTCTAAGGCATCCGGCAGTTGTAGGCTTGTGGCTGGCGCCATTCAGTTGTTTGCCAGCTGTCCGTTTGTCATCAGCTTGTTGGCCGATGCCATTCAGCTGTTTGCTGGCTGCCCGTTTGTTGTCAGCAATTCAGAGCAGAAGCGACTGCAGCCATTATCTAGCCGTTGATGCTAATCGATGATGTTGGTGTTCATTTGCTAGCCATCCAAAAAGATTGGTTCTGGCATCCGAGACGAGTGATAGCCGATGATGTCCAATCATGCAAATCGCGGGTCATCATACATGACCCCGCTGCGAACTTGCTAGGTGTAACAGTAATCCATTTGACTGGCTTCTCACATACCTCAAAGTGCAGAATATTAAGGCCCGATTTAACATGCATTGTATATTGGTACCATGGTATCCAGAACTCGAACCATTCCAAAAGATATTTGATTCATTAGACAGTGGAACATGCCAAGGGACAGAGATCAGGGGAATAGATGGAACTTTGGAAGTTATCTGCACACCAATATTAGCTGGTGCTATAAATGATAAAAAAAATGTGAATGGGATTTCATTTTGTGAAGAAGTAATGGATACTATGCCAGTATTATGTGAATTCTGTCTACTTGTAAGCCAACGAAGCCATACTGATCTATCTCTAACTGCACTTGATGATCCGCTCAAACCATTCAATATTTGGACAAGTGTTTTCTGAAAACTGAAAATGTCAAAGACCACAGATGTCCAAGTCCTGAATTAGCTGAAACATATATTTTTGAGAATACAGGAGAAAAGGATTGTCATGATCCAATTTGCAGTGGAAGGAAACATGTATGGGGCCCACAAAATGAATGCTGCCAAATGCAAACACTTTGAAGAGTATCTGAATCACACAGGGAATGATGATGAAGATTTAATTACAGACAATCGGAAATGAAAGGTATATGGAATTACTGTAGCACAAAAGCATCCTTCCATAGCAACATTTTGTAAGCCAATACCAGGATTTGAGACTTGGTGGGAGCAATACGGTATTCATATGTTCAAAAAAGCCCTTGAACATCAGATAGTGCGCTTGGGTCACCCCAAGATACATCCTGTCAGTCATATCTCGGAATGAATTCAACCAACTCCTTTGGGGAACCATTTCAACACCAATATCTTGGAATTGTGACATATTTCCAAAGTGAAAGATGGCTTCCACTCCATCAATAAAGTGAATTATACTCAACAAAACTAACTGCCCCAGTGGCCTTGATATTATGAAGGAATCTCTGCATTATCATATACTTCAAGGCTTGTATGATATTCTTTTGGGTCAGGTGAGAAATTATTTGAGTGTACCTTTCAAATTAATATACCTATTGGCCAGTTCAGCTTATAAAGAACCAGGCTTGAAATCCCGTATCAGTGGTTGACAAATGGTAAAATACATGATGAGCCCCATATCCATGACTGAAAACATCCCAGCCTGAGCCTATCATCATCAATCCACTACCACCAAGTATATATATTTTGTGAGAAACACATGTCAATAGAGAGTATAGGAGTGTCAAACTGTGCTCTCTTACAGCGGTAGCAGTCGATTTTGAAATTCCCAATCTTGAAAAGCTATTTTGGAATCAAATTGAAGAAGATTGGGTGCAGAAATTACAGGTCTTGTATTGGGTTGCAATTTTAAGACTCTAATGGATGAAATTCAAATCAAAGTACACAATGGTCTATCATATCAAAGCCATCTGTTCGATTTCCTACAACCATCAAGCGAATATGGCTTCAGTGTAAGTTGGAATATACTAATGCTACTAAGAGCATAATGCCTAAAATTCATACTGTGTGGGTTCAACATGCAGAGAGTGAATATAATATTCATGACAATAACTTTCAAGGCTGAGTTCTATCGTTTCCAATCTTGAATTTTACCTGGACACCACCATACAGGATTCTTCAGTTATGAGAACATCTACCTGACAGAACAATACTGCCAACTTTGTCCACATGATGTAAATAGTGATGGGAATGGTGATGGGAATGGATATTACATTCGCCACATCATGTGTATGGGGTTGAGATGGCAACAAATTTTTAAGACCACTGGGGCTGTGCTGATAAGATTGATGTCTGCTTTCGAGTTGTAAAATTGACTTACTAAATACACATGGTTCCAGTTGGAGCAATTGTTGGGCCCGCATATTTGGTTAGTAAAGGTACCTGGAGCACCGTTCCATGCTCCAGGAGTCACCCAGAGGGTTGGTAACTGCCCCAGGTGGCTCCGAAACTACATCCATAGCACCTGGATGCTTCTGCAGTCCTTTCCCATGTCCTTGCAGTTGTTGGAAGGTATGGTGAGAGCTCCAGGAGGGTCCAAAACTTCACCACTCGTCCAGGAGGTCCCTGGAGATGACACCTACACTCAGGAAATATTTTACATTTCGCTAATACTTTTCAAATCAGTTGCTGCTAACCAAGAGCAACTCCATCCAGACCACATCTAGCCAGCCGAAAACTAGCATTTTGAGATTGTATCCAACAGTAGTCAGACAGAATATGCAGCCGGTCTCCAGCTGAATCTGACCCTATTCATCTCTATTGGCTTCTGAAAGAGCAAGTACACCTGAGTATGACTCTATACTCGAGAGTAAGGGTAGATACGGTTGCACACGAGAATATGTGATTAAGTAGAGTAGTTATTAGTATGGTAGTAAGTAAGATGATCGCTGGAGTGCATGTGGCACTCCCGCACAGTGACTATATCCTGGAAACTTACCTGGCCATCGGCCGGCTGCCGTTATATCATTCCCCTCCCAAGCTTCAGACCCGCTGGGTTGCAATACTCGTACCTGAGAAGAGAAGGAAAGAAAGTAAAGATCCAGACTCGTACGCCCTCGTATGGCCTCATAAATCCCGCTACCGATTGGTACTGCTCCAGGGTGACCTTTCGGTGGATCCGGCACACTGCGAAATTTCACCTCCAGTGGTAGGTACTAAAAACCCATGCCGACCCCATTTGTACCGAGCCGAAATCCAATAAGTAGAGAAAGAAAGATAAGATAAGAGAAGTAGAAGCAAGAAGGACATGTCTAATTGACCCTGATGCCTTCAAAACCACCTCTCCAAAACCAAGACCATTCCAGCAGGCCTTGTTGTGAATCCACTCTCCAAGTCTGACCTTCAGGTCGATGGTTCGGAATATCGCAGCGGACATCCAGTTTCTCCAAAGCTATGCAATTGATCACTGTAGTACTGTCTCGGTGGTGCTTGAATCAGTACATGCCATTGGCTTGAGCCATTGGTTCGTTGTGATAGATTGCGTCATTTGATGCACTTGCGATCAGGAATTCGCTGGCCTCCCAGGACTGCTCACATGGTTTCATTCCCCAGCACTGAAATTCCGCTGGTCTCCATGGCGAGCGCAGATTGCCAATTCCCTTGCACTCGAATCCATTGGCCGTCTTGAGAGCTCCGACATTATTCACTGGCGGCTGTTGATGCTGGCTTCTGTCAAGTTGACTTGTGTGAAGACGGCTCTTGGCCGTAGATAATCTTCCGACAATACTTATTCGTATACGATTTTTTCGTTGAGCATGTTCGTGAACGTTATCTTGGGGATCAGGCCATCATGGCCAGTAATGGATCTCCCCAGTTGTCAACTAGCCTAATTGAATAATGTACTTATCTTAGTCATAGCTGCTGCTCTTGAGCTCTCAAATTTGTATGATTTCTCCAATTCCATGTCTCCATGTTTTCGTATATCCAAGCAAAAGGTTGATTTCATCGGTAATGGCCTTCACACTCGGTATTGATCATATTTGTCTCAGCAATTGATATGAGATGGACTCTTTTATGAGTCATCCGGATTCGACTTTTCATTTCCATTGGGCTTTGGTTCCGATAGTGGTTGGTTAACTTGAGATGGCTTCGCCAGTCACTCGATTGCAGTCATGTATCGAATTGCATTCATAGATGCTCATTCGTGCATACTCATTCGAGTTGCGGTATTTAACACGTAAGTGTGCCATATGGTCGTAGTTACCAAGTAATGAAATATGCTTCCGCTGTAGGTGCATCAACGAACCATTCTCCGATTCCCATGCCTGCAACTCCCGAATGTACCAACGTAGTGGGTCTGCACATGCTAAGCCATTCCAAGCCTTGCTGTAGGGGTGACATCCTAAATCGAGCCCAGTGCAGTAAATCACCATAATCGGCGGCTACATCAATTGATTATTATCAGGACTTTGTTGAGTCCTTTTGGTTATTCATATGCTCCGTTCGCTGATGGTATCATTTGTTGATATATATAATTTGTAACCATTCTGTACAAGGTCATAGTAACAAAGTAATTCGGTAGTTTTGTTCTTTCGGCAACTTCAGCTCTGAAGACTCGTGGAAGTCTCATATGTCCAATATAGAGTTCAGTCAGTTCGCATTCCGTGCGGCTGGACATTTCGATTGCTAAATCGGCTGGCACTTGGCTGCTTGCGTTGGGTGCAGTTGGCTTCATTGGCACTGGCAGTTGCAGCTGATTGTGCATTCGATGCATTTGGTGGTACTGCCGATTTGGTGAGGAAGACCAGCATTGTAACCAGTGGCTGCTTATTCACTCCTAGGCTTCCTGGTACACTTGCACTGAGCTCATTGACTTCCAGGAGCACTGTACGTTTGCAGCACAATTTGAGTGTTGCGGTGATGGTCAGTCGTTCAAGCACTTCAAGTGCAGAATTCGTTTGCGCTAGCGGTTTCTCGATTTCCGGAACGTCATCTGCCTCTTTTTTGAGGTCCGTGCACTGTCGACGACTAAATGCAAGTGTTGCATGTGGTGTTGATTCTCATTGATATTCATTGATTTTCCCATTGGTATGACGGTTTCGATTGCCATCAGGGCTTCTTGCCTCTGTATCTGCATTCGATTGCGAATGATGCAGCATCACTCATGAAGTAAGTTTTTCTTGAAGAATGAGGTATAATTAAAATATAACCTTGAATATCCATATCGGCAAGAGGACTCAAGTTATCCTTTTCAAGACAGTGCACGATTGCACTGTGCACTTGACACATCTGCATTGCATTGCTTTCCTGTCGTTCAATGAGTGCCATCCTCCTAGCAGCCATTTCTCATCGATTCATGATTGTGTGCATATTGAATGCTCGGTACTCAATTAAGAGTATGAAGTCCCCATCCATCTTTGGAAGGATATCGGTTGTTTTTATGTTGTGATGGTCATCCTGCTCGTTTGGAGATTGGTGCTCCTCGGCAACTTGTGATTATGTCGCTGAGTGCGGTAACAGGTCTTATGTCAATTCTCTCATCGATTCTCGTTGGTTTTGGCACTTTCGGTTGCTATCGTCGCTTGATGATATCGATTGCAATTTTTGTTGTATGTCATCTAAAGAAAGAGTTTCTTAAAGAAGAGGATAGAATCAAAACGAAACCTTGTGTTTCCATATACCTATCCTTCTCTGAGTGTGTGCAATTGGGTTGCACTCTACCCTCGTACAACCTGCATTTCGTGGTCCTGCCATAACTCCGGAAGTTTCATTCAGGGTTCGCGGATATACATACGTGGTGATTGTGTTATGGTTGCCTTCATAATTTGCATGAGTATCGGCGATGATGACCACTGGTTCATCACATTGGTTAAGCCCATTGGCTAGGTTCGTCTCGATATAGGACATTTGAGTTCTTAACTCAACCTCCGATAGGTTATCGAACTCCCATGGTCAATTGCACGATGCGGTGAGAGTATCTTGGCCTTGGCCTTGCTAAAGACCTCCAAAATTCTCGATACTTAGCGGAGATGTGCCCACAATTGTCTGTAGGTACAATTCAGGTGTCCGCCTCTGTCCATCTGTACATGTTAACTATGTGTTCAAAATTAGAACTGAAGTGGTGTTGGGTAGAGATTCCCAGGTGTAGTGGTACTGCCAGCTGGTCACAATATAGCATGACCGTGGCGCGTATCCTCCCTTCGTGATTCGGCAAGCCGCTAGCAGTCATTCAAGCCCCGCATCGTTGGTAACTCTTTTGCCGCAACTACTACTGCTGCTCCTGCTTGCCCGTCCAGCTCATGGGGCTTGTCCCACTGTTTGTATGGTGCCTTCCATGTTTGCTCAGAGCAAGCCATGTGCAATTGGTAAGTAATATGGCGAAAGCCTCGAGAATCACGTGGCTAGCTAAGAGATACTCGAATGCGGTGGCTCCAAGTAGATGGATGTTCAACTGGAGGCTTATTCTCATCACCACTGTTCTGCAGAGCGCCTTGGCCCATCTTCTGTGAAGGTTCCAACGTCACATTGGTGGCCGCCAGTGGCACTCTTCGCATGGGGTACAAAGAGGCCAAAAGTAAAATGATATGTTGATCTCCGGATTTTTTGCCTAGGCACGCCCAAAGGCATCTTATACAGTTCGTGAACCGAAGGCTATCACATCAAACTTAAATGACGTTTATTCTCTTATATCCAGAAGGTTAACCATTGTCCAATACTGATTAGGGATATGGAGGAGAAGATTCGTCCATTCCCGCTAGGCGATACAACGACATTCATATGCATCCATTCCTGCTTGGAGATCCGATGATTTGAATGGGCATCCATTTCTGCATGAAGATCCAATGACTTGAAGGTGTGATTCTGTTCGCGTTTCGTATAATCACCCAATAGAGCATTGGCTTGATCTGCATGACACCTTAGAACATTCGGGGATTAAACTTCCCACTCTAGGCTGCTTCATGATCTGCGATGGTGGCTCTGATATCTCGGTCTGAACCCTGCCCATCGGTAGTCCAAAGAATGACCTTGTAGGTACGATTCGGAGCTTCCGCTCAGTTTGGAGGAAGCTAATTGCTAAGTACAAATGATTATGCAACGGTGGATTGTGCAATGGTAGCTCTGGTTAGTAACGACTCGTCTGGGACATCGACCTCGCGTTGGGCTCGATAGCCAAAATGTATGTGTTCAGGAGTAGACTTCTCTGGCCACTGACGCGTCTCTCGGAAACGATTGATGTCCGAATACATTTTGGAATTGTCACTACTACCGTCAATTAACTGAATTAGGTGTACTTAACAAATCTTAGTGCTTCTCATTCGTGTGTACCAATCACGGTTGGCAACGCGACTCTCGGGATCCATTGACCTCCGAATCAGATTCAACTCTGCTCACATCAATCAACTCCAATAGATGGAATACTCCTCTCGTATCACTCTAGTAACAATTGTCTGTGTGTTCCGAATCGTGTGTAGTTGAAAAAGAGATATCATAGAACCAATGAATGGATGCCCATAAGGCATCGTCGATTATGCTTGATTGGGTGCCATTCATGTCATTCTGACTTGTTTGCATCGATCCGTCGTCTTTATGCGGTTCATCTCGTTGAATGTATTTTGAGGTCTCCTAGGCGGTGCCATCATGGCCAGTAACGCCTTTCTCGTGATCGAGTAACCTCCGGAATCATCTCTGGATAATTTCTGTTCCAGTCAATTGCCTTGATTGAAGAGAATACATATACTGAGTCATCACTCTGGAGTAGCGATCATACTCGGTATAGGCGCGAATAGTAACATGTTATGACGTGTAGCGATCGCAGTCAGTGATGCAACTCTTCAAATCGATTCATCTCCGAATCACCTGGGAATCGTCTCTGTAGCCATCAATTGGCTCAATATTGAGGTATGAATAAAGTTTCAATGTTTGTAGGTCTCGAAAAGTGAGGTGTCGCGAAGTGTGTGGAATTCTCATTTAAAGCACAGTATTTCGTTGGTCACACGTCCCTCAGGGCCAATCAACTTCCGAATTCCTTGGAATCGTCTCGGCGGTAGTCAACTGACTTGATATAGGAACACTTATCCTGGTTTATCGATCGAGTGATGATGTTCGTTATAAGTTGAGAATAGTAACGTTTTTGAGTTCTAGGGGGTACCTGTGGTGGCAGGTGACGCGTCTCACGTGATCAATTGACTTATGAAAATCATCGCAATTATCCACTTTGTGCGTGATTAACTTTCGGTTCATACGTTCGTATGCCAATGCTCTCAGTGGATGTATTTTGTGGACTTTGCAGTGGTATGGCTATCATGGCCTCTGACGCATCTTTTGTGACTGATAGACTTCCGGATTGTTTCGGAATTATCTCGACATTCGTCAATCAACTCAATAAAATGTTTACTTAGCTTGAATCAACAATCTAGTGATGATTTTTGGTGTAGGTCTAACGTGTCGAAAAGGGGTAATTGCCAATTCTGTGCGTGAAACGTATCTGATTTCAAAAAAGCGATTATGGTGTAAGGGCAAGAACGCACAGGTATGGCTCCGTACTCAAGAGTAAGTAAAGATACGGTCGCACATGAGAATAGGTGATTACGTAGAGTACTCATTAAGGATGATAGTAAGTAAGATAATCCCTGGAGTGCAATTGACACTCCCGCGCAGTGACTATATCCTGGCCACTTACCCGGCCATCGGCTGGCTGCAATTATAGCTCCAGCCAAGGCAGAGTCAGCCTATCCAGATGCTAACCAGCTGGCCACAAGCCAACACATCTTGATTGTATTCAGCCAGCCTGGCCCAGCCAACTGCCACCATAACTATATTGTATTCAGCCAGCTGAATACCAGCCCATTTAATTCACATGCAACCAGCAGCCAGCCAGCTTTTCCTGGGGATATCCAGCCGGCTTCCAGCTAGCCTATCCAGATTTGGTCCAGCCAACCAATAGCCACCCCATCTCGATCGTCTCCAGATGGAAATTACAGGGCTGCACAAGTGGATACACGGATGAGTACATTTTGCATGAAGCAATTGAAATCAATGACATATTGTTATTCTCACTTTCTCCAGAACTGCACATTCATACACTGTAATGCTGATGGGCCAGGCGGGCCAGTTACAAAATAAGCCCGGCCTGGCCCTCACAATGTAGGCCAGGCCATTGGAGCGGCCCACGCCTGCAGGGTTTGAGCAGGTGGAACTACAGGTGCCTGGGTGAACAGTGGTTCAAAAAGGCTCAAGTTTGATTACATGTACCTATAGATAACTGTGGTCTGGGCGTAGAACTTCAAATTTGTGCATCGGGTAATACATTTCCAAGAGCCTATTTTTGCTTGGCCATCGATTCTTGATACAATACCTCCAACATTTGCTCCATCTCATTGATCTCAGTATGCACTGCATGAATTTGATCAGTGTGGCGACTACCAGAACATGCTGGATTTCACCCACAGGCTCAAATTTCAACAGATTATCAATCATTTGTATGGCACCTTGCACTGTCTGTTTAGAGTGACGATTATTAGAAGCTTCTGGAATGTCCCCAGCATATCAATTGTAAGTCACCTTTCACTGACTGTCATATGCAACCAACTGCAAAGCCTATAGTCCGCCCAGTCACCCACAGTTATGCCCCAGGCTGTCAAATCGTCAGCCTAGCCTGTGCAGTATAGAAAATCAAACGGCCTCATCTGTCCCGGCCTGTCGGGAACACTGTTCATACACCCACTACATTAGCAGTTTGGTGATTATCTTCATTCTTATTTTTCTCTCACCCTGTTCCTCTGCCCCTCGATCTTCCTAGCCATGCTAGCATCCACACTAACCAATCAACTTTTGCTTGCATCCCAGCCGCAAGCAAATACTCAACACCCATTGGTTGCCATTAAATACTGTTTCAAACCCGACTTAAGGCGGCAAAGCCGCCTCCGTGCCTAGTTATGATCAAAGTTACAGTTCAGTTGGGAGTGAAACATTTATCTACGATCATGACGCGACAACCGCGTAGCGTCTTGGAAAAATTTCCAGCAGCTCTTGAGCAGCCCAAATAGATCCAGTAGTTCTGCTCTAGTAGCAGCTGATTGATTGTAGGTCAGTGAGCTGCTTCGGGCTGAACTAATCTACTGGGACCACTGGGGATAGTCACTGTGAGTTTGCGTTTGCGTTTACTAGTTGTCTATACTACATGTGACAGCATTTACTATCCCTACCCTACTCACTTAGTCGTGAGTTATGCTCACATCTATTTGGAACTTCCGCATAACACTGTCTCGTTCAATCAGAACAATACTGAGTCACAGGTTTCCTCACTGAGAGTGGGACGGGACATCTGCATTGAATATGGAGGTCCAATTAGTATGCACCTCTCTAGTCACCGGCATTGCTACCTCGGTTTCACATCAGCTATACAACAGCTGCTGTTCCTCTCCCTAGCAGTAATCGGTAAGTCCCCAAGCGTGACCTACAACCCTAGACACCAGAATGTACAACTCCGACAAGGTTGAAGCTGTGGAAATAAGTACGGGTCATCTAGAGCTTTTCAAGTCAACTGTTATTCGGCTTTATTCAGTGGAACATTGTGAATGTAAAATATGCTTCACTCTGAATTTTGAGGCGGTAATATGATGGGTGTTACCCAGTGTTCTTAAGCGGCCAGGCCGGCCTTAGCGACGGCTTTCAAATGAGGGCCGGGCCGGCACTGCAGGCTTTTCCGGCCGGCCTGGCGGCTTTTCTTGAGCCTAAACAGAATATTTTGTTCGAAAGATTCTCTGCTACCTATAATAAGAAAGTTTCCAAAGTACGAAACATAAACCATATCCAACTCAATCATCGTAGCCCTGCCATTGCTGTATTCTATCCATCAACCAGACCAAGGCTTATGCAGACCGATGCAGGCCGATGCAGGTTTTAAATCACGTACAGGAGAGGAGGCCGGCCGGCCGGCTTTTGACCTAGGCCGGGCTGGGCAGCCGCTAGCGCAGGCTTTCAGAATGGTGGCCGGGCCGGCCGGGCCGCTTAGGAACACTGGTGTTACCCTCTGACAAACCTCAAAATATCTCTTCTGGTAACACTGTGAAATCTACCATTGTGATACAGTCAATTGAACATGCTGCTAAATTCCCAGTACTTGATATCCCTCCCAGGAACTTGCCCAACTTGTTCATTTTGTTAGGAACCAAGTGCTGAAATAGTAGATTAAGCGCCACGAAGCGCTGGGACAGGTAAAATAACCGTTACACTTCAAGGTTTCATAGCTCGGTTATTCAGTTACTGAAGTATGAACTCATTGGCGACATCTTTGGGAGTGTCTGCTTAGCCACAGCTACCACAAGTGGGGCGATCACTACCGTCGCAGAATAAACTGAAATTCCATGGGAGTAATACGTATATACCCCCTGTTAAATCCGGTGGAGTTATTTTGGTGTTTTCTATTGCAATTTTGCCCAAGGATGCATGACAATCTATTATGCAGAGGTAGTTTATAGTGCAGGCGGTTAGGGCTCTACTTGTCAATAGTTACGTACAGCGACATAGAACTTGGTCGATGGATACACTCGGAAAGCTACTATAGAGGCGGATAAGGTAATGACCTGCAACGTCATGTGCTGTGCTTCTGAATTGCACATTTGTATTGATTTAGAGGAACGCCAAGGCTTGCCCCAAATAAAGGCACTCCTCCTGCAACCCCGCCTGCCCCTCTATCGTCACTAGAGCGACACTTCTCCCCCGAAACCCCATACGTTGGCTGTCCTCCAGAATTTTCAGTAAACTGGGTTTCAGCATCTATTCCGTATAAACTCAGTGATTCATTATTCCTCAAATTCTTCAGTGGCTAACGCCACGAGTATGCATGTGGCATTCTGTGAATGAAGTGATTTATAACTTAGTGAGAGGTTTAGGTCTTGCGATGGCGTCGGTCCCTAATCTTGCAAATGTCGCGGAGTCGTTGCAGATAATATCTCGGCATTTTTCAAGCCTCTGCGACGAACTTGGCCGATTGGATAATCTTCCATCCGTTGATATACTCACGCAGCTACGTAACTTGAACGATTCTATTGCGGTGAAGGCGGAAATGAAGAAAGTTAGCAAGCAACTCAATGGCATCGAGCAGCGGCTGGCGACTTTGGAGCAAGAATCAATTGATCGTTTTGCTGCAATGTATGTTTCAAATAATGCACTTGGGTTTAAATGGTGTGTGGCAATTGCTGATTGGCTACATAGTGAGCACAATGCGTATGCGCGACATTGTAATGGAACAACTGCTTCCAATTGGAATCAACAGTATTTCACTCTACGGTCGATCAGTAATCAGCCCATTCCGAATTTTCCAAGAACAGGCTACGATTTAGACAGACTTGATGGTGTGTATAACTTTATTGATGTGATGATAGATGCAAGATCATTTTAACATTATATGTTCGTAGGTGCTACCATCAATGGCATTCTGACTGCGTTGAATTTGCCCACGACAGGAGATGTGCAAATGCGTAGACACCGATTGAAGAGCTGGATAGGGTGAGTTGCTAATGCTTCACAATAACATGCCGAAGATTGGCGGAAAAGTGTCGAGAGGGAACCGAGGAATAAAGACTCTGCATTAATCAATCCCTGCACTGTGCGTTGATGATTCGTTTCCACCCCTTGACATATTTGAGTTTCCACAACATAAAGTGAATAAAAATCTCAGAATAAAATAAATTCAAAAATCATGTTTATGCTTTCAATCTTACAGTACTAGGACAAAAGTTTTCGCAAATTCACTAGTCGCGTCTCCGCAGTACTAGAGGCAGATGTATAATATACTAAATACTGAGCCACACTGCGTTTGGAATTCTCTGTAAATTTAATATGCTTTATATTTATATGTATTCTTACCTCGATGTAAATTAGAGCAATCCTGTCTCTGTTGTGGAGATACAGGGGTGGTTGACGAGGGGCAGGCGTGCGAGGGGCGCGAAATGACGATTCGCGAAAACGTTTTTCCCCATCTGTACATTATAAATATTTCAGTGCTGTTGAAAGACCATGTGCATGGATATGGCTTCGCAAATCTCTGACATGCTGGCATTTGGCTTCATTGGTATAACCTTGAATTATGTGAATCGCACACTTGATATCATTTCAGGAAACAGTCAGTCCAAGACATGGCCTAGAAGCGCTGAACCATATTTCGTTGCTGTGTATTGGATATGGATATTCCGCACGGACTCAGTTCATTTTATGACAAGTAATCTAATCTAATCTAGGGAGGATGTGAAGGTTCTCGAGGAGGAAGAGGTCCTTGGGGAGGAAGAGGAAGAGAAGGAGGGTAATAGGGATGGAAATGAGGAAGATGAGCCGGTTTTAAACGATGACATGGAGCACAGTGTAATTGTTGTTGCGTCAGGACATTCAAGACGCGGCCGATCGTAGGGATAATGATGATGTATAGTCCAGCGTGACTGAGGGCTAGTGGCCGCAATTGGGAGGGCGGGATGTGACAAGAACGACCGAGAGAAAGCCTAAGACCCAACAGGAGGCTTGTAGTGGCTGGGAGAAGAAGGCCGGGGCTGACGAAGGACTAGCGGAGGCGCTGGCGGCCAACCTTGAGTTTGAGTTCGAGCCAGGGCCAGGAAGGGAACTGGCATCCGAACAAAGGGAGTCTGGAGCGAAAGACAGGAGTATATAGGGAGGGAGCGGAGTGGCAGTGGGCAGGCAAGCAGCGGCTTCTGTTGACAGTAAGTTGACTAGACGTCACTACTCAAGGTTTAGCCCTGAGGCTCTCAACGTCAGCGAAAGTGACCGCCTTCCAGAACCTTCTCTTCAGGTTCACACAGTTCAAGGTTCACACAGTCGGTGAAAACTGCTTGGTAAAAGTTTGTTCCTGTTTGCATAGATAGACGTACTTTAAACCTATATCTAGAGAATCAATTCAACGAGCAGGGTCTTAACAGTCCATTCTTTCCTCAGTCTCAACAGCTTCAGCATCAACCCACCCACCCGCACCACTGTATTGGTTCTATTGGTACCGACTCTACACCCAGCGAAAGACTTTCGGCCCGGAACGGGAGAGTCCAGGAGGTGTGGCAGCCGCGCTGGCTGCCTCGACTCCCCTGAAGCGGCAACCATGTTTTCACTTTGTTTTCGGTTTCGTTTTGCCTTGCTTTCATGCATGTTCTTGTTTGTTTAAGCGATTCTGTATATGATTATCAATGGAGATGGTAGTCGGAGGGATGAGCGAGCCAACTAGATAGAGTATTTATAATTTTTCATTGACTCCGCGAACGAACTAATCAGTTCACGGAGGTAGGGTACGGACTCCGTGAACGAACCGTCCATTGATGGAAGGTGGGCCTCCGGGAACTGACTAGGTACTCCGCGGAGGAACCGCCTCCGTGAATGGACTAGAACATATAGTCGCTGCGAGTGTCAGTCAGGCTGAAGAGAGGAAGCTCCGGATATACCTTAAGCTGACTGCTCCCCGCGAAGTGGAAGTTGTATTGCTGATACAGTAGGCTCAGAGATGGGTGGTTCTTAGGATTGATCACACTTCTAAATTCATAGAGACTGCCCCACCTGCTTTGAAGTTTTGAGGCTCAAATGTGCCCCCACTTTACATATTGGCTTGTTCCATAATGCTGGATGTACCTCCGAAATGGGGGGTCCGCATGATGCATCGCACCAACCTTATTCGCCACAAGACTTGTTCGATCATAAATAAATGTCGCTAGCTCAGGTTATGATGAAGCATTATTCAGCGTGCCGCGTTAACAGCATTCCGGTCTATAAGCAGCAAGCGAATCGGATGGTGCCACAACCCTGGCGCTCGGGTATGGGAGACGAAATCGGCCATGTTTTAGCTTGCGATACACAAAAATTCCAATGATTGCAGGGATTGAACATTTCCACTTTTGTAGTTTCGGAATGTGAATCTCCAGTATGGAAAGACGAATCGGATCATCGCAGGTGCATGCATGACTTTCGTTCACCAGACCACATGCGCTTGCCATTATCGCTGACGATCTGATCTCATTGGTTTAGTGGCCCAATGACACACACCTTGTGTATGACACCACTTTTTAGTATCTCTATTATAGCGTGCAGCTGCATGCAATTGCTGTTTGCTGCGTGTGTTGCGTACACCCAATTTCTATCGACTCGGTTAAGCCTCACGGTTACCCCGCTGCTGCGGAAGAAATGAGAATTAGACGGTGAAGCTTGAAATTCTCTTCAAACTATTTCCCATCAACATACTGAATCCTATCCATCTTTAAACTATCCTATCCTTCTTTAAACATATTGACGACACAGTATCGCGCTCAAGGTACCTCCTCTTTCGGCCTGATTGACCCAATATCGTGCACACCCAGCGATTCCAATACTACCAACAGATCAGTTACGGCAGAGCAACAAGCGGGAACACAACTACCACTAAAAGTAAGCCTTATAATGGACAACCGTCGTGAATACAGAGGCGCACCGCACTACGAATTCCACAACCCAATTTTCAATGATGGGCAGCAGTTCACCGGGTAAGTCTCCACCAAACTGGCACAATGTGAGGACGATTTGCCAACCTGGTCTCCGTGGCTATATATAGCAGTCAGACTAGAGATGATGGAAGATTGGCGGGGCTTCGGCAGCAACCTACAATTTCTCGGTTTTGGTTTTGGTTTCTGTGGCTCAGTCGTAGCAAGAAGGTATCCGGCAGAACACCCAAAGAGCCACATATAACTAACTGTGAATGAAGCGGAAGGACGAACTAAGTATATCAGAGTGTCTCAGGAGTTTGCATTTCCAGGACTACCAGGCGCGGCGACTAAACATCTCCGAAAGGGACCCATGCACGTTTGAATGGATCTGGAAGCACCCGGCGTTTGTAAAGTGGGAAAACAGTCCATCTTCGTCGCTTCTGTGGTGCGCTTCTTCCGTGGTACTGCTCTCAGTCGAAGCTGATTGACGGCATGATGTGCAGGTTACAAGGAAAACCAGCAAGTGGAAAGTCGACTCTGATGAAGTACATACGTATGGACCTCGACAACAGACTCTCCGACTCGGATACCGAAAATGCATCTGGGCGAATTGTTATTGACTTTTCTATAGCGATCGAGGTGGAGATGCCCAGCGCGGACACGAATGGATGCTGCGATCTTTGCTGTATCAGCTATTGAGTACGCGCCATGATATGTGGAACTGCTATCGAAGCAAATTTAAGGAGTTCAAGCAACTGGGCCATCAACACTGGCAACTCGAATCACTCAAGGACACATTCAGCATCATCAAAACAAGCTGCTACCTCCCCCTTACGATCTATGTGCTCATTGACGCAATGGACGAGTCGGATCAACAAAAACGAGAAGATATTTTAGAACTACTGTCCAGTGTCTGCGACTCTGAAGGCAGTCTGGTTCTGAGGATCCTTGCTGCCAGCCGCCCTGTACCGAAGATTGCAAGTGTGTTGAACAAATACATCACGATCACGCTGGAAGAAGAGATAACAGCAGATATAGTCCGCTTCACTTCAAAAAGAATGGATAGGATAAGCGAAATCCTTGGCGTTAATTCGACGGAAGTTCAAGAAATCCATGGTATGATTGTTGAACGATCACGCGGAGTCTTTCTTTGGGTGAAATTGGTCCTTGATGAGCTGGAAAATATGGTACATGATGGCAGTACGATATCCCATATGAAAAGTGTACTGGAAACCCTTCCACAGGACTTGGATGCCTTTTATGCTCATATGCTCGAGAGCCGCCTGCCCAAAATAGGAACAACAATGCACACTGAAACCTTGAGGATGCTTCAATGGGTTGCGTATTCCAGTCGCCCTCTAAGCCTCTTGGAACTCACTGAAGCCGTCGCCGTTGCGAGGTCTGATTCGCGCGATATTTCTTTGCATTGGTTGAAGGAAGGAAGAGCACTTACACTCGATCAGGCGAATCGGATGCTATTAACCAGGTGCGGGGGCTTTCTAGAGGTCAAGAATGGGATTGTGCAGTTCATCCATCAAACGGTCCGCGATTTCTTATTCAATCTGCCTGCGACATCCTCGCTTCATATACTTGAGCATGAGAGTATTGAGAGCGTTGCAACTACGTGCCTCCGATATCTCAAATTCATCAATGGACGGATTGCACAGAAACGAGAGGGATGGCAGCGTGCTGGGGGGGAAAGCGAGGACCCGAACGTTCATAGCGAAATTATCGACTTTCTGAAGTCGTCCCAGCTTGCTCTGCTCAATTATGCAGTGTATGCCTCCCAACCCATGAACCGCTCAGACAATCCTGTGTTTGGAAACCTCGAATCAGCTCGCCAGGAGTTCATTCCACTCATAAGGAAGCTCTTTCAAAGAGCTATCCATTTCGACCGCATTGACGATATCGATCTTCTCCTACAGAATAGAGTGGAGATTGACCGCGAAGATACGGATGCTATTAGGTCATTTTTTGAAAGTAAAAGCATTGATCATTATTGTTTTCCTGCTTGTGAAGGCTATTTCAACGTCGTTGACTGGCTCGTGAGCGACTGTGGGTGGTCAGTCGGAAGAGGGCTGCAGCAGGCTTTTTCCAAGGGCCATGAGGCTGGCATACAATGTCTTCTGAAGTACGGCGTGCCTGACAAGGACATGTTGGAAGAACTGAGTAAGGCTGCAATGAAGGATCAGTGGGGATTAGTGGAGTTGTTGCTTAAGCATGGATTTAAGGAGGGCGACATGTACAAGGCTTCTTACAATGCGTTGCGGAACAAGTTCGCTGGCAATGGCAGTAGGATGATGCGAATACTACATCATGCAGCCTCGAAAGGCTATGGGGCTATAGTCGGGCTTCTCCTTAAAAACGGAGAGGATGATAATTCTAAGGATGATGATGGCCAGATAGCGTTGCATTTTGCAGCTGACGGGGGCCACAAGGAAATAGTCCAGCAGCTCCTGGACCACAGCGCCGACAAGAAGGCCAAAACCAACAACGGGTCGACGGCACTGCACCTTGCATCTGCGGGAGGCCATGACTCCATCATCCAGCTCCTCATCCAACACTTCGGCGCAGACTGGGAGACCAAAACCAACAACGGGTCGACGGCACTGCACCTTGCATCTGCGGGGGGCCATGACTCCATCATCCAGCTCCTTATCCAACACTTCGGCGCAGACAGGGAGGCCAAAACCAACAACGGGTCGACGGCACTGCACTTTGCGTCTGCGGGGGGCCATGACTCCACCGTACAGCTCCTCATCCAACATTTCGGCACAAACAAGAACGCTAAAACTAACGACGGGTCGACGGCTCTGCATCTTGCGTCTGCGGCCGGCCATGACTCCACCATACAGCTCATCATACAGAAGTTCGGTGCAGATAGGAAGGCGAAGAACAACGCTGGGCAAACAGCGCTGCACTTGCTGCTTGAAAACATGTATGTTTCAGATTTTTGGCTGCTCCAACCGTGACGACTCATAACTAACGTTCGCCCGATGGCTTGATCCGATAGCATGTGAGTTCTCCCCGCAGGCCGGATCCCTTGTCGCAATGGTTGCTTGCTTGTTAACCTTGGCCCGATGGCTTGATCCGATAGCGAGTGAGTTCTCCCCGCAGGCCGGATCCCTTGCCGCAATGGTTGCTTCCTTGCTAACTTTGGCCCGATGGCTTGATCCGATAGTCGGTGAGTTCTCCCCCCAGGCCGAATCCCTTGCCGCGATGGTTGCTTGCTTGCTAACCTTAGCCTGATGGCTTGATCCGATAGTCGGTGAGTTATCCCCGCAGGCCGGATCCCTTGCCGCAATGGTTGCTTGCTTGCTAACCTTGGCCCGATGGCTTGATCCGATAGCATGTGAGTTCTCCCCGCAGGACAGATCCCTTGCCGCAATGCTTGCTTGCTTACTTGCTAACCTTGGCTTGATGGCTTGATCCGATAGGCGGTGTGTTCTCCCCGCAGGCCGGATCCCTTGCCGCAATGGTTGCTTGCTTGCTAACCTTGTCCCGATGGCTTGATCCGATAGCGAGTGAGTTCTCCCCGCAGGCCGGATCCCTTGCCGCAATACTTGCATGCTAACCTTGGCCCGATGGCTTGATCCGATAGCGTGTGAGTTCTCCCCGCAGGCCGGATCCCTTGCCGCAATGGTTGCTTGCATGCTAACCTTGGCCCGATGGCTTGATCCGATAGGCGGTGAGTTCCCCCCGCAGGCCGGATCCCTTGCCGCAATGGTTGCTTGCATGCTAACCTTGGCCCGATGGCTTGATCCGATAGCATGTGAGTTCTCCCCGCAGGCCGGATCCCTTGCCGCAATGGTTGCTTGCATGCTAACCTTTGCCCGATGGCTTGATCCGATAGCATGTGAGTTCTCCCCGCAGGCCGGATCCCTTGCCGCAATGGTTGCTTGCTTGCTAACCTTGGCCCGATGGCTTGATCCGATAGTCGGTGAGTTCTCCCGTAGGCCGGATCCCTTGCCGCAATGCTTGCTTGCTTGCTAACCTTGGCCCGATGGCTTGATCCGATAGGCGGTGAGTTCTCCCCGCAGGCCGGATCCCTTGCCGCAATGGTTGCTTGCTTGCTAACCATGGCCCGATGGCTTGATCCGATAGCTCGTGAGTTCTCCCCGCAGGCCGGATCCCTTGCCGCAATACTTGCTTGCTAACATTGCCCCGATGGCTTGATCCGATAGCGAGTGAGTTCTCCCCGCAGGACGGATCCCTTGCCGCAATACTTGCTTGCTTGCTAACCTTGGCCTGATGGCTTGATCCGATAGCGGGTGAGTTCTCCCCGCAGGCCGGATCCCTTGACGCAATGGTTGCTTGCTTGCTAACCATGGCCCGATGGCTTGATCCGATAGCTCGTGAGTTCTCCCCGCAGGCCGGATCCCTTGCCGCAATACTTGCTTGCTAACATTGCCCCGATGGCTTGATCCGATAGCTCGTGAGTTCTCCCCGCAGGACGGATCCCTTGCCGCAATACTTGCTTGCTTGCTAACCTTGGCCTGATGGCTTGATCCGATAGCGGGTGAGTTCTCCCCGCAGGCCGGATCCCTTGCCGCAATGGTTGCTTGCTTGCTAACCTTGGCCCGATGGCTTGATCCGATAGCATGTGAGTTCTCCCCGCAGGCCGGATCCCTTGCCGCAATGGTTGCTTGCATGCTAACCTTTGCCCGATGGCTTGATCCGATAGCATGTGAGTTCTCCCCGCAGGCCGGATCCCTTGCCGCAATGGTTGTATGCTTGCTAACCTTGTCCCGATGGCTTGATCCGATAGCATGTGAGTTCTCCCCGCAGGCCGGATCCCTTGCCGCAATGGTTACTTTGTTGCTAACCTTGGCCCGATGGCTTGATCCGATAGCGAGTGAGTTCTTCACGCAGGCCGGATCCCTTGCCCCAATGGTTGCGTGCTTGCTAACCTTGGCCCGATGGCTTGATCCGATAGCGAGTGAGTTCTCCCCGCAGGCCGGATCCCTTGCCGCAATGGTTGCCTGCTTGCTAACCTTGACCCGATGGCTTGATCCGATAGCATGTGAGTTATCCCCGCAGGCCGGATCCCTTGCCGCAATGGTTGCTTGCATGCTAACCTTGGCCCGATGGCTTGATCCGATAGGCGGTGAGTTCTCCCCGCAGGCCGGATCCCTTGCCGCAATGGTTGCTTGCTTGCTAACCTTGGCCCGATGGCTTGACCCGATAGCATGTGAGTTCTCCCCGCACGCCGGATCCCCTGTCGCAATGCTTGCTTTCTTGCTAACCTTGGCCCGATGACTTGATCTGATAGCGAGTGAGTTCTTCCCGCAGGCCGGACCCCTTGCCGAAATGGTTGCCTACTTGCTAACCTTGGCCCGATGTCTTGATACGATAGCGGGTGAGTTCTCCCCGCAGGCCGGATCCCTTGCCGCAATGGTTGCTTGCATGCTAACCTTTGCCCGATGGCTTGATCCGATAGCATGTGAGTTCTCCCCGCAGGCCGGATCCCTTGCCGCAATGGTTGCTTGCTTGCTAACCTTGGCCCGATGGCTTGATCCGATAGTCGGTGAGTTCTCCCCGCAGGCCGGATCCCTTGCCGCAATACTTGCTTGCTTGCTAACCTTAGCCCGATGGCTTGATCCGATAGTCGGTGAGTTCTCTCCGCAGGCCGGGTCCCTTGCGCCAATGGTTGCTTGCATGCTAACCTTGGCCCGATGGCTTGATCCGATAGCATGTGAGTTCTCCCCGCAGGCCGGATCCCTAGCCGCAATGGTTGCTTGCTTGCTAACCATGGCCCGATGGCTTGATCCGATAGGCGGTGAGTTCTCCCCGCAGGCCGGATCCCTTGCCGCAATGGTTGCTTGCATGCTAACCTTGGCCCGATGGCTTGATCCGATAGTCGGTGAGTTCTCCCCGCAGGCCGGATCCCTTGCCGCATTGGTTGCTTCCTTGCTAACCTTTGCCCGATGGCTTGATCCGATAGCATGTGAGTTCCCCCCGCAGGCCGGATCCCTTGCCGCAATGCTTCCTTGCTTGCTAACTTTGGCCCGATGGCTTGATCCGATAGACTGTGAGTTCTCCTTGCTCTATTGCTTGCGTCGCCATGTACCTGCTGATCTTTGTCGGATCGCTTGGTTTGACAGTCAGTGAGTTCTCCTTGCTGTGTTGCTTGCGTCGCCATGTACCTGCTGCTGACCTTTGTCGGATCGTTTGGTTTGATAGTCAGTGAGATTTCTGACATCTTCTATCGGAGATTTCTTTGCTAAAGTTGCCCTTAGCGGGTAAGATTGAACTTGGTTATTTGGATGCTATGGTGATTTCTTGTTAACACTAGGTCTCTATTTTATGGTCTAATAGCGAGTGAGTTTCTTCTTGCCCTTTTCCCCGCGACAATGATCATGATTAACCCTAACTTTGTATGGTTTTGTTTTATAGGCGGTGAGTTCTGCCTGACAGTTGTTTCCTGTGATACCTTGCCGATGTTAACCTGATTGTTTAATCCTACAGCTAGTAAGTTTTCAACTGACTATCTGCCGGCGAGAGTACGTGGCTAACCTCAGCCGTTGCTTGGATCGCATAGTTAGTAAGTTCAGTCATTGCTATTCGCCATCAGTGCAGCAGTTGACTAACCACAACTGGTTGCACAGCGAGTGAGCATACTTTTTGCAGCTTTGATACATGTTAATCTGAGCGATAACTTGGCGTTGTAGTGTGTGAGTGCCCCCCTACCAGAATAGTTCATGACTAACCTAAACTGGCACGTTCTTAGCCTGTGGGTTTTTCTGGCCATCTCTGCTATGCACTAAATAATTGCTAACTTGAGACTGCGGGGATATTGTAGCCTGTGAGTCCAATTTCCTCGTCTATTGCCTCGTGACGGGCCTTGCTGATTCAACCCTGATGGCATGATCTTGTAGTCTGTATGTCTCTCGCAAGACAGCTAACCGAAGAGTTTCTAACCTGGGCGTGCTTGTTTCATTTAATAGCTTTGAGAGCGAATGGGATTTACTTACGAAAACCCAAATCGTCGGGAAGATTGGTAAGCTGCTGTACATCTCGTCTTTGGTGTCGCAACACATCACTAATCCGATATAGATGGTATCAACCCAGGAAGTAGATACAGTACGAGGAATTTTGCTAGGTCTGGGTCATCTGTTGGAGTTCGTTTTTGATATACGGTGTTTCTCGCTTATCCACATTCTATCGCCTGGTATGTAACTAGTTATGATCAATTATACCCCCATCTGGATCGATCACTATTCGACATTTCGCAGCCAGATACCTTGAGAAATTATTTCTAGCAACAATATGCACTCCTTCTAATCTCGAAATGAATATTTGCGCCATTGTGGCCAGACTGTTCTGCGGCAGGTGGATGTGCCTGGGAACTTTAAAACCGGCCACATACCCCGGCCCTTGATATCACCTGCATTTTATACTAACTGAAACAGTGAGTGACCAAATTGCGATGGTAATATAAAGTGCGGTGAAACGTGAGACTAGAGCAGCATTATGTTGAGGCGTACGAACTTCAGAGAGAAAAACAGAGACTTTTTCGATGATGCGAAGGGAGGATGATCGTCAATTGCTACGAAAGCAAGACCTAACAGAAGGAACATGTATGAATAGTCAGGCAAATACTGAAAGTAAGTATAAATCGCCAGCCTCGACCCTACGCTAACCAGATACAACTGGGTGCCCTCGCCGAGCCTCAACTTTAATGTAATCATCTGATCTCATTCGACACAGCATATTTCCCCCAACAGGCCTCACAATGGTGAACTGAGTCGTAGCAGTTCACCGCATTCGACGAGGTAAGTATAAATCCGTGTTTTTGTCTAGAATCCGCCAGGTGCTGTCTACCTGCGTTCCTGCTGTCTATGGACGTTTGTTTGTGTGTTTTATCATACTGTATTCACTCTAACTACCGTATGACAGAATCAAATTCCCATCCGCCTCTGGGCAAGCCGGTAATTGTGGCAGAGATATCCTTCGTCCACGCATACAAATAAAAACAGTAAAAGACTGACCGTAACTAAATGCTCACTCGGGTGTCACACGGGGATGACTCCCGAGCGTCGCGAAAGGGAACTTGATCCAGATAATGGAAGACATGAAATTCGAAGCAGACCTGTGCAGGTGGGTGGAGAGCTTCATATCTGACAGAAAAGTAAAAATAAAGATGGACGGAAGGACGGGAGAAGTGATGGATGTCGAAACAGGAGTACCACAGGGATCCCCAACTTCACCGATTCTGTTCACAATATATATCGCCAGCCTCTTTGTAAGAGGGTACATCCGTGTACGGCCTCATATAACGGTATAAGAGTAGATACGGTTGCAAACGTGGATATATGAATATATCAGAGTAGTATGTATGTAAGATTATCGCTGGAGGGCAATTGCACTCCCGCGAAGTGACTATATCCCGGGCGGTTACCCGGCCGCCATTACATCATCCCCCTCTCTAGCTGCAGACCCCATGGGCTGCCATAGCCATACTTGTACATGAAAAGAGAAAGAAGTAAAGATCCAGACTTGTATGCCCTCGTACAGCCTCATAAATCCCGCAACCGATCAGTACCGCTCAAGGGTCACCTTTTGGTCAATCTGGCATACAGGGAAACTCAACCTCCAGTGGTAGGTGGTAAAAACCCGTGCCGACGCCATTTAAACCCGGCCGGGATCCAATCAGTTGTGAGAAGAGAAGAGAAGAGGAGAGAAGAGAAGAGAAGGGAACGTCAAATTAAACCCAATAACATCCGTTCCTCCAAGCCCACCTCTCTGAATTCAAATCTGCCAATCCAAGCCCACTGCTAAAGCAAGCATCCATCTAAGTCCATAGTTCCAAATATCAAAGCAGACTTCCAATTGTTGAGAGGAGTTCGGCCGAAGGAGTACCTGTGAATGCCGGAGGAGCTAGGTATAGAGACCTAGTATTAGTGGTGGAGTTATTTCGACCAAGTGGCTAGTTCTGGATGTGAGCTCAACGAAGCCTAGCTTTACAGCTCTACATATGATAGCACTTGGGTCTCTGGATTAGGTGTACTTTCTTTTTAGTATATAAGCCAGCTCTTTTCTCTTCTCTTTGTACGATACACAATTAAGAACCTCAGTCTTCCTTCTAGTTGTTCTCATCAGGTTATGAGCCCTCGTGCTTTCTCGTTCTGATTCCCACTATCTATCGACTTCCCTCGAATTCCATCAAATCAACTGCAGTGATTCGGAATACTCGATTAAGCTTGAAACGATCGGCAGAAGAACCGCAAGCACCTCCGAAAACTTAATTATCTTGATTACTCCTTGTACCTGATATGTCGTCCGCATCAGTATCTGTGAAGCTCACCGAACGCAATTATAGGCAGTGGCGAATTGAAGCCGAAGCCATGCTTCAGGGGCTGGGCCTCTTGAAGTATGTCACCGGTGAGATGAGTGTACCGAGACCTCCGCTTCCGCTTCCTCCACCTGAACCTGGTTCGTCCTCCGATACTTCCTCCACCAGCACATCTTGCTCGGACGCCTCCTACGCCTCCTCTACGAGATTCGTAGTCCGCGATCCCCGAGATACTGACTATGATTTCCTCCCCGAATCCTCGGACTTGGCGTATCTCGGCCTCTTCGAACATTTTCTCAGAGATTGGGATCGATGGCAAATGAATAACGATAAGGCCATTGGACAAGTCATCTGCACGATGGAACCGGCAACCCAAATGCGATTGCCAAACTTCACAGAACCGAAATTACTCTTGGAGGCGATAAAGACCGAATTCGAGAAGGCCATCAAGCTCGACGCCAATTACGAAGTAGCGAACCTTGCTAGCTGTCGCCTCAAATCTTACTCGACTGTGGCCGAATAGCAGGCTGCCCAGGAATCGATCATTCGAGATCTTGCATCATGCGACATCCAGGTCACTAAAACTTGGAGAAAGTTCTATATCACTTCGAATCATCCCGTCACCCACGAGTGGACCAATTTCGTCTCAACTCTCAAATTATCTGGAAAGGCCGAGACTTCAGCGGAAATCATCACGCACATCCTTTCCTTCGAAACCAAGCTCTGGCAAGCGCGTGGTCTGGCCCCTGATGCGGCTTTGTTTATTTCGAAGAAAGGAAGAGGCAAGAAATGGAAGACTTCCACAGCGAATTCAGTTCAGGGCCAGGCAGTCAAAAAGAAATTACATGCTACGGCTGTGGTGAAAAGGGACACATCAAGAGGAATTGTTTCAATACGGATAAGTTAGTTCTGAGCAAGAAGAGTGACGCTAATATGGCATCGGGAACATATACATAGTCATTCCTCTTCTTGATGGTTATGATAAACCAGCGTCGGCTTTTGCCTGGAGTGATTATTAGATACTCGACTCCGGAGTTATGAATCATGTAACCGGAAACCGACATTTGTTTGAGTCAGCAAGCTTCCAGCCAATGGCCAAAGGGGAGCACCCAGTCAAAACAGCCAACAATGATCTGGTTGATGCCAAGGGCTTCGGTACGGGCTCCTTCTTTGTTGAAAAACCCGCAATGAAACCGGCAAAGATAACTCTACAGAACGTTTTGTATATCCCAGAGTGCGGCAAGAATAACCTCCTCAGCATCATCCAACTAATCAAGAAGGGAGCCAAATTTGAGTTTACGGCTGGAGGAACCACAATCAGTATAGGATCGACAGATGTGTGCCATGCATCAATCAATAATGGCCTCATTATGCTTCGTGCGATGTCCTCGATCCCAACCTCGATCCTAACCTCAACCACGGCCCTGGCCTCGAGCTCAGAAGGGGGGGCGGATATGGTCTGTTCGAGCATTCAAGAAGTGGTAGACGACAAGCATATTCTCACATGGCCCACCCGGCTCGGATATCTGTCCCTCCCAGTGATCAAGAGGCTTCCAAGTTTGGTGTCGGGCATCCAATTGCAATCCAAGGGCCATTCAAAATGCGTGTGCAAGGCCTGCATAATGGGCAACATATTTCGGCAGCCATTCAAAGCTATGAAGCCCGAAGATAAGGTGAAATCTCGACTACTCGAGCTGATACATTCAGATGTCATTGGGCCAATGCCTACCCCTACAATCAGAGGCTTTCGATACATCATAATGTTCACGGATGACTATTCCAGATACACCGTGTGTTACTTCATCAAACAGAAATCCGAAGCGCCAGCCCGGTTCAAAGATTACGTCGCCATGGCAGAAAGACAGCATCCGAATTCAAAGGTATGCCGCATTAGAGTTAGTGTTGGCAACGAACCGCTCTGGTTCGTAGGAATTGACGAACCGGTTTGATTCGAACGAATCGAACCAGGGTTAGGGTTCGTCAAATCTCGCACGAATCGAGCCGAGGTTCATTCGAACCAATTTGGATCGAGATTTGCCTCGAACTATCGTCATATTTTTGGGTTCGTGCGAACCGGTTCGCGAACCTGATGCTAAATATTGTCATCGTTCATAGAAGCTTTTACAAACGTGTATGAGTTTTAACTTGCTAGCCGAGAGCCACCCCATCTCGATCATCTGCAGCCGGCGGAGAGCCAGCGCAGCTCGATCATCTCCAGCTAGCCGAGAGCCAGCGCAGCTCGATCACGTCCAGCAAGCCGAGAGCCAGCCGAGAGCCAGCCCAGCTCGATCATCTCCAGCTAGCCGAGAGCCAGCCCTGCTCGATCACCTCCAGCAAGCCGAGAGCCAGCCGAGATCCATCCCAGCTCAATCACCTCCAGCAAGCCGAGAGCCAGCCGAGACCCAGCCCAGCTCGATCATCTCCAGCTAGCCGAGAGCCAGCCCAGCTCGATCACCTCCAGCAAGCCGAGAGCCAGCCGAGACCCAGCCCAGCTCGATCATCTCCAGCTAGCCGAGAGCCAGCCCAGCTCGATCACCTCCAGCAAGCCGAGAGCCAGCCGAGACCCAGCCCAGCTCGATCATCTCCAGCTAGCCGAGAGCCAGCCCAGCTCGATCACCTCCAGCTAGCCGAGAGCCAGCCGAGAGCCAGCCCAGCTCGATCACCTCCAGCAAGCCGAGAGCCAGCCGAGAGCCAGCCCGGCTCGATCACCTCCAGCTAGCCGAGAGCCAGCCCAGCTCGATCACCGAGAGCCAGCCGAGAGCCAGCCCGGCTCGATCACCTCCAGCTAGCCGAGAGCCAGCCGAGAGCCAGCCCAGCTCGATCACCTCCAGCAAGCCGAGAGCCAGCCGAGAGCCAGCCCGGCTCGATCACCTCCAGCTAGCCGAGAGCCAGCCCAGCTCGATCACCGAGAGCCAGCCGAGAGCCAGCCCAGCTCGATCATCTCCAGCTAGCCGAGAGCCTTATTTTTTTGTATATAGTTATCAATAAATTCGTGAATCAAGTGCGTGACAGTAAATAATCAATTGACTACTGGAAGTTGATGGCGACTATAAAAGGATATAGACCCTTGTATGAGCATGATAAAGCTTGTATGAGCTTGTATGAGCTTGTATCATACAACCGATCGCGTCGCGACGTTGTGCATTTGTAGTATACTGTTATGAGTACGCGAAAGCTGGTAAGCTTGTATCATGCGATAGATTGCGTTGCTGCGTTGCATCGCATTTGCAAGCTTCACGAACTGCACCACGGATCGCTGACGAACCACAGACGAACCGCCAAGAAGCATGGTTTGATTCGTGGCCAAGCGAATGCAACCGTTGTTGTCTAGCGTTCGTTCGAATCGAACCCTCCACGAACCTAGCCCCGATTCGATCCGACTCGGATCGAACCACTTTGTTGCCAACACTAATTAGAGTTGATGGGGGCGGGGAATATGAGAGCAGAGAGCAGTTACTAGAATACTTGGCCAAACAAGGAATCATTCGAGAAGTATCAGCGCCATATTCACAACAACAGAATGGGCTCTCCGAACGAAACAACCGTACAATTATGGATCCAGCTCGCTCAATGCTGAAACACGCCGGGATGCCAAACAAGCTCTGGGCGGAAGCTGTGGCTACGGCTGTTTATATCAAAAATTGAGTACCGACTCGTGCAATCCCAAAGACGACCCCTTATCAACGATGGACCAAGGAATAGCCAAATATCACTCAACTTCAAGTCTTTGGATGCCTGGCTTATGCGTGGATACACGGAGACATGAGGAAGAAGCTGGATAATCATGCCGACAAGTGTATCTTGCTCGGTTATTCGGATGAAACCTCGACCCAGTACCGGGTGATGGATGTCAACTCGCGCCGAGTTTTAATGGCCCGCAAGGTTAAGTTCAACGAAATCATATTCTACCATCAGCTCCTCAAAACCTCAAATCAGTGCAGGATTATCTTCGAACCTGCAGAAGAATCTCTGAAAGACCCACCTTCTCCAATCATCCCAGCTACGAAGCCATTCAAGTCTATTGAGCTGCCAGCTACCTGCCGAATCGTACCCTTTTAATGACTCGGATGATGATTCCTTGTCACCTCCACCAAAGACTCGAGAATCAACCCCCACTCCGGCCCCTCCAAGCAATTGAATGGTTCAGGAACTTAAGTGCAATATGAATTGGAGTGGTTCCGCCTCAAATTGTCGGACCAGAGGAGGAAAGTCGGATTCGAAGATAAGTATAGCCATGATGATTGAACCTGCGCCGAAAACTTACAAAATAGCCCTTAATGCCGATGATTCGGAACAGTGGAATGAACCCATCGGTAAAGAAATGGCATCGATGGAAAGTCATGGAGTTTTCACCTTTGTGCAGAAGGTGCCGAATGGTGCTAGCATAATTGAAAGCCGATGGATAATGGGTAGGAAGTTATTAGCAAATGGTCAAATTGATAAATGGAAAGTAAGACTTGTTGGTCGAGGAGACTTTCAAAAACCCGGAGAGTATAATGAAATCACATCTCCAGTTATTGATTCGGCATGGATCAGGCTTGCTCTCGGCCTTGCAGCAAAATACTATCTAGAAATAGCCATACTCAACATTCTGACGGCATTCCTCGGCTGCCCTCTCCATGAAACCCTCTATATGCGACTTCCGGAAGGAGAATGGCCGGATCCACATGGTCAAGCCCGCCCGATAGTCAAGCTGAATGAAACCTTGTATGGCATCAAGCAGGCAAATCGGGAGTATTTTGAGGAAGTCTTTGATTATATAGTTGATGAACTCTGCCCCCAGGCCTTGATTTCGGCCCTGAGTCTCTTCTTGGGTGGGAAACTTGGTAACTCTCACGATGTCCTTGTTCTTGTATATGTTGACGATATTATGATCATCGGCTCTTCGGCCCTCGTGGCCTCGATCTCTAGCCAGCTGTATGACAGATTGAAGGCAGGATGTCAGGTTCCTGTTTCCGACACCATTCAGTATCTCGGAATGACGGTAATTCGAGACCGAGTGAGGAAGTCAATTGCCATCGACCGAATAGGATACATCAAACGTATACTCGACCGTTTCGAGATGACCGACTCGAGAAAACGCATGACCCCAATGGAGATCGGATACATGCCCCACGCAATACAAGCTAATGAAGAGCCCTTCAAATCCGGAGTATACTGGAAGGCTATTGGATCTATTCTATATGCTGCACTTGGCACTCGGCCAGATATCACGTATGCCGTTACAGCTCTCGGTAGATATGCTGCACAGCCCTCCACACTCCATTGGACGCAATCAAACACCTGCTCCGATACCTCAGTGGCACTGCCGAATACAAACATATCATCTACGACTCGGACTCGGCTAGAATCTTCCTCGGAAGGGACCATGACTCGATTACTTGCTTCACCGATGCCGATCTAGGAGAGGTTGACTCCAGCAAGTCGACCTTGGGAATCCTCATATACGTCCTTGGTATCCTGGTTATTTGGAAATCTAAAAAGCAGACGCTCGTTGCACAGTCGACCATGGAAGCTGAGATGATTGTTACGGCATATTGAAAAGTACAAATTGATTGGCTTCGGGATCTTACCTCGGAAATGGGCCTTGGGATCGGCACTCGGAAGATATTCAACGACGGCCTCAATTGTGTCACGACTCTCAACTCGGAAAACTTCCAGTCCGATAACACGCATCTTCGACTCCGGTACCATTCAATTCATGAAGCTATCGCCAAAAGCCAGATCGAAGTTTTGCACGTACCAGGCACGGAAATGCTAACAGATACTCACACCATGGCCCTCGGAGGAGTGAAACTTGGAGAGTGTGGGCAGGAAATTGGTCTGCATTAGGTGATGGATTCGGGATGATTAGGTGGTGCATTCGGGCATGGATTCGGGATGATTAGGTGGAGAATTCGGGCATGGAATTGGGATGATTGGGCATGGAATTGGGATGAAGGATTTGTGCATTGTCTTTGATCAGAGTTTTGGATTTTTGTTTTGTTTCTTTCGTTTTATGAATTGATTTTGTTTGGAAGACCTTAGGCCAAAGAGCAAGTGTTGACAGGAGTTCGGCCGAAGGAGTTCCTGTGAATGCCGGCGGTGGTAGGTATAGAGACCTAGTATTAGTGGTGGAGTTATTTCGACCGAGTGGCTAGTTCCGGATGTGAGCTCAACGAAGCCTTGGTTTACAGCTCTACATAATATAGCACTCGGGTCTCTGGGTTAGGTGTACTTTCTTTTTAGTATATAAGCCAGCTCTGTTCTCTGCTCTTTGTACGATAGACAATTAAGAACCTCAGTCTTCCTTCAAGTTGTTCTCATCACCAATTTCTCCACATCCAAGCCATTGCTCCCGGTAGAGTCTCCTCGGTAGTGCTTATGTCATCATTTGCTTCCGCCGTCGATTCAGTGTATATAATTTCTCTCATTGATCACGTTGCAGAGTCTCCAGGGTGGCCACCATGGACACCTCGGTCGATTTGGCATTCGATTCTTCTCGAAATAGTCTCTGCAGCAGTTAATCAAACTCATTGGGTATACTCAACTTAATTTTAGCTGCTGAACCACAGTCTATTCTTCCAAGTCTTCAGTCTTCGGTTGCGCTTCGATTTACCCTTTAACCTTGCCTTTTAACTTTGCCCTTTTGAGTTCGGTTGCAGTGCAAACAAGTATGCTTCGGCTCCCGGTACAGCTCAAATCATCCAAGGCCACTTCCGCCGTCAGCAGGCCAGCAAGCCCACCTCCGAGGGCATGCCCAAGCGCATTCCCATATTCACATCCAGCTTTCCAAATCCCAACTTCCAAGCCCATGGCAGACATCGCTGGTGATAGCCTCCGTATTCGGCATTGATTGTATGTCTCATTGATTGGCTCCAGATTGACTCGTATATTGGCTATCCGGATTTTCTTCATCTTTGACTATCAGTTGCCATTCGGCTTCAGATCCAATGGTGGCTGGTTGATTTCTGTAGATTTTGTCCAGCCCTTGGTTGTAGCCATCATATACCGACATGCACTTGTACATGTTCCTTCAAGTTGTGGTATCTAACTCGTTAGTGTGCCATAAAAAGTCTTATACACAATGTATGCTTTTGCATTAAGGCATGCATCTCTGATTCTCATGCCTTCAACTTCCGAATTGGTTGATAAATCTAATCCGTCAGCATCCCATGTGAAGATCTTACTTGCCGTGTAATTCCAGTGCTGTTGCACTCTTGGAAACTCCAGGAAGCTTGCATCGCGGCAACCTCGTATATATATTCGATCAAGAGCGTAAGCTCACATCCCATTTCGATGTATCTAACTTCCAAGCATGACATATGAAGATCATACTTACCATGTCAATGACTTCCAACAGTCTTGCACTCTTGCTATGTTTGTGCTCTCAGAAGCCTGTATGATATATCACAGCTTCAAACATTTGACCTGCAGCTTCTGCTCCCATCCTCCTAATCCAATGTAGGTGCGCTGCCATTATGCCGCACATTCCGATGAGATGCACATTCCGTGCTGCTTAATGATCCATATCTCCGACCTCGAACATCTCTTTGCTGTCGGCGTATTTCATCTGACAGAGTTGGGCTTCCTCAAAGAGTTGGGGCAGTCTGCTCCAGGCCGACTGCCGTGGTCTCGCAGAATTTTCTGCTCGATATTGACATCTCGATAGACGGCTTTGCAGACTCTCGGTCATTCTGTATGCTATTCCATTGATCTTTGTAAATAACCCAAATACAGTTAGCCTTGACAACCACTCTGAACTTCGTTCCATGATAACTCAATTTCATACAATATCTCTGATCCGGTAGCCATCTCAACTATATGCTGGTTGCCTTATTGATCGGCTTTGTTTCAATGATAAATCCTCGGCATCGTAATCATTGACTACACTGGTGTACATCACCGTGACGGTGCATAGTGCCAGCACTTCTGGTGCGCTAACCAATTGAAGTGGAGGTTGTTTAAGACTTCCGGTACGGTTATGTTATCCCCCTCTTTGTGGTCAGAGCTCCGTCAACGACTTTGAATTTCTGATGCTGATCCTCGTATCGATTCTCTAGTAGATCCTAATACTTCCAATTGCCATCGTGGTTTGAAAAGTTAATATCCATAGATCATAGCCAAGATGTTGATTCCGTCGGTATGTCCTAAATTTTCAGATCTGCGTATGAGCACTCAATTGCTAGTCTCGTAGCTTGTCATCTAAAATAAAACTTGCTGAAAAAAAAAGAAACTGTTCGAAACGTAACCTCATCTCGCCATATAAGTGAATAGACTCAGTGTTCCTAAGCGGCCCAGCCTTAGCGGCGGCTTTCAAATGAAGGCCGGGCTGGGCCTGCAGGCTTCTTGGCGGCCTCTTGGCGGCCGGCCGGATTTTCTTGGCGGCCTGCAGGCTTTTCTTGGCGGAACTAAGCCTAAACAGAATATTTTGTTCGAAAGATTCTCTGCTGCCTATACTAAGAAAGTCTCCAAAGTACGAAATATAAACTATATCCAACTCAATCATCGTAGCCCTGCCATTGCTGAATTCCATCCATCAACCAGACCAAGGCTTATGCAGGCCGATGCAGGCCAATGCTAGTTTTTTGAAACGCGTGCAGGCTGGGCGGCCAGCCGGCCGGCTTTTGACCCAGGCCGGGCCGGGCCGCCGCTAGCGCAGGCTTTCAAAATGGAGGCCGGGCCGGGCCGGGCCGCGTAGGAACACTGAATAGACTTATTGTCATCCATCTCCAACTATCTCCGTATGATGTTATGAGCACCGCGCAGGTCCAGCTTCGTGAATACCCTGGCCTCACGCACAGGGTCAAGCATCTCTGAGATTGGAGGAAGGGGATATCAATTCTTCACGGACGCTAAGTTGAGGGTGCAGTAATGGATACAAAGGCTTAGGCCACTATCCATCTTTTTTGCAAAGTGAATTGGCGCTGCCGCCGGCGGTGATGACCACTGAATAAACATTTGCTTCGAGGTAAGCCTTTTTGGCGTCCTAAATTCGAACTCCGATAAGTTGTAAATCCACCCATGACCATCCGTCTCCGACTATTGGTTTCCGGAATGTGCAAACTTTCACTCGTACGGTTCACATTTCGTGGCTTCTCCTCAAGCTCTGTATGTTCTCTAAATGGTCATTTTTACCAACCTCTGTACACTTAAGATCGGCTGTCGCACGACCCTAATCTCTCATCCAGCACAAGGAAGATAGTCCTTGACATCGCACTTGCATAATCCATCCGGTAACATAACGTCCATCATTAGAAAATCCCACTCATTGATCCCTTCATATGGCATGTGATATTTAAGTCCAAATCCACAATCCGGCTCTTGAGCACGCGATTTTATTCTACTCTATTTCAGCAATACCACTCCGCGCCACCATACCAGATAATTGTGGACCAATAGGCTCGTATGATCATAACCTCCAAAAAGAATGCCTCTTCATGCCGGGGTGACTATTGCAGTCTCCAGTCCGTTTGTTTGTGGATAAATCGTCCTTGGACATTGTATTGTCATTGCGTCGAACATCATTTCGATTGTCTTTTCATTGATTCCGAGTGGATTCCTTGCGGTAAAGTATTCCCTAAGTCGTATGTGGCTTGTAAAGCCTTCGCAGCACTATGGGTGAATTCAGTATTTCGAGTACTATATCGTCACTCCCGCCAGTAATCGGAATGCTCAATGTTGATTCTAATCACATGTTAAAAAACTCGTTTCTGACGTCCGTATGGCTCATTACACTCCGTAACTGCTCCATGTGTGCTAGGCAATTGTATGTGCAAAAGATGGAGCGGTAGATGTGCAATCCAGGAGGCCTTGACATTAACAGGTTATCCTAAATGGGAAACCCCACCGTCCAGTACTCCTTTCTTTGACTCGGCGAGCCGGTAGCAGTCATTCAAGCACTGTCACTGTGTAACTCTTCGGCCGCAACTACCACCGCTGCTCCCTGCTCACCCATCCAGCGCCTGGGGCCTATCGCACTGACCATCAGTGATGCCTGCCATGGTTGCTCCCCGCAGCTCTGTACGAACTCCTACTCTTAGAAAGAACGTCCATCGATGACCCCCCCCCTGGCCAATAGATAGTCTGAGGCAGTAGCACCAAGTATTTGTATATATATATGGAGTACAGCCTCCTTCGGAACCCGCCTCCACTCCCTACCCGTGATCCAGGTACATTCCTGGGGCATTCCTGATGGTCTACCCGGTCCACTGCCACCTCTTCCGCTCCCCCTGGGGCTTGCAGAGCCACAAGTCGAATGCGGTTGCAAGTCGACGTCAGGATTTGTGGACTTGTTCCAAGGCAACTCAGACACCAGCTCAACAGTGCGTCCACCGCGGCTGCCACCATTTTTACAAATAAGCCTCAGCCAATCATGTACTTGTCTCACCCAATTGGGACTGTCTCATAACAAAACGTCCATTCCCACTTGGGAATTCGACAAATATCAATTAAACCTCCTCAAGCTCTATATACATACGGAATCCGCATGTCTCCGGAGAGTGCCCAGACGGTTCCCCCACCCATAGCCCCGTGGATCCTCAGATCCCCGACTATAAACCAAATCATTGCCATCGTATTGGCAGTATTCCTCTTGGTATGCCATTGTATGGGAACATATTAATGGCTTCCTTTCGTGCTGGCCACTTTAGAACCTTCGGGGGTTATACTTCCCATTCGGAGTTGTAGCACGATCTGCGATCATCCCTAGTTGACTCATCCAAAGTCATAACCATAGAGCCGTATCTTCTGTAATCCCGTAATCGTGTAAAGCCGTTTAGGATCCTGTAAAACTTCCATAGCCGCTGCTGAAAACTGCGTCTAGCATCCGTAGTACTTCCGACGTAATCGTTGCCTTCACCGATAAATCCAAAGCGCTTTGGCCTATTCGACTCTGTTAGCCTCGACCGTGTGTAAATCTACCAGCGAAATGATAATCCTTGGTAAGTGCGTCATGCAATGTAGCCTGATCGATTTCGTGTTGTGTTTGATTTTTTGAAGATTGACGCGTTCAGGGGTGTCGTTAATTATAGCTTCGCCAGCACTTCATGCTGGATTGGCTTCCGTCTATAGTATCTGACTCGTCTCGATAGTTCGCATACGATTACGCTCGTCGGATGAAGTTGGAGGGAATCTCTGGAGTACGGCCGTTTTTGGCCTTGCCGGTAACGGGTTACTCGGGGTCCCATATGCTTGGGAATCATTCCTGTTAACGTCAATTGACGAAAGTAGATTGTAACTTATTCCATCTCATCGCTCTCGCCATTGGTAACCGATTTGTGAAATGGTGATTGACCTTGACTGATTTGGTTGCTGACGTGTCTCTGGCCAATTGGTCTCCGGAATCAACTAGAAATCATCTCTGCTACGGTCAACCTCAATTTGGTATACTTATGAAGACTCCGCTTCTGCAATTGGTAGCTCTCAAATTCGATTGATTTCTCTTTCCGATATGTCGTGACGCGTCGAAATGGGGTAAGTCATGATATCTTGTGAGCAAAACGTATCAAATTATCAAAGAGCGATAATATTGTAACAGCGCACATCCGTGTACGGCCTCATATAACAGTACAAGAGTAGATACTGTTGCAAACGTGGATATATGAATATAATAGAGTAGTATGTATGTAAGATCATCTCTGGAGTGCAATTGCAGTCCCGCGAAGTGACTATATCCCGGGCGGTAACACATAAGCGGTGGTTGTATTGTCTTGGCGAAATCGGAAACCACTAAATAAGTCGCCAACCACAGCAGTAATCGACAATGGGACACCGGAAGTCAGTCTCTAGCATCGACTTGACCCTGGTACGACATCCCCGGCACATCCAGACCGTCGGAAGAGGTTGGGCACTTCGCCAACGAAGCAAGCACACGTCCACAATTCGACGACCAAGCCAGGAACGATGGCGACCACAGGAAGAGAGAGCCCCACCGGGGTAGCAGATGAGGGGATCAGAACATCAGCTCAGAGAGGAGACACGAATTTGGAGGGATTTGCAGGAACAGAAGCGGCGAATGGCACTTCCAGCGACGCGTCGACAACATGCGTTGTCCCTACAATCACGATCGCGACCGCGGCTGAGCCGCTGAAGCGCAACGAAAATGGGAAGAGACTGAGCAGCGAGAACCCAGAGCTTTTGAAGCCCGCGGGAGACTGGAGGAGCCGCATGGAAAGAACGATTTGACAGCAGGTACAGGAGCTGGCGCAGCTGCACTAACCGCCAGACATATATCAAACTTGTTGGATGCCCACGCAGCACGCGAAGAGGAACAATGGTCAGGAGTGAAGGCGTGGAAGGATGAGAGAGAGGGGAAGTGGGAATTCCGCCCTGAGGAGCACGTACTGTGCACAGCAAGCATTACACAAATGGTTGCGGAAATCAACAACGAAAAAAGGAGGGAAGTCCAGAAGGAGATTCAGGCAGCGAAGACAATCACGGATATGGACTTGGAAACAAACCCGGATGTTTTGGAAGAAGTCCAGGTACTGACGGAGAGAGTCATGAATGAGGAGATAAACGCACAGAGACCGCAGATGCAGGCTCAAAACATGCACCGGCGATCCCGATCGTTAGAACCACCCCAAAGGCATACCAATTTAGAGGCAGAGAAAAGCCAATGTTGATCGCCCCCCCCAAGAACGAAGCTCCAGCAAACGTGCCCACGGGACCGAAGGCGGAGGCCATGGAAACCAAGGCGGCGAAGAAACCAGAGGCAGGGCGACAGCAACAAAAACAACAGCAAAGGAAGCCAACGTATGCAGAGAAGGCAGCAGCGTCGGCAAAAGGGCAGAACAAGGAGAAGGAGGGCGGGTTCCAGGTCGTTGAGAGAAAAAAGAAGGTGGAGAAGAAGGAGCTAGACGACATGGCGGCAATCCCCACAAACAAGAACACGGTGGAGAATACGAGAGTTACCTTCAAAAGAAATAATGCACTCCCGACTTCTCAGAAGAAGGACGTTGAAATTGTGTCCGCGGTTCACAGAGCGCTGCACACGGCCGGAGCCCCCCACCATATCAGAATGGGGACAATCACCACTAACGTCAGAGGAACGACCACGGCCTTCGCTACTGCAGGAGCGTCAGCAGACATGCTAGTGGCTTGGAGAGAAGTCATGGTAAAAGCAGCAAGACGTATCGACCAAGAAATCATCGACTTGGAAATGAACGAGACCTGGGAGAGGGTGAAGATGCATGGGATCAGCTTTTACCAGTATGCAGTTAAGAAGTCGGGAGGCCTGGAGAAACTCAGGCAAGAAATACAGGCAGAAAAGGAGGGAGTAGTCGTTCCGATGGCTATCAATTGACTGGGACAGACCACAGATATTAAGAAGAAGAGGAGAAGCGGGGAGAAACAGGCGACGTCAGTGGTCTTCTCGATCAATGGAAAGAAGATAGCACAGAGGTGCTTAGAGAATGGATTGAGGGCGGCAGGAGTGTGGCAGAAGGTGGAAAGATACATTCACGCCGGACCAGACACTTTCTGCGAAAGTTGCTGTGGATGGGGACGCCATGTCTCCAAGTACAGCAGGCTGGGGCTGGGCGCGGTGAAGTGCATGCTGTGCGCCGGGAAACACCAAAACGGAAGACCATCAATGCGACGTCGTGGGGTGCAAGGCTAAGAATAGCCAGAATGCACACACAACAACGTCAAGTGTGCCAACTGCAAGGGGAACCATATCGCAAAAAGTAACGCGTGCCCTAAGAAACAGGAGGCAATTCAGAAGGCCAAGGAGGAGAGGAGAAGCTGGAGGGAGAGAGTCAGAGGGAGAAACAGCGCCCGAAGCCATGAGAAACCGGAGAATAAAATCGAGGCCCCAGCCACGGATGAAGCAGAGAGAGGCAAAGAAGAGATCCAAGTTCCGCAACGCAACAAGGGTCAGAAGAGTCGATCCCAGAAACGCAATGGTGAAAGTCCTACAAGCAATGGTGGAAGGCGAAGGATAGACGTTCCTGGGCTAGAAAAGGGGTGGAAAGCGGGGCAGATTTGGTGGTAATGCAAGAGCCGTATCGGGAAAAGGAAAAGAGGAGGAGAACCAAATTAGCCATCCGGCTTTCAGACTAATAAAGGGAAGAGAACCATGACCGCAGTAAGAGTGGACATGACAGTTGTGGTCGACGAATTAGGGGACTTTGGAGGCCGAGGGGACATACGGCTTTGACCTCACCAACAAGAGAGGAGTCAAGGTCAGAATTGTCAATGTCTATGACCAAACACTCCAAGAAGATAACGACAGACCATCAGCCCGACCGGCGAGGGAGGCGAGATGGGATGAAATGATCTCCAAGGCAACGTGGTAGTCTGTGGGGATTTCAACGCTCACAGCCCATGGTGGAACAGCGGGTGCAGTCAAAGAAGGACGCTAGTTTCTTGGAAAACCTCATTTTAAAACACGACCTAGAGGTAATCAACGATGGCCAGCCGACCAGAGTTGCATGGAAAAACAACGAGCTGATCGAGTCGATAATTGATGTCACGCTAGTATGTGGGGTGAGGTGACGAATGCATCGGCGAGAACAATGTCAGAGGACGAAGAAGATATAGGTGGACCATAGGATGATCAAATAGAGTGGGGGAGAAAATCGGAGGATGGTACGAACACGAAGTGATTGCGTGGAACATCGACGAAATTGAAGAGGAGGATTTAAAGGAGATGAAGAAGAGCTGGGGCGAATGGAGCAGAAGCAGGAAGACTTTGTCGGAAGAAAGCACGATCCAAGAGCTGGAAGACGAAGCGAAGGTGATAAAAAACGAAGTCACCAGGGTACTGAGTCAGAAGGCAAAGCAAGTCAGAATATGTGCGAGATCCAAGAAGTGGTGGAATGCCAGATAGCGGAAAACAGAAAATCTTGGGGTTCATGAAGGAGAAAGAAGAGGAGGCAGAACCAACCACGCATCGTCAAGGCAGCAAGGAAGGAACTGCGAAAAGCAATCAGAGAGTGCAAGCGAGAGTGCTGGAACACCTTTGTGCAAGAGGCGAAGGAGACAAGGTGTGGAGGGCGCTAAAGTATACTGGAAACAGGGAGAACTTACGGTTAAGGCTCTGCAGAAACGAGAAGGGGGTTGGCGACATCATGGAGCGAAAAAGCGGAGCTTATAAAGAGGTCGGTTTCCCAAACCATTGCCAGGAATGAAGAAGAAGGCGAGGGAGGGGGGGAGAGACCTACCTGGAGATCACCGAAGAAGAGGTCAAGGAAGCTATCTATACACAGAGCGTCAAGAAGCACCAGGACCAGACAAAATTACTTCAAGATAATAAGACTGCTGTGGGAGTGGGATGCGAGCAGAATAGTAGCCTTAGTGAAAACGACAATACGATTGGGACATCATCCGAAGGATTGGAAGACGGTACAGGAGTAGTGATACCCAAGCCGGGAAAGCCGATTACTATCAAGCAAGGCGTACAGGGTTATCGCACTCAGAATTGTTTAGCGAAAGTGGTCGAAAAAGTGGTGGCAACGAGAATCTCAGAGGAGTGCGAGAGGGAGGACTGCACACGATGGCCAGTTTGGATGCAAAAAAGAAGATCAGCGGTCGACGCGGTGGGGATGATGGTGAAAAGAGTGCAAGAAGCGCGGAGGAGGGGGAACATCGCGTCGGCCATACAGATGGACGTCAAGGGAGCCTCCCGAGCGTCGCGAAAGGGAACTTGATCCAGATAATGGATGACATGAAATTCGAAGAAGACCTGTGCAGGTGGGTGGAGAGCTTCATGTCTGACAGAAAAGTAAAAATAAAGATGGATGGAAGGACGGGAGAAGTGATGGATGTCGAACAGGAGTACCACAGGATCCCCGACTTCACCGATTCTGTTCGCAATATATGGCCGGCCTCTTCAAGAAAGCAGAAAAAGAAGTGCCGGAAGTCACAACTTATCTTCGTGGACGATGTCGCCTGGGTGGTAGAAGGGAAGGACGTCAACCAGTGCACAAGTCACATGTGAAGATGTGAAGGAGAGCTACACAGTGGGTGGAGATGAACGCCGTCCAGATCGACATAGCGAAAACAGAAGCAGTCTTGTTCTCGAAGAAAAGAACCACCAAGGAAATAAGGTCAAGGGAGGATCCAGGTGGACGAGAACAACTCGATATCGTTCAACTCGAAACCGACGAGATGGCTAGGGGTGTGGATGGACAGGAAATTGAACTTCCAACACCACCACAAGTCGTCATGACCAAAGCAAGAAGGCGCAGAGAGAATCAAAGGAATAACCGGAAGATCGGACTCAGACCAGAAAATGCAAAGAAGTCCAGATAGCGGCAGTCAGTCAGTGGCATTGTATGGGTCAGAACTGTGGTGGGATGGACAGATAGACGCGAACACGAACTCCAAAACTGGTCAACGAATCGGCACGAATGGTTACTGGAATGTTCAAGTCAACACCGACGGTTCCGCTTCTTAAGGAAGCAGGACTGAGACCGGCGATATCACTACTCAATAATCGGAGGAGACGATTCGCCAAAAGACTAGCCGAAATGCCAGACCAGGCAGGAGGAGGGGTGTTGGTGGAGGGAGAGTCAACGGTCGCAGTAAGGCTGAGGAAGGACTTAGGGGTAGAAGGGAAGAGAGAAACGAACTTTCTACCCATCAACCCACAGAGAGCGGAAGCGACAGTGTACGTCCTGGAAAAGAAGGAAGCGCTGAAGGTCGCTCAAATAACAGACGAAGGCCTAATTCTTTGGACGGACGGATCAAGGCTGGAAGACGGAAGAGTCGGGTGTGCCGTGGTATGGAAGGAGGGAGAAGAGAATTGGGAAGCGGAGCGACACTACCTGGGAAAGAAGAAAGAAGTTTTCGACGCTGAAGTATACGCCATCGAGAGGGGCCTACGGAAAGCAGCAGAAATGTTACCCACGACAGGTGACTCGAAGGTGGTTATCTTTTCGGACTCAGTCACTGCAATACAACGGGTACAAGACGATAAACTAGGCCCTGGACAGAGGATGGCTAAAAACGCAGTCGAGTGGAACAACAAAATCGTGGGAATGGGAGTAGAAATAGAGTACCGGTGGGTACCATCTCACGAAGGAGTTGAAGGAAACGAAAAAGCCGACGAACAAGCGAAAGCAGCCGCGGAAAGAGTGGAGGGCACTCTGGAGCTTGTGAAAGGATACAAAGGATGGTCGATGGCAAAGGTGCAGAGGAGGGTCACGGAAGCCAAGTGGATCGAAACTGAAAAGTGGTGGAAGGCGAAGTTCAACGGCAAAAAGGGGGGGTACAGAATGAATAAGAAGAGGAGGATGAGCAAGCTGTTGGGCGAGACCAAGAAGAGCGTCGCGGGAAGGTATCTCCATTTAAAAGTGGGGCATGCCCTAACAGGAGTTTATTTGGAACGCAATAAAAAGAAGGAAAGCAAAGAGTGCTGGTGGTGCGGACACTCGACGCAGACAGTAGACCACCTGTTCAAGTGGTGCAAGAAATGGAAGCGGCAGCAGGACACTCTGTGGGAAAAGCTGAGGAAGAAGTGCAAGATGAAGGAGAGAGGCAGAGTACCGATGGCGCAGGTTTTCGATACGGAAGAAGCTGAGAAGGCAGTGTTGAAGTTTTTGACGGATACTGATGTCGGGAGAGTTACGGAGGCTTAGGGAGGGGACGGGCAGGCAGGGGATGAGGAGGGCGGAAAAGAGCTAGGTAGTTAGTTTCGGAGAAGGGAAGAAGGAGAAAGGGATGATACAACTTTGCTCAAAGAGGCAAGAAGGGACACCTGACGGTCACACTGGAGAAGTATCGCGAAAAAGGGTAGATTATGTCATGGCCGCAAGCGGCCGAATACAGTATGATTCAAACAAAAAAACGTCGCTCCTACGGAGTCACCGTCGTGCGTTCTGTTCGACCGTCGAATCATTTCACTCGCCGCAGCTAGCCAAGACATGGATGCAAGCCAAATGTTTGGCCTTCGAACGTCGCTCCTACGGATTCTCAACACCATCGTACGCTCTGTGTTGATCGTCGAATCATTTCACTCGCCGCAAGCCAAGACATGGATGACGTCGCTCCTACGGAGTCACCATCGTACGTTCTGTTCGATCGTCGAATCATTTCACTCGCCGCTGCTAGCCAAGACATGGATGCAAGCAAAATGATTGGCCTTCCAATGTCGCTCCTACGGAGTCTCAATACCATCATACGTTCTGTGTTGCGTTGTTCGATCGTCGAATCATCCCACTTTGCGTCCTCATTGAAATGTTTCGGAGTTTCTCCGGACAGGGCGTGGTGACTGCAAAGCGGTTAAGCGTACTGCACCTAGCGGTTAATGTTACAATTCCTATATAGGTGGTAACATTTCCGCCAGCAAAGTTATGAAGTAGCCAAATTTATAGAGACTAAAACTAAACCCCCCATATTCCACCCAAGTGACCTCACCAACAAAAAATGAAAATTGCATTTGCGGTGTTGGCTCGATCGTGCCCAGCCAGTCGAGAGGCAGCCCAGCTCGACCATCTCCAGCCAGCCAAGTGCCAGCTCGGCTCAATTGTGTCCAGCCAGCTGAGAGCCAGACCAGCTCGATCATCTCCAGCCAGCCGAGAGCCAGCCCGGCTCTATCGCGTGCAAGCAACCGTGAGGCAGCCATTTATGCAACACCAAGTGCATCCAAGATCTACCATGCTTTTTGTATATATTTAGCAATAAAATTGTGAATCAAGGCTGTGACCGTGAATTAAGGCTGCGACCGTACAGTGTGCTGTGTCTCGAGGCAAATGCTGCGTCTGTAGGCACCAGGGTACGACGGCTAGCGGTTCAACCAATTAGGTACCTTGCGTCCAGGCAAGACATGAATGTAAGCAAAATTATTGGCCGCAGTTATACTCAGGGCGGCAAAGCCGCCTCCATTGCTAGTACTGTACAAGGACATCCCTAGAGGCCTATCTGGTAGCCTAGGATTTGGGTTAGACGGGTTATTAAGTACTGGTGGTGTTATAGGATGAGGTTGGTTATAGTTTTTGATGGAGGACGAATAATTTTCAAAATCTTGATTTTATCATTGTTCCTTTTCTGCCACCTCCTTCCACTAATTATATTAGTAAAGTGAATGTTGGTTATGTGTGCAACAGAAGTCTGTATATACGTAGATCGTGACACTTCGAAAATAAACACTAATCTGCTAGTAGTGCACATCTTGGTAGCAACACATTAATATCTTCCTTTGCCTCGATTGTTATGCTTTTGCAAAGGCATTTCTACACAATTGTGCAGATCGAAAGGACCTATGAAACAGATACAACGAAATAAAAACCAGGCTACACTGATACGTACTTGACCCCGATGCTTCGACACCCCGAAATACCACACACGAGATCATAAGCGACACCACCGGTGAGATCTCTGATTCGCGACAAACCCTGTTGGTTCCAGGATTTTCTCGAACCAGTTCGGTTCGCCACGGTTCGAATTTGTCAAGAAAAACGCGTTGCAACCGGCTCAAACCGCACCCCAATTTCGAACAAAAATAAGTAAGCGAGTTATTGTCCCATCGGCTCGATTTTTTGTTCATCTTGTAGCTAACTTCAAGCGCGATAAGATGAACAAAAAATCGAGCCGATCGGACAAGAACTGGCTTACTTATTTGGGCCCGAAATCCCATGGTTCGCGAACCAGTTCGTGAAAAGTGGTTCGTGAAGCACAAATATCGGTTGGAATCCCTGCTCGGTTCGTTGCCAACACTATCTCTAAACAGAGAAACAGAGACCCCCAAGATCAAGAGACTTTCAAAAACCAAAGACCCGAAAAAACGAGAGACCCCTGCGAACCAAAGGCCCCCGAGAAGTAGAAATCTCCGAAAACCAGAAACCCCCGAGATATAGACGTGTCATCGCAACCTCGATATATTGTGAATCAAGAGAGAATTCGAAACATACCACATTCAGTCGCACCAATAATGCGGCCGGGACAGAGCATTGCACCCCTGAACCCGGTGGCAGGGTGCAGCATTGACAATACATGGTACTATGACACAGACTATATGGAGGTTACAGTCATCCTATTATACGAGCCGACCAACGAGACACTATCACTGAGTTCCAGGGCACTCAGGTATGGCCGGAAATGAAGAGGTAACCGCCAGGCAAAAAACGCACTAAATAACATAGGATACACAGTATATGGGCAAATACATACCTTGGCCACGAAAAGATCCAGACAGATCTCTGATGGATGGTAAGTAGTGAAGACACAGTGGGAAGATAACAAATGCAGCAAGTACTTTGGCTACAGACTAAAGGGCAAGGTCAGAAGTAAGGATCCTGGCAATGTTTCAGGGCTCAGAGTTGGATATATCTGATATAATACCTTCGGAGTGGTGACACACATGTTCACTCACCATTTAATGGTATCAGCTGTCACTTGCCTCGGAAACCAAAGTGAAGCTTCTCAAACTGTGAAGTGTATTGACCGTTGAAGTTCTCAAACTGTGAAGCATACTGAATGGCAAAGTTCTCGAAATGCAAAGCATACTGAATGGCAATGTTCTTGAACTGCGAAGTATCTCTGTAGTAAATCCATCTATAGAATGCACAACTCTGATCAGATTGAAGCAAGAATAGGGTCACTCTGAAATTCTCTAAGCAATGAAAGGTAGAGTATACATCACTTTGAAAGTCTCTATGCAATCAAGTTGGAGAAAGCTAATCTCTACACAATGAAAGCAAGAGAAAGATACTCTCTACCCAATGAAAGCTAAAAGCATACACTGAACAATTCAACAAAGCTACTCTCTATTCAATGAAGCCTACTCATCTGGGGGATAATTAGATAGAAAGGATACTACTGGTGTGAGTGACAGACAGCACGGAGTAGGTCTCAGCAAGAATACCAAGTGTCCAATTATAATGTATAAACAATAGAGATACAAATGAATTGTGAGATCGAAGCTGGCCGTAGTTGCACAGGTTGTGGATTGGTTCAAAGGCCGTTGCAGTATGGGAGTTGTAAAGTCAAGAGTGAAAATAGTAGTTAAAAGTGAAGACAAAGATATAAAGACCTGCAGTTTCTTTGAGTATAGAAAATCATCAGATCAATGATCATTGTCTCAACGAAGAGATCAAGGTTGAACAATGTATGCATTGGAAAGTCATTGCTTTTCTTTGTGAATGTTTTAGTTATTTCAGCATCCTGAGTGAAGTTTCTAACCCGCCACAATTGAAGCAAGTCCCTAACTAAGTTCTGCTACTGCTTTGACTGATGAACCTGGAGTCACACTCCTGGTGTCACATTGTTTTGTTAGCAAAGAGACTGTTCTGAGGAAGGTATTGTTTACTTTTGAGGAAGGTATTCTTTTATCCAACTTGGTCCACATCAAGTGGTCTTTGGGCTGTTTTACATTCCCAACCCTTTTTTTATGATTTGAATTTGTACATTCTTTGGGCTATATTTACCCACATATAACGCATTGTATACCTCCAAAAACCATTCCAGTAGTGCACAACAGAAGACCATACTCATCATAGAGCTCCAAAAACCATACTCGTTGTACACCTCCGAACATCCAGACCACAATCTGTCGAAGTATCTTCACCGAGAAGCAAACAATCATTACCTCTTTGATGTATCGAATCGTAGGTTTCTGGAACAATCATGATTCTTGAAAGCGGTGCTGGATCAGATATTCCGATGGAGAATACCTACACCAAAGTTTGAAGAGAAAATGCAATAATTCAATTCTCAAATAAGAATATGCAGGTGATACAATTCCAGCCAATTACAAAGAATGATATTCTGGACTGGGTTATTGACCTTTTGGAAGAAATAGATGGGGAGTTGGGACAAATGGACACTGTTACTCCAGAAGCAAGAGAGATGAATTTTGAGACACAAATGGCCCGTCCTCAGTTGGCCCAAGCTTATGAAATGCTTATTATCAGACAGAATGAAAGATATGACAGCATTTAACTGGGAGTGGAAAAGATGTAATATGCTCAATTTGAGGAGAATTATGATATAGTTATTCAATTTCAAGTGTTTGTGGCCAATATTCAAACAGCTTTCAACATAATTGAAGTTCAATCCACTGAAACCTACAAAGACCTCTGGAAAGGTCTTAAAGAACAAATACTTCGTTTCCATCAAGCCTGAAATACTCTCTCTGATTTGCTCGATGAAAGAGAACAATCCCAATAACATCTAGCCTGTCAAGTACTTCATCTATCGCAAAAACTTGCGAACATCCAAGTCAAAGCCAGACAGGTTGGTGAACGGATATCCAGCACACATGCCAAAGTTTGAGTGGCAGTAAAGAATATATGGCATACACAGAGGGATACACAGAATCTGGTGAACACTGCAGAATGGGAGAGGAAGGTAGCGGACTGAACGATGAAAAAGGACATCGAGCAGAAATTCAAAGAGTTCACTAGAGTTTTACAGACAAAGTGCTAAAATGAAAGAATCAAACTATTTGTATACTCTTTGGCCAAGTGAGTGTTGATACCAAAATATGGTGATACCAAGCCAGATAGTGACGGATACCACCTGCGATATGCAGTTAGAGATGGGGTAGGAATTTGGATCAGCAAAGTAATGACTCAGCAGCCTGAGGGCGCTGGAGATGGTGCCGGAGGCATCAGAGCATATCCACCTAGTGGCTCTCAGTGTTCCAGCACCAGCCAGAGTAGCCCGCTCTGTTCCGATTGCAGAGATGATGAGCTTTACCCACATCAACCATCTAGAGGAACAGACTATAGTAAACCTCGTCCACTATCAGGTTCGCTGTAACCAGCACCACTCCAACCACCACGACCCTCGACCTTGGAAAAGAAGCCATATCACATTCTTTCATACATGTTCCAGGGAGATCTTATTGACCAGAAGAAGCCCCACGGACAATGGATTTGAGGTATCAATTTGCATCTTAGGTACATCACAATCATGTATACCTATTTCAATGATAAGATTATTGGCATCTGAACCCTTCTCTGAGAAAAAGGTTTAGCTTGGTACAATAACCATGATGATCAGCTGAAGATGGTATTTCAAGTCAATATATGGTGAGCCTTTATGAGCAAATTGAAGAAATAATTCATCGATATGGAGGAACAAAAAGAAAACCTCCGGAAGAAGAAAGACTTGCAGTTCTAGGGAAATATACCAGACTTCATTGTGATGAGGGAGGATTTAAACATCAAATCTACTCATCTGGAATTGTATGGCAAGAGGTATTAAACACTGTCCTTCACTAAGAAATTCAGAATGTATAATCCATTTCCAAGCTTACACCAAACGATGATATGAAATCCAAATTACTGCTTAAACAAGTTGGTCATGTATATGAAAGATGCCAGTAAGAAAAGATTCAACACCATCACCAAGATCATAAACCCAAAGTCAAGAAAAATGAGCGGAAGGATGACAATGGTGGTGACAAAGGGGATCAATAAAGAAAGTACTCTCAAAAGAGTTCAGACTCCAAGAAACTTCGATTGAACAAGGGTCCTATGCCTGTCAATACAGACAAGAATGTAGCCCTTAAAGGTATTGCTGAATCACAAGTGGGAGCAAGAATACAGCAAGATGAATGCAAGTACTGCAGTTTGTTGGAGCATCAACGGGTGTTCTGCACCAATGCGATCAAACCCTCATCCAGCATGAGGAAGCAGAATGAGCTGCCTAAGGTGGAAACTTTAATGCGAGAAGTGACCACCTGTTTATTCATGGTGAAGCCCAGGTATCTGGCTGATCAAATTGTGGAACCGGCAGCCGCCTCTAGCTCTCAATGACTGCATGAGATTGACTTTGACGATATGGAAATTGCCAGATAAAACCAGTTTGTTCTGTTATTCTTGGGACAATGAATTACGGTCATTCCAATGTTCTTGGAGGTACAGACACCTTCCATTGGGGTATATGGATATAGACATCTGTATTTCTTTGGGATTACAGAGGTACAGACACCTCCGGTTTTTTATTTAGGGGAACAAACATTCGTATTGCTTTTGAGTTTTTATTTTGGACCTTTCTGATACAGTCATTGGTATTGCTTATAGGTTTTCAATGATAATGAAATTTCTGTCTACTGTTTAAGAAAGGGTACCTGAAAATGAGTTCGGTACTCGAAATGTGCTGGTTATATAGCATTCAAATGCACCACATGAGAAACTTTTATCATTGAACTCAATTATACTTATATGAATATAATGTACCAATGCTTGCTAGTTACCACAACCCATTGCGGCCGGAGCTGTGTCAATACGCAGTTTGTTAAAAATTCTACTCAATCAGATCAAAAACGCAAATCTGTGGCTGAAACACCTCCACCGCAACCCAAGAAGACAATACCACATCTCCAACCTCCACTGGAAACAGGTACAAGTCTCACAGCATGCATGTTGGCAAGCTTTTGTCATATGAAGAACGTCCCTGTGATGATTCCCTTGGATACTCTGTGTGATATACCTCTGATATCGAAGTAGTTGGCCGAGTCGTATGGTGTTCCAGTAGTGACTGGAATGGAACCATACCTAGTCATAAACTTCAATAGGGAGAAAGTCGAAGGTACAGGTTGGCTGTACACCTCCCCTATTACTTGGTGGTATAAACCTCATTATACCAAAGAACCCCGCAATATTGGTTCTATTGAGGATTTGTCTGATATCTTATTATCTTACTCCTCGATTGTCACGTATGGCGCACTCAGCGGAGTTACAGAAGAAAATGCTAAGCTCTACTTTCCATCCAAACACCCCCATGAACATCCCAAAATTGCAGCAATCACTTCGTTTCCAAGTGAATATGACACTTCCATTTGGAAGTTCAGTACAGACCCTCGATGGATGGTGATCATTGGTTCAATGCATGACAATGCGGCACACAAAATTGAGGTCGATTGGGTGGAATGAATTCCATGGCAGTACAGGCACTTGAATATGATTTACAACAGACAAACTGCCAGTGCTCTTCTGCCTTATGGATGCTATTACCATGCCATTGATTTGAGAGATGGGGAGCAACCTCCATCCAGTTCCATCTATACTGAATCAGAGATGATGCTTTCAGTCCTTAAGAATGATGTTTAAGCAATGCTCGATTCCAGAAAGATCGGTCCTAGCAAGTTACCTGCAGGTGCACCCATACCGTTTGTTCCAAAGCCATATCGAAGAGGTTTAAAGTCGTGTGTAGATTGCAGAAGCCTTAATCAGGAAAACATTATGAACTGATATCCATTGACACTTATAAACAAACTCAGAGATGGTGTTGCTCGATTGATGATTTTCGGATTGGTGAATGCGCCAGCTCAATTTCAATATATGATGTACAACATTCTGCAAGATCGAATTGATCATGCAGTAATAGTTTATATAGATGATATCCTCATCTATGTAGAAGATGAAGATGAACATGTACGATCTTCCACAGAAGTCCATTGTCTACTACAGGAACACAACATGGCTATAGCACTTGATAAGTTTGAATTGCATCAGAAACAAGTTGAATTTGTTGGGAATATCATATTGGGGGAATGTGTGAGTATGGCCGAGGACAAGATTCGCAGAATTCCTCAATGGGAGATTCTGGAGTCTGTGAAGCATATCCAGTCTTTCCTGGGATTTGCCAACTTCAATCGAATCTTTATCAGATGATTTTCAATTATATGCCATTCACTATCTGAGTAGACCAAGAAAACCGATTGAAAGCTTTATTGGAAAGCAAATCTGCAAAATTGGATAGCCTTCAACACACAAATATAGTACTGCACTTAGATATCCATATTGTGTCTCTTTGAGCCTGTTTGCCCTGTAGTGATTGAAACTGACCCAACTGATTTTGCAATTAGTGCAGTTCTTTCCTAAATCATTGATGGATGACTGCACCCTATTGTCTACTACTCTTGAAAAAAGGACACAGAGAAAATCACCTAAAACTTCCACAACAAGGAAATGCTTGCTCTTGTATTTGCATTCAATGAATGGAAATGACATCTCAAATGGGCTGCTCCTGCAATCAGTGTATATTCCAATCCCAAAAATCTCGAATATTTTACCATGACAAATGTATCGAATAGGAGAGAAGTTTGGTGAGCTCAAGATCTGGCAGGTTATGATCAAGATGGCTTACCAGCCAGGGAGTGTAAACTGCAAGCAAGATATTGTATCTAGGTGTTCAGAGTACCACCATACACAAGGGGGGGTAGTGCCAAAGAAAACAACAATCACCCAATCCAATGTGTTCTGAGACATGATCAGTTGGTAAGTTCTGAAGGGGAACTAGAACAAGTGATGAAGCTACAAGGCTAATGAATTGCACTTTCTTATGCAAAGTTCAGTGCATGTCCAGTTGTCAAATTCACTTCACTACAGTCAGAAGTAGTGGTCAGCACTGCAAATAACGATGCTGCATGGCAAGATGAGTATATGTGAGCTAAGAAAAGCAATCCTAGTCCAGACATCTCTTTCAACAACAAAGAACGATAATATAAACCAAGAATGTGGATTGTGTACAATTTGCTGCTGAAGAGAGATATACAGCATGCAGTGGACGATTTGAAAGTCGCTTGACATATGGAATGGGACAAAAGACATGAGCTGGTCAGAGAAAATTTGATTTGACTGGAAATGGAGAAATATATTGATAATTATGGAATTTCATGCCCAGAGTGCCAAGGTGATCATTCAGCTCATGTGGCTGTCTACGGATTGCTTCAACCCCTCGAATTAGTGTACTATCCATAGGAGGAAATTTCTATAAATTTCATTATCAATTTGCTGGTGTCAGATGGATGCCCATTGGTTTGGGTAATTGTTGATCACTTTACAACAATGCCTCACTTTATTCCATTTCAATATGGTAAGAAGAAACCTATGGACTGGATCAGAATATTCTTGAAATGAGTATGGAGATTGCATGGCCTGCTATCAAATATAGTGTCAGATTGGGGCCTCTAGGTTTACGTACATGTTTTGGTCCGCATTGGTAAATGCTTATGACATTTGGTCACATCTAACACTAGGAGCGTTACTCCAGGTTTACGTAGTCAAATAGTATCCATACCTCATTCGGGACTGCATCGAAGGTAGATCAGGAGCTTTATCCGGGATGTGGAAATCACTGAAAGATTCTGAACGAAAAGAATAGGCTTTCTCCAATGTGTATATTGTTAAGGTTTGTTCTCCTTGCTGGTAGGGTTGATGCCTTTCTACCGTTGAGGAACCGAAGGTCTTTAAACCTTCGTCTTCGCTCTAACAACTACTTCTATCTACACTTGTCTCTAGAGCTCCAGCACCATAACCACCATCAAACCAATGCCCGCTCATTTTGCAACTACCACAGTCCTCCATCTCTCGAACCTGTATCATCTTTATCGTCATGAGATCATAATCAGACAATCTGTATCGTTTATAATATTAAGCTCGTGGGCTTGTGCCTCCAGACCAGTGCGATTCTTCCGATCTGATGACCTCCAGACGAATAGGCCTCTTTCGATAGAAAGCAGCTTCACTGTTCTGAGTTGGCACATATTCTTTGGTCTCCGGTAATTGTCAGTACATATTCATTGGTCTGCGGTAATCGATGGCTTTTGGTTGGCGCCATTCAGTTGTTTACCGGCTGTCTGTTTGTTGTCAGCTGCTTGGCCGATACCATTCAGCTGTTTGTTGGCTGTCCATGTCTTTCGGCGATTGGGAGCAGAATCAACCTCGGTCATTCACTAGCCATTGATGCTTATTCATTGTGTGCATGTCCATTGGCTGGCCATCAGAAAAGATTGGTTCTACCATCCGGGACGAGTGATACCCGATGACGTCCAATCAGGGAAATCACGGGTGATCTTACATGACCCCGCTGCGAACTTGCTAGGTCAAACATCAAAGATATTTTGGCCATTCTACCTTCAAATGGATATGTAAATGGAATGTGTCAACCAAATGCTGGAAATCCATCTGCGGAATAACTGCAATTACAAGCAGGATAATTGGTCTGATATGTTACCGCCGGCTGAGTATACCTATATTTACTGTCTCACTATCGATACAGACATGGTACCATTCTTGTCAATCTTTGGATTCGATCCTGGAATGAATTGGCCAATCATAGAATATCAAATGAATCTGGCATGCCAGAATGATGGTTATCAGATGACCAGGATTAATACACCGTGCCATTGGAACTAAGATCATGCATTGGAAATGATGGAAAAGTACCATGAAACATATGCTAAGACACCTCAGCAGTATTCGGTTGGTGATTTAGTTATAGTATATGGAACGAACCTGAAAACTTGAAAGCTGTGTGAGATATTGGAAGCAAAGCTTCACGTACCCTTCAAGATGTCGAAGGTGATCATGTCCACCGCAATCATGCCTGAGTTACCAAATCAATATTGTATTTACAATGCTTTTCATTTATCACTCAGTGAACCATACCAGCTCACTACCAATCCTACTAAATCAACACCCATATTTGAACATTAAGCAAATGAGCCTCATTATGATGTAGATGGCTACAACTAGGAAACAGACTACAAAGTTCAAGAAATCATGAGCAGCCAGCATAGCAAAAGACAAAATGCGGTTTATACGATATTAAGTGGAACGGATACCCAGACGAACCACATGGGATGGAAGAACCTTATCACAAGATCAAGAACAACAGGATATTGAGTAGGTATTATCACCGGAATCTACAGGCCACGCAGAATACTAGGATCAGATGGTTGAGTTGGTACCATTTTGCCATACAGTGATTTTAATGGCTAGTTAGGCCCCAGATGAAAGGTGTGGGTTTTTGGGTACAAGAGGTTATATTTTCCAAATCATGAATGCCAGATCGGATTTAGTTTTCTGGGTACAAGGGGTAATGATTTTTCAAAATCAAGAGAAGAATGGATTTGGTTTTAAGGGCATACAGGGAAACGATTTTTCAGATCATCATACAAAAATGAAACCAAAGAATGGAAGTCACCAGATTGGCCGATTTTTTTTGCTGCCATGCCTCAGCAGGACATAACCAACCTGATTGGTCAATTTCACATGAATGTCTCTGCTGGCTACAAGCCAAGATCAAAGCAAAATGGTCAGTGTAGGCCTACTATTGTGGTGCATTATGAATTCACTATTGGGTGTGCTGGATCATACATCAACAAAAACCCAGGAGCAACAAAGTTGTTCAGAAATGAACTGGCTAAAAGAAGGGGTATTGTTATCACTTGGTTCATAACTTTCGATTACTAGACTGTTTGAGCCATGGCATCTGACTCCGGCCACCCCATACCCACAGTGATGCAGCCAAAATATTGAATGATATCTTGAGACTTGGTACAGCTATTTATTCGTACTATATGTATATTCAGGCATGCTCTCTGGATGCTGCTGCACCTGGGTGCTCATGAATGGAGCTACCATTGTAGGAGTGTAGCATTCAAATTTGCTCCTGAAAAGCTTTAAAATGGCAACTGCAAAACTGTTTCTGTGCGACCCCAATACTTCCTACCGACTTACACTTCCCAAAGATGATGGGAAAGCTATTGTTGCTTAGCTTCCCTCATCACTATTAAATAAGGATTTTGGAAAAGCCAAGAAACAGCAAATCACAAAACATTACTTGACCACCCCTGCAGACCCACAAATTGCTATCCTCTTATCTCATATCATTCAGAACACATACAACTTTCATCTTGCCATCACCAAGTATCTTCAGTACCAAGTCTTCAGCATCTATCATTTGAAACTCCACTTTGGAAAGCAGTAGCATCTATTGCCATTGGTCATTTTGGGAGTGGGCTGTCAGGGATTCAGAGTTGGGTGTCGAGGTTTCAGGGCTCGGGGTGCTAGGGGTTATAAAATCCAAGAGCAGGAAAGCTGAGAGTCAAAAATAGCCTGTAGCTAAAGCAACGAGGACTGTACGCAAGATACTCGATCTGGAATCACCAAGTGTGAAAGAAATGAAAGCCAAAGCTAAATTGAGTGTTTTATAGACGAGAGAACGAGTGAAGAAAGAAACTGATCCTCCGCCAAACACCTGGTTTATATACAGTAATTCATTCGTTCCATAATACCTCCGAACTTGTGCTACCTTTGTACATCGCTTTTGAATGATTCTGTCGTTTCCCGTTCGAAACCTGATTTCATTCTCGCTGTGCTTTAGCCTTTGTTTGAAACCTGATTTCGTTCACGCCGTGCGTTAGCTTTCGTTTGAAACCTGCTTTCATTCTCGGCATGCTTGAGCTGTCATTGAAAACCTGATTTCATTCTCATCATGCTTATTCTTATATATTAATCACCGATCATCACTCTACCGTCGATCATCACTTAGCATAACCGTGGCAGTAGCTCCCCCTCTCCTACGCTGAGTACCTACAAGGTTAACGACCCAGGCTTGCCAGGTTGTTCGGTATGGAACTTGTCGATAGCTATAAGCTCGTCGATGTTGATCGCGGGTTCCCTATTGCGTTTGTCGTAGCCCCTCCATTTCAGCAAATACTGTAACTGCCTTCGAAACAGCCTGGAATCATCTATGCATTCGACCTCATACTCTTCTTCTCTGTCTACTATTACTGTTGGTGGTGGTTCTTGCTTTTGATGCTGGAGAGGGTCTTGAGTGGCTTTCTCCAAATGAGATATCAGTTGGACATTGTGGATGTGCAGCAGATTGGGTAATTTGATTCGATAGACCCAGGGACTGATGACTTAGGTAACTTTGTTTGGTCCTATGTGTTTCCGATCGAGTTTCTTGCTTGGTCTGGTTGTTGATATATTTCGTTCTTCCAGCAAAACTGTATGGCCGGCTTCCAGCGATGTGCCGACCCTTCGGGACTTGTTGGCTTGTTCGGACTGTATGCCTTGGACCCTTTTCATCTTGGGTCTGAGTTCACTAAAAGTTGTTCTATTTGTTGGGCCATCTGCTGGGCGTTGACTTAGCAAATATCGTTAGGATCATTGATTGGATGTCAGCCGAGAGTGATTCGTGGATGAATGCCGTAGTTGCCAAAGAACGCGGAGCAATCAGTTGTCTCCGAGGTATGATTGTTAGCTGCGAATTCTGCTAATGGTAACTACTGAACCCAATTGTCCTGCGGGTAATGAACCAAGTTTTGGAGATACTGTTCCATTTCTGCATTGACTCTTTCAGTTTGGCCGTCAGTGTGGGGATGATATGCGGTTGACAATCGTTGTTTGATTCCCTATCTTTCGCAGGCTTGTTTCCAGAATTCCGAAGCAAATTGCGGTCCACGATCGAACACTATTGTTTCACGCAGTCCGCGCAGTCTGAACACTTCTTTGATGTATTTTTCTCCCAGCTGCTTTCCATCTACTTGATCCACACAGGGTACTAAATGTCTCATCTTCGTTAGGCGATCGACCACTACCCATACTGTGTTGAACCCTTCGCTTTCTGGCAGTCGGACTACGAAGTTCATACTCAAGTCCTTCGATGGTCGCTCTGGTATTTCTAACGGTCATAATAAACCATGAGGTTTTCCGTGGGTTGCCTTGCTCTGTTGGCAGGTCTGGCAGTTGCGTATGTAGCGATCCACGTCTTTCCTCATCTGACTCCAGCAGTGGCTTCTGCTTGGCACGTCAGAAGTTTTTGATTGGCCTGGATGTCCTGCGACTAGGGAGTCAGGGCATTCTTGGATCTACTTGAGCTTATCCTCGTCCGTTGGTTGGATTTGTATTTCAGAAATATCCAGCGACTCATCCTTATGTGTACATAGTCCTTCGCTACTGGCGTACTGGCAGTGCTGACATATATTTTTTATCCATTTCCATAGCCCTTCGTGGCTTACGGAGTCGCTATCCAGGTTGACTGTTGCGGTGAATGCCATGATTAACCCTTTCTGTACCCTCTTGTCGAGGTTTTCAGTTTTTAGCATGATTTACTGGGTGTTTCCTGCCCCCCCCTTTGGAGGAATGTCTTCTGGCATTCTTGTAAGTGTATTGGGTTTTTCATCTTGCTTTCCTAGCCGGTAAACTATGCTGAATTTAAACCTCGACAGGTATTCGGACCATGTGGTCTGCCTTCAATTTAAATGTTTCGATGTCATGAAGTACTCCAGGTTATTGAAATCGGTGAGAATCTCAATCGGATATGCTGAACCTTCACATTCGGGTCTACATTGTGCCAGGCTATTGACTATCGTGCCTAATACTTGGTTGTAGATTTCGTAATTTTCTTCGGCGGGTGAATGTTTCCTGGAGAAGAAGGCCACTGGGTGTAGCACTCCTTGATTGCCGTACTGAGAGACGACTTCCGCGGATACATAACTTGAGGCATCGGTTTCGAGGATTGTCTACTTTTCCTAATCAAAATGGGCTAACGTGTTTTACCGGGAAACCGCCCACGACCAGGTAACTGACCACCCGGAGGTGACATTTATTAAGTCAAATGACCACTCTTAACCACTCGCCCTGACCGTGTAACTACTGGAGGTTGACTATTGACGTCTTCTCCACTGGCTCCATCCTCTATGACATCAACTGGGAATGGCCTACTTCTAACATATATAAATGAGCCCTCCTCCCCCTTACTTTTCCCATCATCCCACACCGCTCCATCTGCGATATTTTTGTCCTTATCATCCCAATCACTAAGACAATTTGTATCCACCTTTTTCGAACCTACACCCTGCTTTTCTGCATGTTTGGACCCTTTGAGACTCCTTCCTACTGGTGCTGCTTTAGCTGCAGCCTTATCCTGGCGCTTTTTGATTTTGGCCGCTTTTTCTTGATCAATCCTCTCTCTCTGTAAACTGAGCTGTACCACAACATCAGCGGTATACACACGAGCTTTACCAAGGTGGCATCCATCTTCAGCTGCAACGGCAGTGGTATCCTTGGCCCCAGAACGAAGAAATTACACCATTTCCTCTCCCAATTCCTTTTCTGCAGGAGCCCCCTGGGCAGACCTTCCAGCTGAACTATGAGAGACTTGAGCTTTAGAGAAGAAGGGGTTTGACGAGTGACAAGGTGTATTGCACTGCGCTCTAGTCTGCTAACGGCTCTGGGCTTTCGGGGAGTTTTCGTTTCAGCAGCAGAAACAGAGCTTGGCAGTGTATCTGGCCTAGTGATATTTCGCGATTGGCGCTCAAAAACTTTGCGTGAGTTCAATGGCCAGATCCCAGTAGCTTCGAATGCACTCAAGATGTTTTTGTGTGTGTATGCTGCAGCCCTTGCACATGTGACAAGTCTATTGAAAAAGTTATTAACCGAATATACTGAGATTCTGGGGGTGTGTCTACTCATGGAATTGTCCCTTCTTAATGGCATTACCTGCTTTTCTCATCCATAAATCCAACTCATTGCTATAGCAGCGTGATAATGGACCAAAGAGGCCAACATCCAGTGGCTGTAAGATATGTGTGGAGTGTGCTGGGAGGCATATGGGGTGTATATCTGTTTTTAAGCAAAAATTGAAAAACTGCCATGTCAAATGTGATCCATGTCCATTAAGAGCGAGAATACGCGGCTCATGCTTAGCACTAATGCAGTCAGCATGAGCAGGAGAGCATTTCGATGGTACCTACACTTGAGCTGTGAATTTTTCAAAGTTCATTTTTACCCATTCCAACCCTAATTCGTTGTCGGTCCAGCCCTTGGATGAACAAGCGAAGGTAGTCTTCTCTTTAGCTTGAACCCCAGCATGCCATCCTAGTACATGCTTTCCACCTTTATAGATATACATGGGTGGTATAACCTTACCGGCTGCAGATATACACTCTATAACTGTAACCATTTCCTGGTTTCCATCCTGACTGTACCGGTGATTCCTTCGGCCTCTACGGCAGATAACCTTGACCTTTAAGGCCTGACCAAGCATGAACCCCTTCTCATCCATATTGTAAATGTTTTCTGGTCGAGAATTGAGCTTCCTGATAAGTTTTCCCATCTGCAAACCGGTTATTAGTGAAAAATATTGAAGTATTCGAAACTAACATACTTTGCGGAAGAAGTCTCTCAGAATAACAGGGTCATTCGCATTCGCCCTCTGGCGATCCAGGCGCAGACTAAACTTGCTAGTAATACCAGGATGTCGGTTTAGGAAGCAAGTAATCCAGTGTTTGCCCGATTGCCGGCGACGTTGCGGGGGTAGTAGAGATAGCGCGAAATCCTTAACCATCCTCCCTTGCAGTGGGTGTCCCAGGTCATCCACAGCTTCACAGAATCTCACAATCGATTTCTCTTCCTCGGGAGTGAGTAGCTGCTCCTTCGCATGTGCAATACTCCGGGGTTGTACCCCTCTGAGTCTATCTCGCAGGGTGCCCTAGGGAATGCCGTAAATTGAGGCTGCTGAACAGATGGATGTTACATCACCATTAAGATACGCTTGTTTGGCATCCCGGATGTCATTTTCTCTGTCAGTGGCCGGTTCTCTGGGCTTCACTCTGCTCATGGTTGCGGTGATGAAGTGGGAAGGTGAAAATTAAGTTTAGGAGCAGGGTAAATACAAACCCCTGCCCAGGCGGTTACGTGCATAATTGCATGATCCGTTACTAGGGGGTGATCGGTTAGACCGAGAAATACGTTAGCACTGTTGCCGTAGTAAAGGCCCTTTTGAGTTCTGCGGAAAGCCCTTTTTTGATCTGGTCTCCAGTGAAAAGGTACTAACTTTTTCCTAAGTTTTGTTAGCGGTTGTACCACCCTGCTGTAATTCCATATGAACTGCCGATAAAAGTTAGCCAAGCCTAAGAAGGCTTGGACTTCTTTAACTTTCTCTGGTGCTTCCCAGTTTTCAACTGCTTGGACTTTCTCTGGGTCCATTCTGATTCCGTTTACTCCGACGATTAATCCTAGATATTAGATTTGTTCCTTATAAAACTGACACTTCTCTGCTTTTAGGAAGAGGCCGATTTCCTTGAGTGATGTCATTACTGCTCTGATGTGCTCTGTATGTTCTTTTAGATTATCGCCATAAATGTGGATGTCGTCAAAAAAGCCGTGCAGAATATGTCCAAAAAGGGGCGTAGCGTATCATTGATAAATTCTTGAAACGCTGCTGGCGCATTGGTTAGTCCAAAGGGCATAACTAAGGATTTGAAAAGTTTATATCGAGTTCTGAAAGCCGATTTCCATTCGTCTTCTTCCGCAATTTAATCATATCATATGCATCGTGGATATCTAACTTGGTGTAATAGCAGGCCTTCGAGAGTCTTAGCAAGATCTCTTGGAGTAGATGCAGGGGGTAACGGTTTTTTAACGTTCCTTCATTTAGGCCTCGGTGATCGACCTAGAAATGTAGGCTTCCCACCGGCATTGGAGCGAAAAGCACTGGAGCTCCGCAAGGTGATAAAGGGGACTGGATGAATCTCTTGAACAAGTTCCTCTCTATCCATTCTTTTAAAACTTGGAGTTCTTCTCGAGATAAGCTGTAAATAGATCCGAAAGGTGGGGTAAAGCCATCCTGTAATTGAATCTTGTGATCGTAGGATCGATGCGGTGGAAGTGCTTCTGCGATTACTCTACTGAACAAGGGTAGGAACTCAGGATACTCTTTAGGGATAACTTCTTCGAGAGGCTTTTCTTGTAAATCTTTTATTTCTAGGGCTATGTTGATCTCGTAGAGCATCACAGCGTAAACCCTGAGATTCTCCTTTCATATTCTCCTCACGAGAGGTGATGCTGCTAGCGTGCAGATGTCCAATTTCGTCCCTTCCCGATCTGCGGCTGTTGTTTCCATGTGATTGCTTCATACCCATACGCTAGAATGATGCTGGCAGTTCTCTTGACAGTAACTGCTTTCGCAGCCAATCCTTCGGTTGTGGAATTTGACTGTGACATTGTGGAGTTGTAACTATGGCAATCCCAGCACGATTGGGTAATGCCATAACTTTGTTACGAACTCTGGTAATTGCTCCTGGTGTGGTCGTATTTCTATGTTTATCTTGGCCATAGTCATGATGGTTCCTGATTCGATGCGTTGTCTATCGATAACTTCTAACTCTCTTTATTCTCATCATTCCTTCTCTTCTAACTGATGATGGTGAACATAGTCTTTATCCACAAATGTTATTCCCGTGGCTTGGCAGTCGATTAGGGCGTGTGTGTTGATTAATCTGTCTCCAATTTTCAGTGAACATTTTTACAACAAGATTATTGTTTTCCATTAAAGACTCTTTAATTTCTGCACTACTAATTGAAAACTGCGAAATTCCAAAACAAAATTAAACAACTGTAGACAAAAGAGATTCGTGCCCAGTGCAATGGCCATCCTTATTGCACTGGCCCAGACTTTTCCCGAGTTGACTTCCTTTCCTTTCCCTGTTCCCGAATCTGCCTCCATTTTGTTTCCTGCTTTCTTAAAAGGTGTTACTTCCACCTGCCCTGATGCTGCTTTCAATTTTCTTGGACATGATGCCGCGAAGTGCCTGCTATCTCCGCAGTACATACAACGACCTCCTTCCCTTCGGCGCTTGCATTCTTTCAATGTAATCTTCCTCCACTTCACTGCTGAAAGGTCCATTGGAGCAGGGCCGTGGTAACCAACCACAGTGCCTGCTGGTACTGTTTCTGGGGCAGGTGTGGTGTTGATCGTGGGTTCGTGTTTCTTTGTCCCTGCTGTCTATCTCCCTCTCTTTGTCTCCACAACTCGGGCGCAGATTGGGGAGTGACTTTTTGAGCACATTTTGACAATGTCCGTGAGGTCCGACGGGATGTCACAGTGCTGTAGTGAGTCCTTCAGCTCCTCTGATAGACCTTGACATAACACTTCAAACTGGGCTGCTTCGTTCCAATTGACGACAAGTACACACCGTTGGAATTCTGTGTAGTATTGGGCAAATTCTCGATTCTTTTGCAAAAATTTGAGCAGTTCCCAATTCGCTGTGGCCGGTATGTCTTGGTCTCCGACAGCCAACTGCAACAGGTCCAGTAGTTTTTCTAGTGACTCTAACTTCAGATATCCAGTTTTCGTGTCGATGTACGGTTGAATTTGATTCAGGGCCACGCCTTCTAATTGATTTGCCGCATACCTGATATTGGTTTGTTCGCTAACGAATCATCCCAGTTCATCCGCAATTTTGATGGCTAGTTGCGGCATCCATCCTCGAAGCGCCCATCGGTCTGTTCCAGAGAACCTGAGAATTTCACTGGCTTTGTGTCCTCTACCACCGTTGCCACCATCCGATGTTCTTGCCTGTGCTAATACTCGCTTGACCTGGTCTCGATATTCGTTTCTTTCTTTTCCACTATCCTTGAATGTTCTTCTGTGTCTTCTAGTTCCTGTCTGTGGTTTTCCGTCCCTTCTGGTGCTCTGCTTTCCAATTGTTGTTCTAGATCTGTGATCTTGGCTTGCAGGTCTCCATGTGTATAGACTGGCACTCTTTTCTCCCTGGTATTTAACTTCTGTTGTGTAAGAAGCAGCTGTTGTTTCAGGTTGTTTCGTTCCTCTATAACCTTGTTTCCTTCTGCCAACAACTCCGATAGTTGTGCCTGCGCATTTTTCACAGATTGCCGTTCCTTTTGTAATTTGTTCAACCTGCTGGTTGTCGGTAACTGAGCAAGGGCTGTTAGTCCTGTGTTGATGTCCTGAATATGAATGGTGAGTTGCTCTTGGTTCAGGATCTCTGTATTTGCCAGCGTTACATTTTCCAGTTCCAATTGTTGTGCCCCTGTCAGCGTCATATTGCAGGTTGCTCTTGAAGATTCTCCTGACATCTTTGCAATTTTCGAACAGTGATTGGTGTAGATATTTATTGATTTTCCAGCCGATGGTTTGTGCTACCTCAAGGCACTCGCCACAGATCTGCCTCCAGGTATCGCTTTTCCAGTATATCCAGCCGTCGTTGCCACAAGGAATTTCACACCAAATGCAATTAATGCGGTTCCAGTACATCAACGCCTGGTTAGATACCACGGCAAAAGAGTTTCGAGACCGAGGGTCCACAGTGAACAAAGAATACAATCGCATTCCTCGAAGCAATCAAAAAAGGTATCGAATTCCTCTATGCCGCAGTTGCAGGTAGGTATTTCAGTCCACTTCTGAATTATTCCGCAGTTGCAGTGGATGGTTGAGTTTGGATAATCGTGATCTAAGTCGCCTTCTTCTTCTGAACAATAGCAAAAATGATTACAGTCGCAGGTCCATTCGTCCTCACTTATATATTTCGAAGTAGCACCGATTGCCAAAAATGTCTGGATTTGTAGCTCTTCGAAAGGTCTACAAGCACGGTAAGCAGATGTGGCTCCAGTAGGAATGGATAGCCAATCTGTTTTCGAAGTTGCTGGCTAATTTAAAAACTTTGCAAAACGCATTGCAAGAGCGATGACAGTAATAGCAGCCTAAGCGGTAAGGATAACGACACATGGAACAAAAATATAATTGGTAGAATTGACTTTAGACTCGTTCTTCTGTCAAGGATGCAGGGCTGGGTGTCGAGGGTTCAGGGCTTGGGGTTCTAGGGGTTATAAAATCCAAGAGCACGACAGGTCAGAGTCGGGAATAGCCTGTAGCTAAAGAAACGAGAACTGTACACAAGAGATTCAATCCGGAATCACTGTGTCTGAAAGAAGTGAATGCCGAAGCTAAATTGATTGTTTTATAGACAAGAGCACGAGTGAAGAAAGAAATTTATCCTCCGCCAAATGCCTCGTTCATGTACAGTAATTGACTTGTTCCATAATATCTCCGAACGCCTGCTATCATTGTACATCGCTTGTGCACAATTCCGTCGTTTCCCGTTCGAAACCTGATTTGGTTCTCGCCGTCCTTTTGCTTTCGTTCAAAATCTGATTTCATTCACGTCGTGCTAATTCTTTTATCTCAATCACCGATCATCTCTCCACCATCGATCATCACTCAGCACAACCGCAACATGGGCCTTGGAAATTACAACCCTACTCTGTAACTGAATTTGAACTCAAAGCAATTATGTAGTATTGGTCCGCATTATTGAAAAGTAATGAGACTGAAGCCAAGAATTTGTGAATTTTCCTGTCCATCTTGAAGAGTGAGGAGAATTTCAGGTTGGCCCTGTACCTGAAATTGTGCCGGCATATTTGCTGTAGTGATACAGTAGGAGGATGAAAAGTGGTGGTTCGAGGTGCTGTATTTTGACAGGGCAATGGATTTGGCAACACTATACCACATGTAATCTACAATTCCCTTGGGTAAACAGTTTTATTCGCCACTAAACAAGGCCTGATAAATGGGAGAATTTCAAACAACCATCTTTGGGCATGAGTTGAGGTGGTTGTGCAGACCGACTATAGGAACAGAAAACCGGTTTTGATCCAAGGGATATCTAACATAATACACATGGAGCGATACCATATACTATCACTCATGACTTGTTGGCATCTGCTGTCACTCATTGCGGAAGGCAGTGTGATGCTTCTTGAACTGTGAAATTTCTCCCACTGCAATTGATATTGTACTGGGAAGTTCTTAAACTGTGTCGCCAATTGACAGGCAATATTCTTGAACTGCGACACATAGTGAACAGCAAAGTTCTCGACCTGTTTAAGGGCCACAGAGGAAAGTACCGGTTATAAGGGTTTGTTGGATGACACAAGTGGTGTCATAGTTGCCTTTTGGCCGAGTGGTAATGCATGCCAACATATGCTTTATTACAACCTGCCAATCCATTGTTTAGAGTATGAATCTAGAGAATGCACTGCATTGACTAGAGCAAGACAAGAATGGACTCGCTCTGGAACTCCCAATGCAATGAAAGCTAGAGTGTACATCGCTCCGAAAGTCCCTATACAATCAAGCTAGAGAAAGTCATTGTTGACACAACAAATGTTGGAGAAAGCTATTATCTTCCCAACGAACCATGAAAGCATGTACCAAGCCAAACAATGATGCTACACTCTATTGAACCAATTGTACTTATCTGGAAGTTGATTCAATTGAACGCATACCACTGGTCGAGATCACAGACATTATTGAGTTGATATCAGAATGGATACCAATGGTCCGGATATAGTCTAATAACGATCAATATACAAAGCGATCATGAGGTCAAGTCCACTGGTTGTTGCAAGCGTTGTGCAATTTTTTGAAGATAGATGTGGTACAGAAAAATTGGAGTCAAGAGTATCAATAGTAGTTAAAAATGAATACAAAGGTATAAAGATCTTTTGTTTTTTCCAGGGAAGAAAGGAATCTAATCATCTATTACTTTTCAAGGAGAAGAACAAACCTCAACATTTTGCAGATTCGAAACTCATTTCTTTTCGTTTTCAATGTTCCAGTTATTTCAACATTGTGAAAGAAGATTCTAACCCTCCACAATTGATACAAATCCCCAAATGAGTATGGCTACAACTTTGACCAGTGAATCTGGAGTGATGCTCCAGGTGTTACAAGGTTCTGAGTGTTATAGAACCAAACTGATATTCAGAAGTACAAGTATTGTGATCAAGACAAGAAACTTGAAATCCAGAATCACAGAAGTGAACAGAGATTAGTGCCAGCACCATTGATTATATTGTAGACCAGAGAACAAGTAAAGGGCAAATCAATTATCAGTGAAAACCTTGTCCTTATATATAGTACATGCAACTGTCATCACCTCAACACATTTGTTCAATATACATTCAAACCTTATCAGCTTTTGTATTCTTACATATACATTCCAATATTACCCTCCCTTTTACCAATGGTATCTTTCCATTATCATTGGCAATTATTTGTAACCTGATTACTTTCCTTCAAAATCTTGTTAATCATTCAAAACCTGTTGGATTGCCATTCTATAGAAAAACCAGTTTCTTCCGAAATGAATTTAACCAACAATTATTAATTTGTATTCAATTATTGATTCTTACTTTTACACAATGATGATATTAGTTTCCACTAGTAATCAAGAGTTTCCAACAGTTCACTGATCCAGGTTGACCAGGTTATTCTGCATGGATCATATTGAAGGCTTGAAATATGTCTAACTGAATTGCTGGTTCATAGTGTCATAGATCATATTGTGTCAACTTAACTATATATTCAAGGTGTCTTCTGAACGGTTTTCAGTCCTCAATTCTACAGACTTCATACTGTGCTTCTCCATTCACCATTGCCAGTGGTGGTTGTCAAGGTTTTCAAGGCTCAGAGTTTTTGGGGTTATCAAATAGAGCTAGGGCTTGGTGTTCCTGAATATTCAACTAAGATACGGAATTGCAAGTATTGCAAACAAGATAAGAAACTCAAAATTTGAAATCACCAAAGTAAACAGCAATTTGTGCCAAAGCTATTGATTGTTTTGTCAACTACATAATATGTGAAGAGCAAACCAATCATTCACTATATAATTGTTCTTATGTAGAATAAATACAACAGTTATTTCCTTAACTTACTTGTTCAATATATATCCAAACTTCTTCAAACTTTGTACACCACCTTTACAACAGCCATGCTGACACCACTGTTGGAATATTGGCCTCTTCTCATTATGATTGGTGATTATTCGTAACATATTTCCATGATGCAAATCCTGTTCTTTGTGCTGGAAAGGTTGTTTCCTTTCAATAGTAACCTTATTGTTATTCTTGCAATGATTTAAACTGGTTTTCTTGCCAAATGAAATCGCTCAAACTATACTGATCCCCATTGAGTATTAGCAATGGTCCATCCCTGAGCCTGCAGTCCAGATTTGGGTTCAAACTGAACTGTTTCCAAATTGACGGTTTGGATTGCCACAAGAACTGAATCAGAATAAACCGCCCAGAATGACTCCACATTTTGGAACTGCCAAAATCAACTGATAATTAGACTGATCCAAAAATGGGTACAAAATACTCTATATACAACTTTTGAAATCCTGGATTTAATCAAATGAGTGATGCATATTAATGATTTTGACTGTTATCAATCTTGTTTCTATATTTAGTTCAACATCACAAATACAATTTGTTAATTTTATATCGCAACATGGTAGTTTGCGTTTGAAAGTAGAAGACAGACAGTCAAAATTGTATTGAATATTGTGCAGTGGTAAATTACAGAATATTGTGGTATGTGCCAAGCAATACAAAAATTTTAGTTTCAACCATATCTATTGTGTCATTATTGCCTACCTTTTGTTGATTTTAAATATATTTGATCTTTGCACTGAACTTGAATATTGTACAAACAATATCCCAATGAGACCAGCATTTGTATTCTACTAATATACTGTATTCCCAGTCTTTTCATTATATATGTTTGAATTTCCAACATTCTGAAATAATGAACAAGAAAATTACAAAATGAATGATATATTCCATTATAAGAAAGAGAAAACTAAAAGACATACGAAATACAGATCAACACTCTACCATTGTTTATTCCCATTTGCTTTGGTGTTTCCTGGATGATCACTGGCACAGAGTTGTTAAAAACAATAGTTGCAGTATGTTTCATCTTTCAAACTGGCCTACTGATTCCTGCAATGTTTGGTACCGCATATACATCTGGCTGTTCGGTCTCATCAACGACATGACAATACTGTGACAGATTTACATTATTCTCATTGTCGGCCTTGCCAGGATCTTCATTATAACGTAGATTGTCCAAGTCACTGTTCACACATAGCCAATTGTCAATATCAGGATTAGTTTTGGCTGAACTTTTGTCATTACTTTCTCCAGGATTGCAGTTGATTCTATGTATTTGTTGGACATTTAGAACATTGGTTTTGCCATCAGGGAGGTCGATCTGCCATAAGGATGGTAGGAGTAGTGATTTCACAGTCAATTTGAAAGCGGCAACACCATCATGTTTAAAGGCTGAGCAGGATGCTTTAACTGTCACTTTAATATCTGAAATTTAGCCCATGGCAGTTATTTGCTTGTTCTCAGTGTGTGATGCCTTCTGAGTTGCCTGTAGATTTTCTCTGCCATGCAACATCTCCAAAATGTCATAAACCTTGGCCATCCTGTACAGATTCTGTCCTCAGCTTATGCCTTGATTTCAAAATTGTTATCTGATACTGAAGAATCTATTTGAACTGTATAACAGGCCAAAAGACCAAGATTGTTCCTAGCAAACTGTCGAACAACTACTTCATCTTGCAGTGTTTTATCTGCAGCGTTTGACTTCCTCTATCCAATGACACCTCAGCCAAGTGAACTGCTGGATTCAACTCTAACCCCATGTGGCATGATTGAAAAGATCTCCCGCAATATATTGGCTGGATCGGTGTACTTTGAGTTCATGTTTATCTGTTGTCGCCACCAAGTGGTTATATCAGAGTTCCAACATGCCCGGCTACTCACTGTGGGTAGTGTTAGCAACAGTTCCGGGTTACTCAGCTGCGGTCCGGGTATGGAACCGGACTAAACCCGAACCAATCATAATTTCCGTTGCCAATCCCGGAACCGAACCGGCCAGCCTGCGGGTTTCACTGGGTTTGGTTAGACCTGCCGTGTCCTACCTCCGGGTTCTAAAAACTGGTTCTTGCGTATCTGGCAAATGGAAAGCATTGAATATATGTCTATAAAGAGATAAATTTAATAGTTCATTAACATTTCACACTTTGTGCCCAATTTTTGATGGTATATGATAAAATATAATATCGTGATATGTTCATTCCTTAGTGAACTGTACTTGTACTCCAAAATCAATTACACGTGATCTCGAAGAGTTATTAGTAGATGTTTGGTATTTAAAAACTGTCAAAAGATCTTTAAAAAATATGATAGTGAAATATAACCTAAGTTCTGTGCTGTGTGTCAGTGATCTGTTGACACTCTGTTGACGCTCACTTTCCGGCCTGTAGCCTACATGTATGGTTGTGTGCAGGTTGTATATTCAATTATAAAGAATATCAATAAGCTATATTTAATGAGAACCTATCTTGCAATACTGATAAATCGCGATTTAATAATTGCTGATACCCTCTTTCAGAGGTAGTATGGAAGCATCATTACGAACTATTTAATCGATAAAAGCAGTTGAAACTTTGAAAACATGAGCGCAATATATAAAATCGGTCAAGGTAAAGGTGTTGTGCAACCAATGATCATTGACGCTCCGTTGACGCTCACTTTGAGTCCTACAGTCTACATTTGTTATCGTACAAAAACAATAGATACAAGTGTAACGGCGGGCTTCCATACTTATTCCATACTAATAATGCCAGGCAATACAGATTAATTGTAATTTAATTTATCCAAGCTTGGTTGCTTGAGTGCATCGGTAAAAATTGATTTTTCGATAAAGGTAGTCAAAACTGCAATTATACCCATAGAGCTCACACAATCTGATGCCCAAGAAATGTTGTGCCACCAAAAATCGTCGACGCTCCGTTGACACTCACTTCTACTGCTGCAGTCTACGTGTTGTATTGTGCAAAAACAATAGATATGAATGTAACAGCAGGGTTTTATACATATTCAATAAGAACATACTGTGCGATATGGATTAATCGTGATTCAATTTGTCCAAGTTCAGTTTCAAAGGTTGCTTGAGTGCATCAGTAAAAATTGATTTGTCGATAAAGGCAGTTAAAAATGCAATTACACTCATGAAGCTCCTACAATCTGATGCGCTAGAGATGTTGTGCGACCAAAAATTGTTGACACTCAATTGACGCTCAATTTTACTCCTGCAGTCTACGCATTTTATTTTGCAAACACAATAGCTATGATTGTAATTGCAGGCTTGCATGCACATTCAATACGAATATGCTGTGCGATACGGATTAATTGTGATTTAATTCCTCCAAGCATGGTTGCTCAAGTGCATCAGTAAAAATTGATTTGTTCATAAAGGCAGTCAAAAATGCAATTACACTGATGAAGCTTAGACAATCCGACAAGCTAGAGATGATGTGCGACCAAAAATCGTGGATGCTCCGTTGACACTCACTTTTACTTCTCCAGTCCACGCCCTTTATTGTACAAACACAATAGATATGATTGAAACAGCGGACTTTGATGCATATTCAATACGAATATGCCGGGCGATATGGAATAATTGTGATTCAATTCCTCGAAGCACGGTTGCTCGAGTGCATCAGTAAAAATTGATTTCTTGAAAAAGGCAGTGAGAAAAGCAATTTCACTCATGAAGCTGACACAATCTGACACACTAGAGATGTTGTGCGTCCAAACATCGTTGACGCTCCGTTGAAGCTCAATTTTACTCCTGCAGTCTATGCGTTTTATTGTTCAAAAACAATAGATATGATTGAAACGGCAGACTTTGATACATATTCAATACGAATATGCCGTGCGATACAGATTAATCATGAATTAATTCCCCCATGCATGGTTGCTCAAGTGCCTCAGTAAAAATTGATTTGTTGATAAAGGCAAACAAATCTGCAATTATACTTCCAGAGCTCACAAAATCTGACGCACTAGAGATGTTGTGCCACCAGACATCGTTGACGCTCCGTTGATGCACACTTTCAGACTTGTAGCCTAGTTGTATGGTTGCGCATTTACAGCATATTCATTCGTAAAGGCAGGCATTCATTCTTATTTAAATAAGAACTATTGTACGATACTGATATATTGTGATTTAATAATTGCTGATACTCACTCTCAGAGATAGCATGGAAGCATTATTAAAATTCACTTCACTGATTCAATTCTATTTTATTCACCATTATATTGCTCATTTTGACAGCAGAAACTAAATAATAGATTGAATATCTAAATTATTTAAGTATGCCCAATAAACCCACTTGCCTATTCCCCTTCATTGGTAATATCTTCATTATCACTGTCGTTCTCTTTGAAATGATAATTAGTAATTATTCCTGTAAGAGGCGGGAGTGCATACCTGACATATTCTCGATGCTGTCATCAGTACTGGATCCATCATAATTAGAATCATTTTCATCTTCTTAATCATCAAGTGGCGTGAATTCATTCAAAAGGCTGAGGTGAAGCACTCTTTCATGACTAAGTTGTGCTGCCCAGGCTGCAGATAGTCCAGGGGTTGCGGATACTACTGGTGCTGCCGAGACTGTTGGTTCTGTAGTGGTCCCAGGCTTCTTGCCTTTGTGCCTCCAGCAAGTAGCAAGATTTCGAGCAATCTTGTTTTGGCAAGGAAGGCAGCGATTCAAGTGATTTTCATAGATCATGGATGGAGGCTTTTTAATGACCGCCTCTACACTCTTATGGCCTGGCAACTCAACATCCCATCTCATTTCTTCTCCAATCTCTGCTCGAGGCTTTTCAATCAAATTCTTAGTTTGTTCGATTGCAGCGCGCGATATACCATGATTGGCCACATTGACCAGGCTGAGCGCAATTTGCATGACCGCCTGCTTGAGCTTCACACGCCCACCTTGCCTGGGCATTGTTGCGGACATGTTACAAACCTTCCAAAATTCAGTTGCGGTAATTGAGATTAAACTTTGGAAAATGCAGTTACTTCAATCATATACCCCTCCATGGCCTCCTCTAATGCTTTTAAGGATGCTCGTGTCCACTCCTGTGGTCGTTTGTCACAAAATCAGTCTGCAAATACTCCGGTGTTGACAACATCATGGTGCTCAATCTCACGGACTGTTCGGACGAACATCTTGGTAGCCCACGGGGGATTGCCTTTTCGGCACTGGTTGAACTGTTCACGTAGTTCCGAACGGATCACAGCCAATGATATCTGATTAGTTGATTGTCGTTCTTACACATTAGGTAGCGTACATCATATTGCATGGTTTTCCCTGCTTTTCTTGGCACCAGTTTTGCGTACAATTTTCAACTTCTCTTCCTCATGCATATTACTTGTTGTATTATCGGCTGCAGTTCGGTGAGGATTCTGGGCGCAACGTTGGAGAAAGGTGCTCTGAACACATGTATTTAATGTAGAGGTGGGCATTGGCGCGGATTCGTTCTCCAATTGGCATCCAGAAGCAGTTGCTTCTGGTTGAATCATTGTTTGCGAATATGGTAAGTGAAGAGAGAAGAATTCGAGTTTGGACAAGAGGAAGAACCTGAAGAATATATAAGAATTGATGCGAATATCATGTTGAATCTTAGTTTTCAACTGTCAATATATACATTATCGCATTGTAGTATTTCACGATGGACCGTGCTGTGGAAGGCTGCAGAATCGTAAGCATATTGGCCTGTTTCAAACCCTGCTAATTGTTGGCTGTTGATAATAAATAAAGCTGAATGGTTGGCAATACGAAACATTTGAGATTGTAACCAGTGGTTGTATGTTCGGTGTAATATCTGTTAAAACTGAAGCGATGTCATGTGCAACAGTTTCTGCAGCCAAGTTGAACATATGTTGGATTAGGATTGAGCATTGTTCCAAGCTGTTGCAGTCATAGCGCCTGCCTGTAGGATCATTTTGGTAGTATAACTATAACCATAAAGACCCACCTTTCAACCTCCGTCCAACTTCCAACATCTCCTCCACAAACAAAGTTCACATGAACCATATCATAGCGCAACAAATATGGTTCAGACTCCTAAACAAAACATTTCGGCACTTCCGGTGGGCAATTACCGCAAATTGACTATGCGTGCAATGACACGACGTCATGAAGCGAACCAAGGCAAGACTGGTGTCCAAGCAGAACGGGTCTGAGCGCTTGGTGCTCTGCCCTGTCTCCGTTCCAAAATAAGGCGTTCAGCTGAGCTCCGACCTGAATCATACTTTGTGAACAAGGAAGCAAAGGAGAAGTGGATTGAGGAATTTGTGCAGAGTGAAACAGCAGCAGTAAGACAGAGGGTTGCGCAAGCAGAAGCGGCAGTGGAGAGAGAGCAGCACTCTGTATTAGAAAGCGCAGCGGCGGGTACAACTAAAATGACATTTCAAGAGATGCTGGAAGCAATTGGAGATAGTGTTGATGATGTTGCAACTTCGGATGAGAAAGATGATAAAGATGAGGAAGAGGATGGAAAGGACAATCACGATGCAGAGCTCAGTGATGAAGGAGAATGAGATTGGGTAGTTGGCACAATCAACGAATCGGTACAGAAATGACTCGATACCTCTCAGACAAAGCGGATGAAGCTCGAGGAATCGACTACACCAGGATGGGCAGATGCAGAAGATTACTTTCATGAGCACGATAAGAAGTATGGCACTGCTGAATTGATTGTTCCGGCGGTGGTTACTCCGAATACCTATATGAATTCAACCAATGCAGTTGCGTTCAGTCCATTCATCGATGTGACAACGTCACCTATGTCCCAACCACCCTCTCCACCTGGAAGCAGTCATTTGTGAGTAGGAATTGGCAAACCTAATGAGACTATTGATGCATTTACGTCAGTCAAAACGGTTGAATTGGTGCGCAATTAGCCCTTGCAAGTATTTTCCTGTACTAACTATCATCCAGATGTCTGATTTTGCTGAACATATGGGTACGGAGCATGGTGGCCCATAGATATGGATTGTTGTATAGTCATGGAGTATTATATTAGTGTTTTTGACAGTGTCTCATAGGCAAATACTTTTTTTGCCCTATTTTAATATTTGTTTGTTTTCTATAATTTTAGTGACAAGGTTGTGAAAGAAAAAAAAATTTTGTCTATGCATGTGCACTGATAGAGCCGAACGTATGAACTTTAAGTACATCTAATATAGAGGATACACCTGCTATCAGTATGATTAAGTTAAGTGAATCTATTTTCAGAATCTAAGTAAAAACTTGATTGACATGTAATCTCCCACCAGAATTTTACATCAGTGTTGACGTATTTACGTCACAAATTGCGGTCTGATCGAATACCAAATCTGGCTGAAAGTCCGTCGTTATACCTAATTCAAATGAAACTTCAGCTGCCTAATCTGCCGCTCAGGCCCTGTACACATGAAGGCAATCTCACAAAGTCCTTATGGAGACAATCAATATTTGGCACAACTGGCTGGATGACAAAAGTGTGCTATATATTATACGAACTGACGTCATTCACCATATACCGTGTAAAGCCGGTCGTAAGTGGTCTAATACTACAAAATAATGTTTCAATAGCTATACCAACTGTCCATCAAATGTCACATAGTAGTGCCATTATGCATAGTATATAGTCATATTGAAACAGGTAGTACAACAGTTTATAAATAATCGCAACGTATATTCTTATTGAATGCACATGAAAGCCTGTGGATACAATCAAATATACTGTATTCGCACGACATGACAGGTAGACTGAAGAACCAAACATGAGCGTCAACAGAGCGTCAACGATTTTTGGTCTCACAACATCTCTAGTGCGTCAGATTGTGTGAACTCCTTTAGTTTAATTGTAATTTTGACTGCCTTCATCGACCAATCAATTTTTACGGATGCACTCGAGCAACCAAACTTGGAGAATTAAAATCTTGATCAATCTGTATCGCACGGCATATTCCCATTGAATAAGTATGAAAGCCCGCAGTTATAATCATATTTATTAATTTTGCATAATTAGAAACGTAGACTATAGGACAAAATGTGAGCCTCAATGGCGCGTCAATGATTTTTGGTCACACAACATCACTAGAGTGCCTGATTGTGTGAACTCCATGAGTGTAATTGCATTTTTGACTGCCTTTATGGACAAATCAATTTTCACTGATGCACTCGAGCGACCAAGCTTGGACGAATCAAATCACAATTAATCCGTATCGCACAGCATATTCTCATTGAATCAGCATGAAAGCCTGCCTTTATAATCGTATTTATACAATTTGCATAATTAGACCCATAGACTGTAGGACTAAAAGTATACATCAACGGAGCTTCAATGCTTGTTCGTAGCACAACCTCTCTAGCGCGTCAGATTGTGTACGCTCCATTGGTTAAATTGCCAGTTCATCTGCCTTTATGGACAAATCTATCTTTACTGATGCACTCGAGCAACCTTGCTTGGGGTAATTAAATCACGATTAATCTGTATCGCTAGACATGTTCTAATTGAATACTGTTGATAGCCAGGTGTTAAAATGACACATATTCTTTGTGAACAGGATACAGGTAGATTGCAGGACTAAAAGTCACTGTGGACCATGTGTCAACGATTTTTAGTGATACAACATCTCCAACACAAGGGGATTGGGGTGAATTGATCACGTTATCACAGTTTTGACTGTTATAACTGCTTAATCACTTCTGAAATTGCGGATGATAGCGAGCATCAACTTTTTTAGCTAGAACGTACATATGGACTTAACAACTAATTCTAACTGCTAATGGAGTATCAACACATTGTCATAGTGCAGATAATGCTACTGCAGTTTGATCCAGCTGATATGGAACGGAACAACTAGATAGACAAATTTTATTCATGAAAATACTTCGCCCATACACAAAATTTTATTTACCTACCGATTCTCATGTTTACTATTTATTCCTTTATACGGTCTGTAGATGTGGGAATGTAAGACATCAAGATATCCATACTCGAATCGATTTTTTTGACTGCAGTTTAACTGACAATCTTTCCCACTCTACTGTCATATTCCCTTTAAACTGTTTTTCACTGGCTGTGGCAAAGTGAAATGATACATCCCCACTCGAAGTAATGTACACTTCTGAGGCCGATCGTGTCTTTATTCGAGATTTAACTAATAACATATTGCCAATCATTTTTGATACATGGTAGACCTCAATGAATGTTCAAACGGAAACTACGATTGTATGGAGTAGCTTCCGGCCTGCACCAGCTTGGGGATTCTACAAACTTTGTGCAAATGCATTAAATGGCAGCCCTGGCATCATTTGCATTGTCTGTTATCAGTTTCTTGTACATCCATCTGAGAATGGAACAAGTACTATAGGAAAATACCTTTCATCAAATGGACACAAAGCACAGCTGGAAAAGTTAACAAAGTTTGACATTTCTTTATTGACTGGTACGGCTGGGGCAGAGCAAGCTCTAGCAGTACTCAAGAAGAAAGACAGTCATGGTATCATGGTGGCAAGTTATTCCCATCAAACACAAATTGAGTAACAATTTAAGATGATACTAATGATTTTGACAGACAGCATGACCACAATTGGCTGAGAGTGACTTTACAACCCATGAATTCAACCAAGAAACCTGGAACCACTATTTGATGCTAGGATATGTTTCTACACATATCCCATGGAATGCAATTACGAACCTCGAGTTACGACGAACGATGAAAGCTTTACTACTTGATTTGGTTCGGCCCTCCGCCAGAACTCTCAGTAATATTTGCCGAACAGAATACTCCCCAACAATTGATGCAATCAAAAAGCAGTTGCCAGCAAAAAATCAAGTCAGTGTAGTATTAGATGGTTGGACATCGACAAATCAATTCGCTATTTTGTTGGTCATAGGGTATAATATAGATCGCCACTGGTGTTTACATGAAGTACAGCTTGCATTTGACAACAATGGTGGATGCTTGGTTTAAATATTTTGTACTGCTGACACAGAACTCTAGGTTAATGGCAAACACACAGGTGCACGATTGGCTGAGCATTTGAAGGAGGTACTGGAACGTTTAGATCTTACTGACGGTCAATTAGGGGGAATAACTACTAATCATGCGTCCTCCAACTATTCAATGACTCGGGAGCTACAATCGACACTTGAAATCACAGGTATTCACTGATCAGCATTACGAAACCATATACCATGCATGGCACATGTCATTCAGCTTTGTTTTAGGGCATTCATGAATAATCTGGGAGTTGAAGGTCAAACCAAATCATGGGAAGCCAATGAGCGTGATGAGCAATTTGCAGAGAATGAGAGTGCAGCATTGACCAAAAGCCAAAAGCTGCAGAAGTCTGTAAATGCAAGAATCTCTAAGGTGGCAGCCATGAAGCCCGGATTAGCTAAAATTATTGAAAAAGTAGTTACTGCATGCTATCTACACTTACATTCTGAATACTGACTCTTGATATAGCAAAGGATGTTTCCTGTATTGATCACTCTGACTCCTGGAAGATGTAATGAGTTTCTCAACTGCCAGAAATCCAACGTTCGAATTGCAGTACTGCCTGCCATGGATGTAAAATGTCGGTGGAATTCAACTCAGGAATTACTGCAGCGGGCATACAGATTGTGAGAGTTCACATGCGAATGGCTCAAAAACCCGAATTACCGTGATTACTGGCCTTGATTTACCACAGTAGACGAATGGATTATCGTTAAATACGTAATGGAGGTGCTCAAGCCATGTCGTTACTGGACACTTTGGATGTCGAAACGGCGTACAGTCACCTTGCACCTTGTCTTTACAATCTACAGTGACATATTGGATCATCTGGACGGCGTCATATATACTTTGGCAAAGAAAAACACTCCATGGAAAGAGGATCTAAACTTTGCTTTGAAGTTTGCACACGAAAAACTGTCCAAATATTATTCTGAAGTAACACCAGAAACGGGCATGCTCCATATTGCAGCATAAATCCTCAATCCATTTCGGAAGTTGCAATCATTTAGGAAGTGAAACAAGTCTATGGATGTTATTTCTGAGGAAGAGGATTGCATCACTACCCTGTAAAGGATGCATTCATAAGATCTGTCGAATAAAAATACTGCCCCAAAAATATAGGTACGACCCACAAAAAATCCAATATAGTACTGCATCCCAATCCTTTGTCCTCTATACCAATGTTTGGGCCAGGTCAATCGACTTATGATCGATTTGATTTGTCCAGTGATGATGAGTACTATACACCTGCAAACACGGCGGAATGTACTCCTGGGTGTACTGATCCCACAGCTCGTTTATTGATAGCCACCACACAATATTTCAATTCACCACCCGAGGTAACCAATAATTGGGGCCAAATTAATCCCAATCTTACTGATTATTATTCCGACCCCACAGAGATTAGCAGAGCATTCTAGACGTCTGACCAAACCGATTGGTGGCCACAACAGAAAAAGATAAATACGAAGTACACCGATCTAGCCAATATAGCACGGAACTTCTTTTTAATAATGCCACACTGGGTTGGAGTGGAAGCCAGCTTTTCACCTAGCCGAGATGTCATTGGGTGGAGGCAGTCAAAAACTATGGGTGAAACACTTCTAGAAAAAGTGGTTTTTCAACAGTTTGCCAGAAGCAATCATGCTCTTTTGGCCGGCAATACAGTTGAAACTGATTCGTCAGTATCTGATAACGATTTTGGAATCAAGCAAGCAGCGGAGGAAAGAAAGCTGCACAGGATGGCCATGGTTCATGAATTTTTGGAGATGTGGCAAGGCAGTGAAAACTTCCGGGCAACACAGAAGGCATCACGCACTCCAAACAAGCAAATGACTTCCATGGGCCACATTTCAGATACTAAAGAGACTGTTAAAGTATTCTGGTTGGCCTTTAAACATGATGGTGTTGCAGCTTTCAAATTGACTGAAAAATCACCACTTCAACCGTCCTTATCGCAGATCAACCTGCCTGGTGGCAAAACCCAAGTCCTGAATATCCAATGTATACATACGATCCACTGCCATTCTGGTGAAAGTGATGATGAAAGTTCAGCCGAAACTAATTCTGATACTAATGATTGGCTCTATTGGAACGGTGACTTGGACAATCTACACCATAATGAAAACGTTGTTGAGGCTGACGATGAGGATGATATGAATCTCCTTGATAATTGTAATATCATTGATAAGGCAGAACAGCCAGATGTACATGCTGCCCCTGATATTGCAGACTGTATTAGGCCAGTACGAGAGTCGAAACGTATTGCAACTATTGTAGTTGACCACTCTAAGCCCGTCATCACGCACAAAACATGAAAAGAAAAAGGAAATAAACGACAGTAGAGTGTTGATCTGTATTTCATATTTCTTATGGTTTTCTGTTTCTTATAATGGGGCATATCATTTATTTGTACTTTTCTTGGTCATTATTGGGAAATGTTTCATATTCAAGCATATATAATGAAAAGACTGTTAATACAGTATATTAGTGAAACACAAATGCTGGGCTCATTGGGATATTGTTTGTACAATTTTCAAGCGAAGTCTGAAGGTCAGATATGTTTAAGATGAATAAAAGGTAGGCAATAATGAGACAATAGATATGGTCGAAACTAAAATGTTTGTGATGATTGACACATACCACAATATACTGGAATTTACCACTGCATAAGATTAAATACAATTTTGGCCATCTTTCATCTACATACAAAGTCAAACTAACATGTTTCGATAAAAAATTAAAAAATTGTACTTGTGCTATTGAACTTAATTAAAACAAGATTGGTAATGGTCATAATCATAAATATGTATAGCTCAGTTGATTACATTCGGGATTGCAAAAGGCTCATATGGAGTATTTTGCACCAGTTTTTGGACCTGTCTAATAACCCAGTAATTTGGTCAGTTCCAAAATGTGGAGTCAACCTGGACCGTTCTTTCTGGTTCAGTTCTATTGGCAACCCGAACCCGGACTGGAGGCTCCGGGTTGGAACCAGCGCTAACACTATCTGTGGCATCAGAATGATAATCATTAGGAATGGGATCTATTTGTCCCCAATTTTCGGGTACCTTGGGTGGTGAATTCAAATTGAATGTAGTAGCCGTCGATGAATATACTGCGCGATCAGTCTGCCCAAGGGTACATTCAACATTGTTTTTGGGTTCATACTACTCATTATCACAGGGCAATTCATTTCGATCATAAGTTGATTGACGTGGTCCAAATACAAATATTGAGGCGAATTGGTTGTGATTCAGTACTAGATTGGATTTTCTGTCTGTATTGGGTCAAGGTTTGGTGCAGTATTCATACTCGACATATTTTATGAACACATCCTTGAACTGGGCTGTGATGGAACTCTTGTCCTCAGGATTAACATTGATAGCCTTTTCCCACATCCCAAATTATCACAACTTCCGAAATGGAATGCGAATTGGTACTTCAATAAGGAGCATTTCTGTCTCTGGTATTACTTCATAGTGATATTTGGACAGCTTTGGGCATGCAAACTTCATAGCAAGGTATTGATCTTCTTTCCACACAGTTCATTTCATTGCCAAAACATGCATGACACCATCCAGATAATCAAATATGTTGATATGGATTCTGATGACATACATCCAGGTGACTGTACACTGTTTCGACATTCAAAGTATCAAGTAACAAAATGGCCTCAGCTCCTCCATTACGTAGTTTATGATGATGCATTCGCCCTCTGTGGCAAATAAGGGCAGGTAATCACAGTAATTCGGCGGGTTGAATTACTTGAGTGTGAACTCTCGCAATCGGTATTCCTGCTCCAATTAATTCCAGAGTTGAATTCTGCTGAGTGTTACATCTATGGTAAGCAGTACAGCAATTCAATCTTTGGATGTCTGGAAGTTGAGAAACTCATTGCATTCTCCAGGAGTCAGAGTGATCAATACGGCAAGAATGTTTTGCTATGTCCACAGTCAATATACCGAATGTAAGTGTAGATAGCATGCAGTAACTACCTTTTCAAAAATTATATCTAATCTTGGCATTATGGCTGTGACCTTAGATATTCTTGCATTTCCAGACTTCTGCATCTTTCGGCTGTTGGTCAATGCCGTACTCTCATTTTTTCGAAATTGCTTATCATCTGCATGGGCTTCACATGATTTTGTTTGACCATTCACACCCAGATTACTCAGGAATGCCCCTAAACAAAGCTGAATAATATGTGACATGCACTCTGTATGGTTGTATAATGCCGACCACTCAATTCCAGATATTTGAAGTGTAGATTGTATCTGCCATGGCATGAAATTGTCACGGTTGTGTCGGGTGAAGATCGAAGAAGGAGTAAGGTTCGATGAAGGGGAAAGGGAATACGAAGGAAAAGAGGTTTTATTGGAAGGAAACAGGTTTCGTTGGAAGCAATCAGGTTTTGTGGGAATGAATCAGGTTTCGTTGGTTGCGTTGTAAATATGGCGTGATGGTTATGGCGTAGGCCGCGGACTGGAAGGGTTGCGTACATAGATGGGTGGAGTTAGGATGTATTTTGGAACGAGTGAGCAAAGGTGACGACGGTCGCGTTAACGGTATATAAGGATGCTGGATTCGCGGAGGATAGGTTTGTTCTTCACTCGTTCTCTAGTCTACAAAACAATCAATAGCTTCGGCACCAACCTTTGTTCACTTCTGTGATTCCGGATTTCGAGTCTCTTGCTTGTTACGCAGTACCCGCGATCACTGCACCCTCTTATCTGCAATCTTAGTTTGGTTTTTATAACCCCTAGAAATCCGAGCCTTGAACCCTTGACAGAAATAGTTGAATGGGATATTACCAGTAGCTATACCCAGTAATCGACTGTCAGTATGACCGAAAGGTTCAAGTACCTCGTTTAAATACTCAGCCAGTCATATATCCATCTGTTTGCCTTGAACCTAGAGTTGTGTGTAGTGTTAGCAAGGGGTCCGGTTCGGAACCGGACCCGTGGCCCCGGGGCGGTTCTGGAACTGCCAAGGAACCGAACCGCCCAATCACAGGCGGTTAAAAACCGGAACCGAACCGTAACCCGCCGGGTTTTGGCGGGTTTTACCTGCAGCAGAGCCTCATTTTTCATCGGCCCCAATAATCACAGCTTTTCTGCTCCAATTAAGTATTTGAGTTCTGATTGGATCGCGACATGTTCTATACGTAGATTATGCAGTTTTCGACGCTCTTTCACCTCCCGCTCTCGGATTTGCGATACGATTAGTATTCGTTGAGTCGCTGTGAAATAAAGCCGAAAATGCGGCCAAAATCGACTGTTTTTCGCAGCGACTCAACGAATACTGATCGTATCGCAAATCAGAGAGCGGGAGGTGAAAGAGCGTCAAAAACTGCATAATCTATGTATAGAACATGTCGCAATCCAATCAGAACTCAAATACTTAATTGGAGCGATAGTTTTAGAGGAGAAACCAGCCAAAACCCGGCGGGTTATGGTTCGGTTCCGGTTTTTAACCGCCTGTGATTGGGTGGTTCGGTTCCTTGGCGGTTCGGAACCGGAACCGACCCGGACCCGTAATTTGGAACCGTTGCTAACACTAGTTGTGTGTCAGTAGTACACAATATTAAATCCAAGCAGCCACAACCTGATCAAATGCAAGCTGTACTGCATGTAAACACCAGTTGCGATCTATATAATACCTGATGACTTACCAAATAGCCAATTTATTGGTTGCTGTCCAACCATTTAATGCTATACTGACTGAATTTTGTTTTGGCAACTTCTTTTTGATTGCATCAATTGTAAGGGAGTATTTTCTTGCACAGAAATAACAGCAAGTACTGGCTGTGAGCAGAATCAAATCGTGTTGTAATGAATTTACGGTCTGTCATAACTTGAGGCTGGTAATAGCATTCCATGAAATATACGCAGAAACTAATCCTTGCATCAAATAGCAGTTCCAGGTTTCTTGGTTGAATTCAACAGTCGTCAAGGCACCCTCTGCCAATGTTGGATGTTCTGTTATTCAAAATTGTCAGTATGTTAATGGATTGTTGATTAACTTGTGTTCGATGGAAATAACTGGCCAATATGACACTATGACTGCCATTCTTCTTGAATACTGCTAGAGGTTGTGTGTCTCCAGCCATACCAGTCAATAATATAAAGTCATACTGTGTTGACTTTTCCTGCTGTGCTTGGTGTCCCTACATTGACAGGTATTTCTCTATAGTACTCATTCCATTGTCTGATGGCTATACAGGATACTGATGACAGAGGATACAAATGATGCCAGGGCTGCTATTTGATGTATTTGTATGAAATTTGTAGAATCACCCAGCTGGCACACACCTGGAGCTGCTACATACAATCATAGTTTTTGTACAAACAATCAAGGAGATACACCATTTATCGAACATCATTTGCAATGTTTATTTAGTCATATCTCAAATAAAAACACGTTTGCCCTCAGGAGAGTATAACATATACAGTGAGGCTGTATCAATATACTGTGCAGCAGCCATTAAAAAACAGTTTGAAGGGAATCTGAAAACAGAGTTGTAATGATTTGGGATTGAACTGCAGTCAAAGAATTCTATTAGAGTATCGATATCTTGATGTCCTAAATACCTACCTCCACAGACTGATTGTAGGAATTAATGATATACGAGAGGAACCATCGGTGAATAAAACCTTCTGTATAGTCGAAGGATATTCATGAATGAAGTTAGTCTATTGAGTTGTTCTGTTCCACACCAGTCACAACAATGGCAGAAGTATCATCTGCACTATAACAATGAGTGGATACTCCAATAGCACCTAGAATTGGTTGTTAAATTCATATGTATGCTCTAGTAAAATAAGTTGATACTTACAATCACCCTCATTTTTAGAGCTGATCAGGTAGTCAAGTCAGTGAAAACTACCATAATACTACCATTTTACCTGAATCACTTCGTGTTCGAGATGTTATAGAACCAAAAATCATTGACACATTACCGACAGTCACTTGTAGTCCTGCAATCTACGTTTATCCGATGCGAAATGCATATATATCATTTTAACTGCAGGCAGTCAGCCATATTCAATAAGAATATACTTCGGGGTACAAATTAATCGAGATTTAATGCCTGCATACTCTGTTTCAAAGGTTGCTTGGGTACATAAGTTAAAATTGAATTGACGATAAAGGCAGTCAACAATATATGAAAACTAGTACAACATACATCATTCCATGCGCTAGAAATATTGTGTGACCAAACATTGGTGACACTCCATTGACGCTCAATTGGAGTCCTACAGTCTACGTGTTTGATTGTGTAAATACAATTATTCCAGTTGGCTTTCAGACAAATTCAATAAGAATATGGTGTACGATACGGATCAATTTGGATTTAATTTCTCCTATCTTGGTGTCAAAGATTGTTTGAATGTATCAGAAAAATTTGATTTGTCGATAAAGGCAGTCACAACTGCAATGGAACTCCTGACGCTCATCCAATCTGATGTACAAGAGATGTTGTACCAACAAATATTGTTGACACTCCATTGACACTCAATTTCAGTCTTTCAGTCTATGTGTTTCAATGTGCAAAAACCATACCCATGATTATAATGGCAGACTTTGTGGAATATTCAATAAGATTATGCTGGGCGATACAGATTAATTGGGATTTGATTTCTTCAAGCTTGGTGTCAAAGGTAGCTCAAGTATATTACTAAAAATTGATTTGTCGATAAAGGCAGTCAAAACTGCAATGAAATTATTAGAGCTTACCAATTCTGACCCACTAGAGATAATGTATAACCAAAGATTATAGACGCTCCATTGATATTGACAGTTAGTCCTACCGTCTTTGTGTTCTATTGTGCAAATATGATGAATATGATTATAATGGTAGGCTTTGAAACTTATTCAATAAGAATATGCTGTGCGATACAGATGAAACAGTATTTAATTTCTCCAAGCTTGGAATCAAAAATTATTGGAGTGCATGGGAAAAAACTGATTTGTCAATGAAGGCAGTCAAAAATGTAATCAAGCTAATGGAGCACACCCAAACTGATGGACTAGAGATGTTGTGTAACCAAAATTGTTAACACTCGTTTTTAGTTATACAGTGCATATGTCAGTTTGTGCAAACACAATGGATATGAGTGTAATGGCAGGCTTATATGCTCATTCAATGGAAATTAACCATGCGATACAGATTTATCACTATAAAACTCATCCCAGTTTGGTGTCAAAGGTTCGTAGTGTTTATCTCTAAAAATGGATTAGTCGATAAAGAAAGGCAGTATTGGAACTGAGCTTATACAGCTCACCATATCTGATGTGCTTGAGAAGTTGTGCAACCAATGCTCGTGGATGTTCCATCAACGCTCACTATCAGTCCTGCAGGCTATGTGTTCTGTTGGTTGAAAACCATATATTCCAGTATATCAGTGGGCATTCATGTCTATCGAGTAAGTATATGCTGTTCAATATGGATCACACGTGATTTTATTTCTTCCATCTTGGTTCCCAAGGTTGCTCTGGTGCAGCTGTCAAATGCAATTTCTGGATAAAGGCTCATTGTGGTAGAAAACCCATGAAAATAGTTCTCGTACAGCAGTGACCAATGGGAGAATATACAAGAATCGCTTCATTTCGAGGTGTGTTGGGAGGGAGTAGCCCCAGCAAGAGGATACTTTATTTGTGCTAAAACTAACAAACGAAAAAACACAAGAGAAATGAAGAAATGTAATGAGATAATCATTGCATGTATGTCACACAAGTGAATTTAAACTCTGAACCCCTGGGAATGGTATAATGCGGAGACTCAACAACCCAAATATAGTACAAATCAAAATATGTTGTCTGTTTATTGGTGGAATCGATTTTGTCACCACACCGTTAACTTTTGAATAAATAAATCAAAGGACACAATGTTTGATGGTCTAGCAATGTTGTGCAACCAAAAATCATTGACACTCTATTGACGTTCACTCTCCATCCTGCAGTCCATAGGTCTTGTTGTGCAATAACAATGTGTTTCACACCATTACCGGGCTTTCATGTTTATTGAATAAATATACCATTTGTGGTACGGATTAATCATGATTCAATATCTCCAAGCTCGGTTTCAAAGGTCATTCAGGTGCAGGAATCAAATTATATTTGTGAATAAAGGCCATCAAAATTTCAATAAAACTAGTACAGCTCACAATTGTCCATGGTTTGGCCATGTTGTGAAATTGAAAATCGTTGACACTCGATTGATGCTCACTTCTAGTCCTGCACTGTACATGTTGTGTTGTGCAATGACCTTGTATTTCACCGTATTATTGGACTTGCATGACAATTGAGTAAAAATATCATGTGCCATATAGATTAATCGTAATTTCATTTCTCCAAACTCGGTTACAATGGTTGCTTAGGTGCCGCTGTAAAAATCAAATTGTCTATATAGACCACAAAACTTCAATGAAAGTAATACAGGAAACATTGTCGATGGTCAAGCCAAATTATTTAACCGAACATCATTGATGCTCTGTTGAAATACACTTTGAGTCCTGAAGTCTATGTGTCTTGTTGTGCACTAACAATGTATTTCACAGTATCAGAAGGCTTCCATATTGATTGTGTAAGAATACCATGTGTGATAAGAATCAATCGTCTATCAATTTCCCCCAGCCCAGTCTCAAAGGTTGCTCAGAGGCAGTAATTATATTTCATTTGTCGATAAAAGCCATTAAAACTGCAATAAAACTAATTCAGCACACAATTTTTGACACTCTAGCCATGTTGTGCAACCAAAAATTGTTGATGCTGAGTTCATGCTCATTTGTGGTCCGGCAGTCTACATATCTTGTTACGCGAATACAGTTTATTTAATTGAATCAGCAGACTTTCATGCATATTCGATAAAAATACATGTTGCAACAATTTTCAAACTGTTGTACTACCTGTGTCAATATGACATCACACTATGCATAATTGTTCTGCTAATTGATATATGATGGACAGTTTGCCTAGCTATTGAAACATAGTCTTTTGATATTGTACAACATGCATTTGGCGTTAAATAGTATAAAGTTAATGAAGACAGTTTGTATTATATACAGCACATTTTTGTCATCCAGCCTGTTGTGCCAAATATTTATAGTCTCACTATGAATTTTGTGAGATCGGCATCATATATTCCGGGGCTGAGTAGTAGCTTAGGAAGTTGAAACTTGATTTGAATTATATATGACGACTGTCATTCAATCTGATTGGGTGGGCGATCTAATCGCAATTCGTCACACAAATAAGACATCACTGATATAAAATTCAGGTGGCACATTCCATATCGATTAAGTTTTTACTTTCATTCTGATAATATGTTTACCTAATTTAATCGTACTGATAGGCAGTGTATTTCTTATCTGAGCTGAACTCAAAGTTCATATGTTTGGCACCATCCTTGCATATGAAGGAAGATTTTTTTTGTCTTTCACTACTTTGAAATTATACAGAACCAACAAATATAAAAATTGAGCAAAACAAGCATTTGTGTATAAGATACGGTTGGAAACAACAATAGGACAATGTATAACTATACATCAATCAATATCCACGGACCACTATGTTCCATACACATATGTTCAGCTAAATTGAACATCTGGATGATGATAGATATGGAAAAATATTTGCAAGGGCTAATTCCGAACTATTTCAACCATTTTGACAGACATAAATGTATCAATGGTTTCTATATATCACAGGTGTGTCAAGTGAGGATCGTTGAGGCCGTGATGATCAGTGGAATAGATACAGGAAATACGAGACGCATGGATGCAATCATGTTTAGTTAGATGGAAACAGGTATGGTCAGAAGAGATCAGGATTTGTTGGAATAAAACATATTTTGTTGGAAGAAATCACCTTTTGTTCGTTCGTTGTACATATGGCCTGATGGTTATGGCGTAAGCAATGAACTGAATGGGTTGCATACATAGTTGGGTGAAGTTGGGATATATTTTGAAACAAGTGCATAAAGATGACAACAGTCGCGATAGCTGTATATAAGGATGATAGATTTGCTGAGGATATGTTGCTTCTTCACTTGTTCACTAGTCTACAAACAATTAATAGCTTCGGCACATACTTCTGTTCACTTCAGTGATTCCGGATTTCGAGTGTGTTGTCTTGTTGGCAATACTTGCAATTCTGAATCTTAGTCTGTTTTTATAACCCCTCGTATCTCGAGCCACGAAACCTTGACAACAACAATGAATCTCCAAAAGGATTCTACTGGTTATATTTCAGTATATGGGCCATTATCAATACTGAAGCGGCTGTTATTTTTCTCATCGCCCTTGCAATCGCCAGTGCCTGGTGTTTAAATCTATTGGTAACTTCAAAAACCGGTTAATGGTACACAGTATCTGGAGACACATCTGTGTGGAGTGTATCTGGAGACACATCTGTGTGGAGTGTATCTGGAGATTTCGACCAGAAGGATCCAATATATACAAATATATGCTACCATATGACAGCAACAAACCACCGCAATCTCGAATCAATTTCTTCGACTTAACAGGCAGCACCACAATGCTTTTTGAACAAAAATCTTTGATTAGCTTTCATATCATCCATGCTATCCTTACCGAAACCGATGACCTCCTTGAAGCCTACTATTGGGACAAACCACAAATGGTTTCTCCATGAAATAGTGACAGGACCAAAGACGGCCATTATGAAGGAGGAATAGCCATCGACGACCCAGTATTTGAAACCTTTTGAACAAACTACCATTGTCTCCACTTTAGTTGCGAAGAGAAAGTACTGTGATATTGTGAACATAACTGTGGAGGAATAGACGCCACAATCAGAACAACTCTCGACGCACAATCAGACACTACAATCAAATCCCAGCAGAAAGACATAGATGTCAATACATCCTGGGCTGATTACGGCCAGAGGAAACTCGAAAAGGGAATGGCAGTAGATCACAGGAAACCAGGAGAAACCATTTTATGCATGTCAGGTGTTCCACCACTAATTATCATTACAACCCCAGAAAAATATGATATTCTCTGTTGGTCAATGACCAACCCTGTCCTGGAAGCAGAAATCGAAGCAGCAACCCACGATGTCCAGCCAAACATCAACAAAATCAGGGATTGCTGAGAAATAGAAGAACTCCATGCTCTCCTAACCGCCGCTTTCGTATATCACTTATAACATGTCATGAGAATGTTCAACACCAAGTGGTAATGTAATACTAACCAGCATGTTACCACAGGAGCTGGAGAACGTAACAAAGGCGAATACCAAAACTATAAATGAAGAGCAACTGTGGACCCACATCAAAGACATATGAATACCGGGTTGATAGCTCTGAATCAGCTATCACGAACCAGGTGATCAAACGAATTGCTGAAGGAGAGGCAATCCGTGAAAGATGCAGAAGTACGGATATCGGAAGTGTTGGGAGAAAAGGAGAACGTAAGGCAGAAGTTAGTTTTGACACAACAAAAATTATCAGAATTAGAAGGAAGAACTCTGAAATATAATCACGAGTGAATGCAGGAGCAGATACACTGACTGGAAAAACAGCTGGAGGAAGGAAATCCAGATCAGGCGGAATTAAGGCCAAACATGCAGGATGCACAGGTATAGATGGAGATATTCAAGAAGATAAGGTATTTAGTAGGAAACCGCCCACGACCGGGTAACCAACCACCCACAGGTGACATTTATTAAGTTATATGACTGCTCTTAACCACTCTCGCTGACCGTGTAACTACTGGAGGTTGACTATTGACCTCTTCTCCACTGTCTCCATCCTCTATGACATCAACTGGGAATGGCCTACTTCTAACATATATAACTGAGCCCTCCTCCCCCTTGCTTTTCCCATCATCCCACACCGCTCCATCTGCGATATCTTTTTCCTCATCCTCCCAATCACTAAGACAATTTGTATCCACCTTTTTCGAACCTACACCCTGCTTTTCTGCATGTTTGGACCCTTTGAGACTCCTTTCTACTGGTGCTGCTTTAGCTGCAGCCTTATCCTGGCGCTTTTTGATTTTGGCCGCTTTTTCTTGATCAATCCTCTCTCTCTGTATACTGAGCTGTACCACAACATCAGCGGTATACACACGAGCTTTACCAAGGTGGCATCCATCTTCATCTGCAACGGCAGTGGTATCTTTGGCCCCAGAACGAAGAAATCTCACCATTTCCTCTCCGAATTCTTTTTCTGCAAGAGCCCCCTGGGCAGACCTTCCCAGCTGAACTATGAGAGACTTGAGCTTTAGAGAGGAAGGGGTTTGATGAGTGACAAGGTGTATTCCACTGCGCTCTAGTCTGCTAACGGCTCTGGGCTTTCGGGGAGTTTTCGTTTCAGCAGCAGAAACAGAGCTTGGCAGTGTATCTGGCCAAGTGATATTCCGCGATGGGGGCTCAAAAACCTTGGGTGAGTTCAACGGCCAGATCCCAGTTGCTTCGAATGCACTCATGATGTCCTTGTGTGTCTATGCTGCATCCCGGGCACATATGACAAGTCTATTGAAAAACTTTTTAACTGAATAAATTGAAATTCTGGGGGTGAGTCTACATATGGAATTGCCCCTTCTTAATTGCATTACCTCCTTTTCTCATCAATACATCCAACTCATTGCTATAGCAGCGTGATAATGGGCCAAAGAGGTGCACATCCAATGGCTGTAGGATATGTGTGGAGTGTGCTGGAAGGCAAATTGGGTGTATATCTGTTTTTAAGCAAAAATTGAAAAACTGCAATGTCAAATGTGATCCATGTCCATCAAGAACAAGAATACGCGGCTGTTGCTTAGCACTACTGCAGTCATCAGGAGCAGGAAAACATTTCGATGGTACCTACACTTGATCTGTGTACTTTTCAAAGTACTTTTCCACCTATTCCAACCCTCATTCATTGTCAGTCCAACCCTTGGATGACCAAGCGAAGGTAGCCTGCTCATTAGCCTGAACTCCTGCATGCCATCCTAGTATATGCTTTCCACCCTTATCGATATACATGGGTGGTATAACTGTACCAGCTGCAGATATACACTCAATAACTGTAACCATTTCCCAGTTTCCATCCTGACTATAGCAGCGATTCCTTCAGCCTCTATGGCAGATAACCTTGAATCTCAAAGCCTGACCAAGCATTAAACCCGTCTCATCCATATTGTAAATGTTTTCTGGACGAGCATTGAGCTTTCGAATATGTTTTCTCAGCTGCAATGCCAGTTGTTTGTCAAAAATTTTGAAGTATATGGAACTAACTTACTTTCCGGAAGAAGTCTCACAAGATGCCAGGGTCATTTGCCTTCTCCCTCTTGCGATCCAGGCGCAGACTGAACTTGCTAGTAATGCCACGATGTCAGTTTTGCAAGCGAGTAATCCAGTGTTCACCCAATTGCCGGTGACGTTGCGGGGGTTGTAGAAATAGTGTGAAATTCTTAACAATATTCCCTTGAAGTGGGTGTCCCAGGTCATCCAGAGCTTCACAGAATCTCACAATCAATTTCTCTTCCTCGGGAGGGAGCAGCTGCTCCTTCTCATATGCAATACTCCGGAGTTGTGCCCCTCAGAGTCTATCACGCAGGGTGCCATAGAGAATACGGTTAATTGAGGCTTCTGAGCGGATGGATGTTACTTCAACAGCAAGATACGCTTTTTGGCATCCCAGATGCCGTTTTCTCCATCAGCGACCGGTTCTGTGGGCTTCACTCTGCACATGGTTGCAGTGATGAAGTGGGAAGGTCATAATCAAGTTCAGGAGCGGGGTAAATAAGAATCCTGCTCGGGCGCTTACGTGCTTGATTTCGTGATCAGTTACTAGGCCGTGGGCGGTTAGACCGAGAGATACGTTGGCAGAAGCAAATTGGGAACTGATAACACGGATCATACACCTGATGGAAGAAAGGAGCACGGGGGAACAGAAACAGAGGGAACCAGCACAGAAAGGCAACAAAATCGCTCGTTTTACTGGAACAGATAGAAAGGAACTCTGAGGATGGAAGGTGCAGCCGGCTTCGAAGATCACAGCAAAACCAGGGACGTTCAACACAGAACAAAAGAAGTTGAGATACGCGATGGGACGTCTTGCAAGAGTAGCCATGGCACAACTCATGTCACACGGTGATGATGCCACAGGGGAAGTGAAGCTCAATCTCCTGAAAGACTTACTTCATATATTGGACATGGCTTTGGGAGATCACGATTAGGCAGCAGCAGCCACGAGGGAACTGGTGCAACGCAAGCAATGAGACCGCGAATTGTTTCGATACAACGCCAAATTCCAGACATATGTAGCATACATGATATGGAACCCCGAAGCCCAGCTAGACGCTCTTTTAAATGGGCTACCTAATAAGGTAAAGGACTCCTTATAACATACTGAGTTGCGAGAGGACTTAATCAAATTCATCAGGTTGTGTTGGAAAAGCGATTCACATTTAGGAGCTCGAACCACTGAAATGATGTCAGTACAATGGGACGGGGGCTATATGATGTCTGAACCATCAACAAACACCACATCTGGCCCAGAGTCTGCGCCTGCAGGGACAGTAACAGAATACTTTGGTCCCACATCATTAGACCTCTCCGCAGTTGAAGGAACATAGGTAACTCAACGGATACGGAAGGGTCAAAGGGAAGAGGGGTTATGTATGTACCGTAGGGATTCAAGGTATTTTGCAGCATCTTGTCCAAAGAAGTGAAGGTATCAGCAGGAGAGATGGAGGTGACACCTTTTAGGAAAGAAGGAAATGATTTAGATGAAGATTCAGGGACTACAGGAAAAGAAAAGAAAGTGGAGTCAGGAAAAGTTTGGTCCAGTGCAATAAGAATGGCAATTGTGTTGGAAACAAATCTCCTTTGTCTGTTAATACTAGTTTTGGTATCTTCCAGTTCTCAATTCAAAGTGCAGAAATGAAACAATCTTCTATGGAAAGAAATCATCTCATGGTAAAATGCTCATTGAAGATAGAAAATCAAATCATTGATACCCACGCTTTGATAGACTGCAGAGCTACTGGAATAGCATTCATTGACAAAGATTTTGCCCACCATCATCAGTTGAAAGAGAAGGAATTGAAGAATCGAATACAGTTAGAAGTTATAGACGGAAGACTCATCAAATCAAGAACAATTGCCACCATGGCTATACTTGACATAGGAATATGCGGATATCAAGAACAATTACCTGCGTTCGTTACAAAACTCAGCCATTATCCAATAGTATTAGGATTCACATGGTTACAACTCCACAATGTTACGGTCAAATTCCAAAGGGAAAGGATCAGATTCGAAAGCAGTTGTTGTCAACAACTCTCCCAACATCATTCGAGCATATGGGCATGGGGACATCATATGGAGTCAACAGAACCAGATGAACGTAAGCTGGATATATGTGCACTAGCGGCAGCTCGGTTGATCAGACACAAAATGAAGATGACACCCAATGTGTACACAGTAACTCTATATGAAATCAACAAGCATCTGATGATTCAGAACCTTGAAGTGAGACCGATGGAACTGTTGATATCAAAGGAATATCATAAGTTGCTCCCTCCTTTTGATAAAGTAATCGCAGAAATACAACCCCCACCCAAACCATTCAATCATAAGATTACCCTACAAGAAGGCTTTTCACCACTTTTCGGTCCAATCTACAGCCTGTTAAAAGAAAAAGTACTGGTCATGAAGGCGTGGATTGAAAAGAACCTGACGAAAGGATATATCAGATTATCATTATCCCCATGCGGAGCTCGCCAACAATTCACACCCAAACCCATTGGAGGCCTGGATTATGTGCGGATTACAGGGGACTTAACGAAGGGATGATAAAAAATCCATATCCAGTAACATCAATCCAGAAAACATATTGAGACCATCGAAGGTCACATGGTATTCCAAGCTGGACATCAGGGATGCGTATACTTTGATCAAAATTGCCGAAAGAAATATGTGGAAAAAAGCATCGACAATCTGCTATTGCCTGTTCGAATCCCTGGTTATGTCCTTCGGACTCACCAACGCACCAGCATTCTTTCAAGAATTCATCAATGATACTTATCGCCCCTTTTTCGATATTATTTGCATGCCTTTTCTGGATGACATTCTTATGTACAGAAATCACCTCAAGGAACATAGGAAGCACATGAGGGCAATAATGTCAATATGTGAAGAGGCCAGATTGAATTTGAAAGCGGAAAAGTGGGAGTTCCATCAACATGAGATTAAATACCTGGAATTGATAGTCCGAAAAATAGGAATTAGAATGGATTCAAAAGGATAACAGCAGTGAATGAATGGGAAGCACCCGGAAAACTGAAGGGGATTCAAGCATTCCTTGGATTTGCCAACTTCTATCGAAAGTATATAAGGAATTATAGCATGGTGGTTCAACTGCTTACTGAACTTATGAAAAAGCTGATACCATTTCACTGGGGCCCTGATGAAAAGAGAGCACTGGCGGAATTGAAAAAAGCTTGCACAACAGCACCGGCCATAGCACATTTTGATTACGAGATGGAAATTGACCTAGAAACAGATGGTTCAAATCACAGATCCGCAGGAGTACTATCACACTACATCGATCAAGGAATCCTTCATCCAGAATCATTTTTCTCCAAGAGACATACATCTGCAGAAGAGAATCATGAAATCTACAAGCAGTAATTTGGCGCAATTGTTGAAAGCCTCGAACTATGGAGACCAGAATGCGAAGGGTGAGTACATTCAATGAAAATACTGACAGACCACAAGAACCTCGAATACTTTATGATGTCAAAACTGTTCAACAAAAGACCAACCAGGTGGTCCGAATTCCTATCAAGATTCATGTTCATGCATTTCTACCACCCAGGACAACCAGGCCACAAGCCTGATGCACTCACCAAAAGGCCAGGAGACATTCCTGCAAAGGAGGGGGCAAAAAAGACCAAACAAATCCTGCTCAAATTGAAAAATCTTGATGAGAAAGTACACAAGGGACTCATGGTTACATTTGCAGAAATGCTGAATCAGGGAGATAACGAGGTCAGTCCAGAGGAATTGCTGAATTGGACAGAAAACATGGGCAAAGATTGCCTAATTGATAGCAGCAAAGGACTATATATCAACACAGAGAAGATCAAACACAAGAACACGCTCAAGTTGATAAAGGACCATCATGACACACCAGCAGCAGGACACCCAGAACAGGCCAAAACCATCAAACTCCTAAAAAGAAATCATCAGTAGCCAGGCATGAGAAAGAATGTGGACATATATGTACGCAATTGTCATGTATGCCAACGCAGCAAGGCCACGCATCAATTCATCTACGCATGGCTCAAACCATGGTAAATACCCAAACAACCATGGAATGATTTAAGTATGCATTTCGTGGTAGGGTTACCGGAAAGCGAGGGGTATAACACCATATGGAGGGTAGTCAACTGACTCTCTCGAAAGAAGCATTTGATTCCGTATCAAGACATTGCGGATGCACGAATACTGGGCGAAACATTTATACGGAAATTTTTTAAACTGCATGCCTCACCAGACACCATGGTTTCTGACAGAGGACCCCAAATCGCATGGCAATCGTGGAGACACATATAGGGAAGGTTAGGAATCGAACAAAGATTGTCAACTGCATTTCATCCACAAACCGATGTTGAACAGAGCGAGTACATGCTACTATGGAAAAGTATCTCAGGGCCTTGGTCAATTATCCACAGGACGATTGGACACATTGGCGACCAATGGCAGAATTCGTGTCAAATGGCCACACTTCGGTTACCACAGCATACTTGCCATTTTTTGGCATTTATGGGTTTTATCCAACAATGCGGTTCAGTCAACATCCAGTCCAAAATAGAGACGATATCAGGGAAGTAAATGCCAATACCCTGTTCCAAAAAATGAATGATATCATTAAACAAATGAAAGCCAAAATGTCTTGGGTACAATCAATTCAAGCAGAACAAGCAGGCAAGCATCGACAGGGTATAACTGAAATGAAGGCAGGGAACAAAGTGTGGATGGGCGCCAGGAATATAACAACATAGAGACCAAGCAAGAAGTTGGACAGGAAACGTCTGGGACCATATGAGATTGCTGAAGTTATTAATCTGTGGGCTTATTGACCGAACCTCCCCAACGATCTCCATATTCATCCGGTACAACCCATATCCCGCCTGAGCAAAGTTTCAAATGATCTACTACCATGACATGGCAGAATACCACTACCACCAGGGATTGTGGACGGAGAAGAAGAATATGAAGTGCAGCCCATTGAACATTTTACAGTGTTCTGGCGCAAGTTGCAGTACTTGGTTAAGCGGAGGGGTTATGATGCAAGGAGCTGGAAGCCTGCAGTCAATGTGGACAGACTGCAAGCTGTGGATGTTTTTCAGACAGATCAACCTGGCAAACCTGGATCAACAGCCTCGTAGATACTCCACTAATGAAAGGGGGAGCTACTGTGATGGTTGTGTGGAGTGAGGATTGAGCAGGCAGTGATAATCGGTGGAATGTATACAGGCGATACGAGATGTATAAATGGAATCAGGTTTTGTTGGAAGAAACAGGATTGGTTGGAAGAAATCTGAGTTTGTTGTAATGACATAGGTTTTACTGAAAGCAATCAGGTTTTGTTGGTTGTGTTGGAAATATGGCATGATGTTTATGGCATAAGCCACAGACTGAATGGATTGCCTACATAGTTAGGAGAAGTTGGGATGTATGTTGTAACAAGTGAGTAAAGGTGACAATGGTCATGATAGCTGTATATCAGGACAATGAATTTGCAGAGGATAGGTTCATTCTTCACCTGTGCTCTAGTCTTCAAAACAATCAATAGCTTCGGTACCAACCTCTGTTCACTTCTGTGATTCCGGATTTCAAGTCTCTTGTCTTGTTTGCAATACTTGCAATTGCAATTAAATTGGGTTTTTATAACCCCTAGAACCTTGAGCGACGAAACCTTGACACATTAGGCTTCTCAGATGGTAGTTACAAATGACTACTGCCTGGTTGGAGCATACGTGACGTTGTGGCATTAATAAAATGACTGAACGCATATGCATCAGCTGAAATTGTAACCGGAGTCGCAGTGACCACCACTGGAACCTTCAATTGAGCGGCGCCATCCTTTCTATCACATTCATGAAAGTAATTTTCGGTATCTGCCCATCCTGGTGGAGAAAATTGCTTGAACTTCATCCAGGTCGACCGAGAGGTATTGAGACGTTCTTGTTCCGATTTGCACATTGGGCCAACTATACAATCGGAGTTGTCTTCATCACTGAGCTCTGCATCATCATCATCCTCTCCATCCTCTTCCTGATCGTCATCAACTTTCTCATTCAAAGTTGTGACATCATCATCACCTTCTCCAATTGCTTCAAACATCTCTTCAAACGACATTTTGGTTGTAACAGCCACTGCTCCTCTCAATACAGTGACCTACTCTCTCTCCACTGCCGCTTCTACTTCCGCAACCCTCTGTCTTGCTGCTGCAATTTCATTCTGCACAAATTCCTCAATCCACCTCCATTTTGCTTCCTTGCACAAAAAATATGATTCAGGTCAGTGATCCGCTGCACACCTCTTTTTGAACACAGACTGTGCCGAGCACCCAGTGCTTGGACCCGTTCTGCTTCGACAGCAGTCTTGCCATAGTTCACTTCATGACCTCATGTTGTTCAGCATAGAGTTGATCTGCCATATTGGCTACCAGAATGGCTGGCACATTCGGTTTGGGAGTGTAAACCATATTTGTTGCTCTGTTGTGCGGTTTGTGTGAACTATGTGGAGGTGTTGTTGGAAGTTGGATGGAGGTGGAAAGGTGGGTCTTTATGGTTATAGTTAACCTACCAAAATGATTCTACAAGCAGACGCTATGACTAGAATAGCTTGAAAATAGACTCAACCTTCATCCAGCATCCATTCAACTTGGCTACAGAAACTGTTGCACATGACATCGCTTCAGTTTCAATGGCTATTACACCCAACATACAACCATCGGTTAATGCCTCCCAGGTTTTATGTTGCCAGCCTTTCACATTGATTTATTATCAATAGCCAACATTTTGCAGGGTTTGTGACAAGGCAACGTCCTTGCAATTCTTCAGCCATCCACAGCAAGGTCCATTGTGAACTGCTATAATGCTGTAATATATTTATTGACAGTGGAAAACTATGATTCAACTTGATATTTGCATCAATTCTTACATATTCTTCAGGTTCTTCCTCTTCTCCAAACTCAATTTCTTCTCTCTTCACCTGCCATATTCCCAAGCAATGGCAATACCAGAAGCAACTCCTTCTACCATTCAATTGGTGAATGTAACCACCACCACGCTCGCCTCTACGCTGAAAACAAGTGTTCACAGCACTTTTCTTCAATGTTACGCCTAGAATCTCCACTGAACTGCCACCAATATTGCAACCAGAAATATGCATGGCAACAATTATTTGAATATTCTATGCTAAACTGGTGCCAAGTAACACAGGAAAAACTATGGAAGCAGATGTATGTTGCTGAATCCGAATGATCAACAGTCAACTGATCGAATACTATTTGCTGCAATACGCTCAGTACTACATGTATCGTTCAACCAGAGCGGAAAAGTCAACCCTCTGTGGTCAATCATAGCCATTGTCCACACATTCTGTGAGATTGAACAGCATGATATGATTAACTTTGGAGTTTTTGTAGATGAATTTTCTGACAAACGTCTGCAGGAGTGGACAAAAGCATTCTTAAGAGTGTTTGAGCAGGACACCTAGAAGTGTATGTTTGACGCAACTGCTTTTTCCAACGTTCAATTTTAATTACCACAAAGCGAATTTGTGTAGGTTAATAACATATCCGGAACCATTGCCAGGCAAGGTTGGCGTGTACAGCTCTGGCAGGCGGACATGCACATTGCACTCAACATGGTTAATATAGCAAATGATGAAATATTGCTTTCTGCAAGCGAAGAAACGAAACATTTGATTTCAAAGTCATCAGCCGGCATTCACAAGGATATGGACGGGGTGTTGAGTTGCCAAACCATAAGAGTGTGAAGGCGATCATTGAAAAGCATCTATCCATGATCTATGATGATCATGTTAGGAAGCAGCCTTCATTGCTGAACAAGATATCTTGGAATCCTGCTCCACACCGCGGGCGCCACAGCCACAAGCATGGGACGACTACAGTTCTATCGGTCTCGGCAGCACCAGGAGTATCCGCAGCCCGAGCAGTACAACGTATTCATGAATGATTGCTTCATTTCAGCCTTCTGAATGAATTGACCCAAATTGAGCATTCACAAGACAATGACAATTCGAATCATGATGGCTCCAGCACTGATCACAGTATCAAGAATATGTCAAATATGCACTCCCCCCACTTATACGAATGATTACTAATCATCATTTCAAGAGGAACAGCAGTAATAATAAAGATATTACCAATGAAGGGGAATAGGCAACTGCGTTTATTGTGTATACTGAATCAATTTTGATATGCAATCTAATATGTTTTTTCTGTGGTCAAAACGAGCAATATGATGTTGAATAAAATAGAATTGCATTTGTGAAGTGAATTTGATCAATGCTTCCATAGTATCTGTGAGAGTGAGTATCAGCAATTATTAATTCACAATATATAAGCATTGCAAACTATTTCTTGCTTAAATAAAGTTGAATGCCATCATTTATGAATGAATATGGTGTAAATGTTCGACCATACAACTAGGCTACAAGACTGAACGTGAATAACAATGCAGCATCAATGATTTTTGGTCACACAACATTTCCAGCCCATAAGATTTCGTGATCTGGATTAATTTAAATGCAGTTTTGACTGCCTTTTTCGACAAAGCAATTTCCACTAAAGCACTTGAGGAACCTTTGAAACCGAGATTGGAGAAATTGAATTATGGTTAATCGGTATGGTACAATATATTCCTATCAAATAAATGTGAATACCCACCGCTACAATCGTATCAATTGATTTTGCACAATGAAACATCTAAAATGCAGGACCAAAAGGGAGTATCAACAGAAAATCAATAATTTTTGGTTGCACAACATCTCCAGCAAATCAGATATAGTGAACTCCATTGACATAATTGCAGTGTTGACTGCCTTTATTGACAAATCATTTTTTACTTATACATTCAAGCATTGTTGCAAACCCAGCTTCGACAAGAAAAATGACGATTGATCTGTATCGCACGGCATGTTATCATTCAATCAGTATGAAAGTCAGACGTCGGAAGCATGTCTAGTGATTTAGCACAATAAATCATGTAGAATGAAGGATCAACAGTGAGTGTCAATGGAGCATCAACAATTTTAGATTGCACAACATCTCTAGCACATGAGGTATGTCGAATACCATTCATTTAATCGCAGTTTTGACTGCCATGATCAACCAAGCAATTTTCACTGCTGCACTTGAGCAATATTTGAAACTGAATTTGGAGAAATTCAATCACGATTCATCTGTATTGCACAGTATCATCTTATTAAAATAGTACGAAAGTCTGGTGTCACAATCATATCCATTGTTTTTGCACAATCAGCCACCTAGACTGTACCACAAAATATGAGTGTCAATGGAGTGTCAACCATTATTTCACGTTCAATACATTAAGCACGACAGACATTATATATGTTATTGATTTTTACAAAGTTTCAACCACTTTTATCAATGAAACTTTGTGTAATGACACATCTATGCCATCTTTGACAGTCAGTATCAGCAATCAGTCAATTGCATTTTATCAGTATCGCAAGATAGGTCCTGATATCACAAGGCTTATTGTAATCCTGTATAGTTGAATATTCAACCTGCGCTTGACCATATATATAGGCTACAGGACTGAAAGTAGGCTCTAACAGAGCATCAACAGATCTCTGGGTCACATTATAGAAATTGTGTTATATTTCAATATGATATTTTTTAAAGATCTTTTAACCATTATGAATATTAAAGAACTATTTATAATACTTTGAATTCACCTGTAATTGATTTGGAGTACGAGTACAGTTCCCTAAGTAATGAATATATCACATATTGAATTGTATTATATACAATGGCAAATTGGTCAGAACGTGTGAAATGTTATTGCACTATTGAATATATCTCTTGAGGGACGCATGGCCAATGCTTTTCATTCGCCAAATACACAAGAACACATTTTTCAAACTAATTTTTAGAAGCGGGTGGGAATAAGCAAACCTGAAGAAACCTGTGGGTTGGCTGTTTCGGTTTTGGGTTTGGAACCAGAAATTATGACCGGTTTGGGTTTAGTCCAGTTACTGACCTGGACAGCAGCTCAGGTCCACTTTCAAACCCCGACTGCAGCTGGGCAACCTGGAACTGTGGATAGCACTACAGAGAGATTATGCTCCTCCAACTATCTTGACCGTCATTGCATTCCCGAGGCAGTCTGCCAGCCATGCCACTGGCACTGGATAGCAGGTACGTTTGAAACCATTTGCACAATGCCACTCATAACCAGTGCCACTGATATCCACTGTTCTCAATGGTTGCAGCATGGTATAGACAGTGTGGTGTCAGAAAGAGTTTTTATCAGTTGTGCCTTTTAGTGGAACTGGAATGAATTGCATCAGAATCCAGGCATGCCTCAATGCTGCACAACCAACATCCATCTGATTGTTCCTGATACTCATATATAGTCGCTAGGTGCTATTGTTGCCTGATAAAATCTTGAGATGGGTTTTGTCCAACGCCCAGACTCTTGGTACAATTGTTGCACTGTTGGGCAATTGCTCTTGGGTATCCCACCCCCACGCTCTTGCATTCATATCGCTAGAGATTCAATCATCAGCCTAATTGTACATCTGCGCTGGAGTGAAATCCAGGTGCTCTGCGAATGGAAATGCCCCAAAGCACACTGGATACACTTGAAAATGTTCCTTCAGTATATATTACTATATTTCACAGGTGCCTGAAACCCACTCTCTATTGCGAGTCCAAAGTCAATGTACCTCAGCACCTGCCAGAGCTCAGATGCATTCTAGAACAAAGCTGGATGGACATAGTCCAGGCAGCACCGGAGATAGTCATTTACCCAAGTTTTGCTTTGTGTATCCAGAGTACGAGTTTGTGAATAATCGAATGCATTTGCAAAACAGTGCGACAGGATCCAATTCAGGTTCCGGTGATTGCCGTAGAGATTCATCGCTTCTCCCACAACCTGCCCACTTGCAGGGTCATGGTTTGGGAGATTGACGATCGATGGTGGAGTGATCATCGGTGAACGATATAAAATATAAAGCCTGGCGAAGATGAAATCAGCTTTAGAATCAGGATTTCGAGGAAACGATTGAAGCTTACGCAAGCAGTGTACAAGGAATGAATGAATTCAGATGTATCATGGAACATGTGAAATATGGTATATTACACAGGTGGTTGGTGGAGGATAAATTCTTTTCTTTACTGGTTCTCTTATCTATATAACAATTAATCAGCTTCGGCTTTCACTGCGTTCCCACTCGGTGATTCTGAATTGAATCTGTTGCATATAGTTCCCGTCCTCTTAGCTACAGGCAAACTTCAATTCTTGAGCCTTTCCGGATTACAGTTGTTATAACCCCTACAACCCTGATCGCTGAATCCATGATACCTGAACCACAAACCTTGACAGAAGAACAAGTCTACAGTCAATTCTACCGGTTATATGTATGTTTTATGTGCTATTATGTGCACCATTAAGGCTGGAATTATTGTCACCGCACTTGCAACACATCCTGCAAAGTCTTTAAATCCACAAGCAATTTCGACAACAGATTGGTTATCCAATCCTACAGGAGACACATTTGTATATCTTGTGTGTGGACTTTTCGAAGACCTACGTATTGAGATATTATTGGCAACCAGTGGCATTTTCGAAAAATGCATGAGCGATGACAAAAGGATCTTGAACTGTACATATTTTTGTTATTGTTCAGAAGCAGAGGGTGATATAGACCACTATAATCAAAACCCAACCATCAACTGCAATCGAGACATAGAGGAATTTGATACCATTTTTGTTTGCATCAAGGAATGTGATTGTGTCCTTTGTTCACTGTGGATCCTCGGCATCGGAACCCTTTTACATTGGTATCCAGCCAGACGTCAATGTGCGGAAACCCCAACCAGTATGGTTGATACGACATCCCCTGTTCCAACGATTGTTCGATTTACTGACCGGACAACATGTGGGAACACATCTGTGATCAGTGTTCAGTCACAGAATGCTTATTAGGATTCAAAATCTACAATCATCATCATCAATCACTCTTCAAAAGATGCCAGTAGCCATGTCGAGTGGCGGTATGAGCGATGGGACTCACCATATCAAGATTGCGAGAGTGGATCAACAGATAATGGCACTGATGATATTGGTGGAATCAACAACTCTGAATCAACAAGATACACGGACAGTAGCTAACATAATGAAGAACTACATAATGGCCATGGCAGGAGCAACAGCATCTCGAATTAAAAACCAAATGGAGTCATTAAAAGAACAAATTGTCATCCAAGAAACGAAAATTGGAACAGCTCAAGGATGAATCTCCGAGTTGCAAATAGAGGGTGAATCACTCGATCAAAACAAGGCAAACACAGACAAGGAATCGGTACTAACACAACCAAGAGTCAAGAACTTGGAAGCAAGAGTGCCCGCCTGTGTACACAGAGATTTGCAGACCAAAGTCACCAAATTGGAACAATGACTAGCAAACAGAATCACGACAGATACGCAGGTATTAAGGCAGGATCTCGAAGATAAACAAGAGCAACTGAAATTGATAGGAGAAGAAAGAAATGAATATTGAGATCAGGTCAAAACCATATTTGCACTCAAGGTCGATTGTGGAAATAGTAGCAGAAACAGGTGACATAAAGGCAGCAAAATTCTTCGATTTTCAGAAACACATCAAAGTGCACTTCGAGGATGGATGGTACAGCTAGGCATGAAAATTGACAATGATCCAGGACGATTCATCAGGAAACAATCCAATATGAGGTATCCGGCAAATCAACTCAAAGGTGTGGCCCTGAATCAAATTCATCTGTACATCAACAGGAAAACCAGAGATTTGAAGTCAGAATCACTAGAAAAATTGCTAGACCTGTTACAATTGGCGTTTGAAGACCAGAACATACAGGCCACAGCTAATCGAGAACTGCTCAATCATAAGCAAAGAGATCAAGAGTTCACCCAATGCTATGTAGAATTCCAACGGTGGGTACTTGATACCAATTGGAATTATGCAGCCCAGTTGGAAGAATTATGACAAGGTCTATCTGTACAGTCGAAGAACTCACTACAACAGTGTGATATCTTGTCGGAACCCACAGAATTTGTCATAATATGATCCAATGGACAGATCCAAATCCGCCACCCAGCTACTGGGAGAATATTAGGAAGATGCACAGCAGGTTCGAAGAAACATAAAACTCCGAGCAACACCACACCTGTGTCAGAAACAACACCAACAGGCACAATACCAAGCTATCATAGTCCCGCTCCCATAGACCTATCACCAGTCAAAGGGAAGAAACTTACTCAGGCAGGATGCAAGCGACAAAGGAAAGAAGGACTGTGTAGGTACTGCAGAGATACTAGGCATTTTGCAGTATCGTGTCCAAGGAAGTTGAAAGCAACATCCGGACCGGTGGAAGAAACACTATTCAGGGATTCAGGACAATGGAAAGAAGTGGGGAAGCAAGTCAAGTTGGAAAATGTATAAGTCAGTACATTCAATATGGCTATTGCTCTGGCCACGAATCTCAATTTTCTACACTTGTTAGGTCTCATTTTGGAATATTGCAGTTTTGGATTAGTAGCGAAGAAATTAAAGAGTCTTCAATGGAATGCCAACATCTGGTTGTGAAATGTTTGCTGAATATCGGAGACAGGATAATCAATATATACACTTTAATTTATTGCGGAGCAATGGAAATAGCATTTGTGGAGAATGATTTTGTTCTGCATCATCAGTTGCAGGAGAAGAAATTACGAGAGGCAAAGGAGGTAGGGGTTATTGATCGAAGACCCATATAGTCCAGAACCACTATGACTATGACAAAATCAAATATTGGAATATGGTCACACCAGGAGCAACCTGATGCATTCGTAGCAAAGTTGGGGCATTATCCGAGGGTACTAGGATTGCCATGGTTACAACTTCACGTCAAAAACGTGAAATTTCAGGCCTGAAGAACCCACCTCAAAAGCAGCTACTGCCAACAACACTGCCAACACCACTTCAGCCTATAAGTATAAAGCAATCATATGCCCACAAGGCATCCGGAGAAAACCAGGCTAAGTATGTATACAGTAGCCGCCATACTCTCTGTGAGACAATTGGGGAAGGAGTATCTCAATGTTTACGCCATCACAGTATACAAAATCAATAGTGCCTCTGAAATGAAATATTTGCAAGGAAAAATACTCGAAGGGGTTATCTCCAAAGAATACCATGAGTGTCGAACCCTGTTCAGGAAAGTAGTCGCAGAAACGCTACCTCCATACCAACCCTGACATTATACATTTATGCTTCAAAAGGGGTTTACCCCACCGTTTGGACCTGTTTACAGCTTATCTTGAGAAGAGCTACAAGTTTTAATGGAATAGGTAGAGAAGAACATATTCAAGGTATTCATCCGGTCATTGTCATCACCTGGCAGAGCCCCGCTATATTTTGCTGCAAAGCCGGAGGGAAGTTCAAAACTCTGTGGTGATTTCCAAGGCCTAAATTAATAAACAATACAAAACCGATACCCCCTCCCATTAATCCAAGATACACTGCTATATCAGGAAAAAAAATTTCCGCCTACGTAGTTACCATAAGCGCCTACGTAAGCAACATATGCATTGTGTGCGTTGGGAGCGTACGGAGGTGGCAACCACACGGATTGTCATATGCATAGCAACGCTTGGAGTTTTTAGTGCAACTGTACGCAATATCAGTGCTATTTGCAACACCGTATCATTATTCCGCATCCATTCACTTCGTTTATAGACAACTCACGGTCGCTCAAGCCATAGGTCATGGATATTCTATTGACGTATTTTGTCGGCAAGTTATATGCCATTGCGCATGCACTTTCCAAGGCTGTTATGACCACTATGGACATTGGCAGTCCATCTACCGTCACTATCCTGATATGTAGTGTAATTATCATCAATTGACTTATCTCATAACTCACCCAGAGTTGCTTTGCAACACCATATCATAATTACGCATCCATTCACTTCGCCTATAGACAACCCATGGTTGCTCAAGCCCTTGGTCATGGAAATTCTATCGATGTATATCATCGGCAAGTTATAAACCATTGCGTATGCCCCTTGCAAGGTTGTTACAACAACTATGTACATTGGTAGTCAATCTACAGTATACGTAGTGTCATCTCACAACTCTGGGCGAAGCCTTTGGAGTATTTAAATGGCACATGGAAATAATGACTAGTATTTCTTTGGCAAATACGTGTACAACTTGTGAAATTATCTAAACTATTCATGTTGCCGAACCCTTTTTCCCCCACCAGCATACGCCTCGTTCAACTCCTCCAGTACATACATATCGTATTCCTTGTTTTCAAATCCATATGACTATTTACATTCCAGCCAGAGTTAGTCTCCTTTGAAGTGGATGGAACTTGGGGTATAGGATGCACAGCGTCGCAGATGTGGCCTACAGCCAACACCTTGTAGGCATTCTCTCCCGATGCTGGAACAACTCTGACCATCGAAAAGAAGGCAATTGGCAATCCTCCATGGAATGGTTTCTTCACCGGCACCAATTCTAAATATAACACGTGACTGGGAATGTGGAGTTTGAAAACACGAAGTATTTGGTATGGTAAGCGTCCTTGCAATGCTTTATGAGCAGGTTCAACAAATCTCTGACGTTGTTGGGCCATTAACACCCATACCCAATCGTTACTCAGTGGTCCTGTATACCATTCCCTTTCTCCTGTAGCCCGAATTTTCTCAGGTGTCAATAGGCCATTGAATTCTTTGATAGAGATTTTAATAGTCCGGAATAAGGCGGCCTGGCACGTTCGCAGGTTATCGATGTTGATGTATATCTTTGAGGGGTTCCAATATGCTAACGTTGAGTTGACCAGACAACTCTGGCAAATGATATCATAGTTATACGAATTGCAAATATCTCTGAACATAGTTACTCCTTGCTGTATCGATTGAAACAACACCTGTCGCACGATTTCAGAACCCTCTGCTCTGCTTCCGCCAGTGGCAGCAGTCAGGAAGATCACGGTCAGCTCGGTCGGCCTACATATAACCTTGGTGAAACTATTTGCGTTGAGGTTCATTCGCCATACTGCAAATGCATCTCGGTGGAAATAATCATTGACGATCTGCCGATAGACATCTGCAGTCTATCAGGAAAATGCAATTTCCTCCCTGGCATGGCACCAACCTTTCGGGATCCTCCTTGGGGCTTGGGAGGTTCCCAAACCCTGCCATATCATTTTACTATGCTCCAACACGCTCCAGGCAGCTCCTGGTGCACCTGTGAACTTTCCACAATCGCACAGGAGCATCTCACAGCATTCCTACCACTTCCTGAGAGGTCCACAAACTTGCTCCTTCACGTACTCTGCTCTACGTGTCTCCCTGACGCTCGGCAGCCTTCACAGCCAATTGGCATCATATTTGACTTAATTCATTGATCATGTTGTCAATTCATCGCTGCTACTTCAAGCATCGTCACGAGAGATTCGTATAAATAGACATCTCTAGATTTCATTACACTATTATATTGTCTATATACACCAGCTGGATTTCAAGCGCACCCCTGGGTGAGACTCCTCTCATTCGTTTGGATAAATGGCAGAGGTGGCTCCAAACCTGTGCGTCCATCTGTGTTTTGTCTTAATATACATCCCAGTATGTATCCAAATCCACTTGATTATTTACAATCCATTCCGAACTGTTCCCTGTCACTGCCCGGATCTCTGGGACCAAGTGGCACAGCCTTTCAATTTTCTCCACAGCAATAACAGGTGGTGTTGATTCCTTTACCACTCTGACGAACCCATCCACATCTTGAGGGTGCCCTAAACAATGCTCGAATTGTGTACCGACCACAACGGCCAACTTCAGCAGTGATGGTCTATCAACCCAGGCTTGAAGCGATGAAAGGAAATGAGGGTGCTGCTGCAACAGCCGGCCATCAGTCCTTGCAATCATCCCACTTACCAGCAAGGTCCTGGTCGGTGGTGAAAAGGTGAAGTATAAAATGGGAAATGTGGGGCAGCGCCCGCGGAGTCCATCATCCATATGATTGCCCTCTGGCACCAATATCAACAGTGGAGGCCGCCTGTGCGTCTCCCCATCTGGCATGGCCTCCACGCTGCAGTCAAGCATGATCCAGTTCATCTGCTGAAGATTATGAAATTCCGGCCTGTAGAGAGCGACCTTATTTTGAGGTTGTAAGGTTACGTCTTCCTTGAACTCATATCCGTAGCCCCCCATCACACTGACCGCATCACGGCCCCAGATTTCATGCAGATGCTGCCTGACAAGTGATGACAATGTCGGAATGTTGAAGGTTGCAGCTGCTTCAGCTAGTGATACCTGCTTGAAAGACTGTGAATGTGCACAAATAGTTGAAAGTTCATACTGCCCGCAGAGGTTGTGTACTGGGTCGAAACAAAGGTTTAGATTCGCCAGCAAGGATCGTTTTGTGCTGGGCACACCTGCTCATTTGCCGTTTCTCGCGACCTGTGATCATGTTAAGGACTACTGCACTCTCCTCGACATACA
>WHVE01001420.1:0-12687 GCA_015178995.1 Trichophaea hybrida
CCTCATCATAAACAAACGAGATATACGATGCCGTTTATTAGGAGTGGAAAAGATGGAAAGGGCTCAACTCGAGAAGCATTCCATATAGTTATCCAATCCCAAGTGTTTGCGGCTAACGTCCAAGCAGCCTTTGTTCTGATGAAGGCCAATCTACCGAAGATTACGAAGAGCTGCGGTCAGCCCTCAGCGAGCAAATCCAACGTTCTGGAAAGCCTGGGGAACCCTTTCAACTCTGCTCGATAACAGGGAACGAGCCCAAGAACGCCTTGTCCTCCAAGTGCATACCCAATCCCAGGAGCTGGCGGATGTTCAGATGAAAGCCCAAGAAGATGACGAACGTATGTCCCGGCTATATCGCCAAGTCTCGTTGGAAAGCAACAAGGAAACAGGAGGAAGCACAGAAAAAGGCAGACAACACGGAGAGGGAAAGGAAGGTGGCAGAACAAAAGATGAAGAAGGACTTTGAGCGGAAATTCAAGAATTCACTAGGCTTTACAGATGAAGCTCTAAGATGAGAGAACAAAAAAATCAGTACGCTCACTGGTCGGTCAGTATTGACACCAAAGAAGGGGATACCAAGCTTGTTGAGCAAGGGTTCCACCTTCGATACACCGTAAGTAATGGCGTTGGGAAATGGATCAAAGAGGCTGTGACTCCAGAACCGAATGGTAATGGAGACGGCGCAGGAGGCGTTGGAGGAGACCCCCCAGGGACTCCGAGACTTCTAGCTCCAGCTCGAGTACCTCCAGCTCTTCTGATAGTGGAGACGACGTTCTCCCACCACTTCCACCACCAGCAGGAACGGATTATAGCGAATCACCTTCGCTACCACCACGAATACCACCCCAGCCACCAGAGCTCCAATCCAAGCAAGAAGCAAAAATTGAACTTCCCTACAAGTTTAAGGGAGACCCACAGACAGGAACGAGTCCTACCGCCATTGGATTACAGGAGTGGATCGCTATCTCAGATACTTCAAGATGATTATAACGATGACGACGATAAAATCATCTTTGTGGAAGTATCCTTCGAGAAAAGCATTGGGCTGGTACAACAACCGAGAAAACAGCTTAGGAAGCATTTTCAGGTTGACACATGGTCAGCGTTCACCAGTGCTATGGAGGAACGATTCATCGACCTGGAGGAAGAAACAGAATGCCTCGAAAAAATGAAGAAATTGCAGTACAAGGGAGACATCCAGGACTACATCGTAAAGATGGAGGTCTTGAACTACCATGTCTGTTTATCAGGAATTGCATGGCGGCAGGCTCTACACAGCGGACTCAACGAAGAAATCAAGGATCAATATCCTTTTCAAGATTACACCAAACGACGACGCAGAATACGAATTACTGCTCAAACAAGTCGGCGCGCATATGAGAATGCCTGCAAGAAAAGCACCAACACAACCATACAAACCCAAAGACAAAAAGAACAATAAGAGGAAGTGTGATGATGATGGTGATAAAGGGGAATCAAGGAAGAAGAACTTTGAAAAGGTTCTGACTCAAGAAACCTCGAACGGAGAAGAAGGGTCCTAAGCCAGTCAATACGGCAAAGGGAAGCCCTAAAGGTATTCCGGAATCTTTGTGGAAGCAAGAGCCAAGCGAGACGAGTGCAAGCGCTGCGGTTCCTCGGAGCATCGATGGGTATTCTGAAAGAATGCCATCAAGATGTCCTCCAGCAAGAAAAGGAAGAAGGATAAGAAGCCTAAGGTGGAAACGCCAGATGTAACCACCTCTTCTTCGAAGGTCAAGCCCAGGAGTCTGGCTGACCGAATTACGAAACCGGCAGCAGCCTCAAGCTCTCGAGTGCTTACGAGGTTGACTGCGATGATATGGAGATAGACGGATGAAACAAGTTTCTTTTGTATTTCCTTTGTTCTATGGGATAGCGGTCTATCCTATGGGTTCTTATGAGGTACAGACACCTCCGGTTTTTGGTATTTATTGTACAGATATTCATATTTCTTCGGGATTACATGGGTACAGACATCTGTGTTCTTTGGGTTTTCATTTGGGTCTTACCAATGCGGTCATTGGTATTATAGCTTTTTGATATTCAATATACTTTCTTTTCTGATGTTTAAAAAAGGGTGCCTGAGGATGAGTTCAATACTGAAATATGCTGGTCATATAGCATCCAAGCGTGACATGACAAACAACTATCATCAAACTTGATTATACTCATTCAATTCTCATCCACCCATCCACTTACAACCACGACCCATTGCGGCTGGAGCTGTGTCGAATGGCAGTTCACCATGGTTGGCAATCAAAAAGATGGAAAACGCAAGGCTGCAGCCAGCACACCTCAGCCTGCACCCAAGAAACCAAAGCAACAATTACCACCTGAACCTAAGACTGGTTCAAGACCCACAGCACGATGTTTGCCAGTTTCGAGATGAGAAGCCGTCCCGGTCAGGGTTCTCTTGGATACTGGGTGCGATACACCCATGATGTCGAAGCAGTGGGCCGATTCACATGGTGTTCCATTAGTGACTCGAACGGAACCAAAAATGGTCGAAAACATTTATTGCGAAAGAGTAGAAGGAGCGGGTTGGCAGTTCACCTTGTCCGTTACTCTGCGGTATGAATCCCATTATACCAAAGAAACCTTCGAAATTGGTCCAATGGAGGATTTGTCCGACATCATAATACCTTACTAGTGGATCGTCAAGCCGGGAGTGCTCAGTGGAGTTACGAAGAATATGATAAGCTCCAGTTTACCTCGAAACACTGCCATCAACATTGCACAAAGACAGCGGCATCTTCGTTCTCAATTGAATATGACAATTGCATTCTGAAGTTTGGAACAGACCCGCAATGGATCGGGGTTATTGGTTCAATGCGTGTCAATGCGGCACATGAAATTGAGATCGATTGGGTAGAACGAATTCCATGGCAATACAGAGACTTTGAAACGTTATACAATGGAGAAACTGCCAATGCTCTTCCGCATCATCGATCCTACAATCATGCCATTGACTTAACAGATGGAAACAACCTCTGTGGGGTCCCATCTACGCTCTCTCAGAAAAGGAGCTTTCGGTCCTTAAAGAATATCTAAAGGAAATTCTTGATTCTGGAAAGATCTGTCCTAGCAAGTCACCTGCGGATGCACCCATACTCTTCATTCCAAAGCCACACGAAGATGATTACGATTGTGCATGGCATACAGAGGTCCAACTCGGGTGACAATTATAAACCGATATCCAGTGCCACTTATGAACGAACTTTGGGACAAGGTTGCTGGATTGAGGATTTTCACCAAAATTGATTTGAAGGCAGGGTACAACCTCATTTGAATTGAACGTGGTGATGAATGGAAAACAGTGTTTCGTACGAGATATAGACATTATAATACCTAGTTATGCCCTTCGGACTGGCAATGTGCCAGCTACATTCCTAGATATGATGAACGAAATCCTACAAGATCTAATCAATCCTGGAGTAGTAGTCTATATAGATGATATACTCATCTATACAGAAAATGAAGAAGAGCATGTGCGATTGACTAGAGAAGTTCTTCGTCCATTACAGGAGAACAACTTGGCTATAGTACCTGATATGTGCGAATGGACCAGAAGCAAGTTGAGTTCCTTGGGTATCTCATATCGGGAGAAGGTGTCAGCATATCCGAAGACATGATTGTCACTATTCCTAAATGGGGGATTCCGGAGTCTGTCAAGAATGTCCAGTCTTTCGTCGGATTTGCCAACTTCTATCGACGCTTCATTGAAGGATTTTCAAAGATATGCAATCTCTCAATGGAGTTCACAAAGAAAACGAATGAAAAGTTTGACTGGAAAGCATATCCCCAAAATCAAATAGCCATCGATACGCCAAAGAAGTACTTTACTAAGGCACCCATATTACGACACTTCGAGCCTGTTTGGCCCATTGTGATTGAGACTGACGCAAGTGATTTTGCAATCGGCACAGTACTCTCCCAAGTCATTGATGGACGATTGCACCCTATAGCCTACCACTCTCGAATGATGGATAAAGCCGAGATCAAATACAAAATCCACAACAAAGAGATGCTCGCCATAGTATCAGCATTCAAAGAATGAAAACGATATCTCGAAGATGCAGCTCATCCAATCAGTGTCCGCACCCATCACAAGAATCTCGAATATTTTACGACTACGAAGATCTTGAATCAGAGATAAGCCCGCTGGGCTCATGAGTTGACAGTGTATGATTTTAAAATATTTTACCGACCCGGTAGTGCAAATAGAAAATCGGATGTATTATCCAGGTGTTCGGAGTACCGCCCTGAAAAAGGGGGAGGTAGTGCCAAAGAAAACGAAAACCAGCCTATCCACTGCGTTCTAAGACATGATCAGTTGGTAACTTCTGAAGGAGAAACGGTACAAGTAATGGCGATGAGGTTACGAGGTGAACCGATTGCGATTTCTTCTGCAAAGTTGAGAGCAATCCCAGTAGTCAAGTTGAATTCATGGCTGTTGGACGCAGTGGTCAGCGCTGCTAACAACAATGCTACATGGCATAATGAGTACGTCTGAGCGATGGAAGGAAACCCAAGCCCAGATATCTCATTCGAAGACGAAGCCCATTATTTCAAAGGCAGACTGTGGATTCCGGACGATCTGCAGTTGAAGAAACCGATATTGGAGGCGGAGCACGATTCGAAGATGGCTGGACACATGGGGCAGGACCAAACGATCAAGCTGGTCAGACAAAACTTCTTGTCAAGGGTTCAAGGCTCGGAGTTCCAGGGGTTATAAAAACCAAACTAGGACAGAGGTATTGTACGGTGGTGCAGTGATCGCGGGTACTGCGTAACAGGCAAGAGACTCGAAATCCGGAATCACAGAAGTGAACAAAGGGTTGGTGCCGAAGCTATTGATTGTTTTGTAGACTAGAGAACGAGTAAAGAACAAACCTATCCTCCGCGAATCCAACATCCTTATATACAGTTAACGCGACCGTCGTCACCTTTGCTCACTCGTTCCAAAATACATCCTAACTCCACCCAACTATGTATGCAACCCTTTCAAACCGCGGCCTACGCCATAACCATCACGCCATATTTACAACGCAACCAACAAAACCTGTTTCCTTCCAACGAAACCTGATTCCAATCATCGAACCCTGATTCCTTCCAACACAACCTGATTCCTTCTATCAAAACCTGTTTTCCTTCGTATTCCCTTTCCCCTTCATCGATCCTTATTCCTTCTTCGATCCTCACTCGACACAACCGTGACACTTCTGTTGGCCAGAAATGGAGAAATGCATCGAAAACTATGTCCGTTCATGCCCTGAGTGCCAAAGGAATAAAGCAGCTCGTCATGCTCGCTACCGACTGCTACAACCACTCGAATTAGCATACCACCCTTGGGATTCGATATCCATGGACTTTATCATCGAATTACCGGTATCAGACGGATGCTCATCGGTATGAATAATTGTCAACCGATTCACCAAAATGACTCACTTCATTCCATTGAAAGATGGAGAAAAGAGAGCTATGGACTTGGTCAGAATCTTCCTCAAAGAAGTATGGAGATTCGATGGCCTACCATCGAACATTCTGTCAGATCGGGACTCTAGGTTCACCTCCTCATTTTGGTCCTCATTGGTCGAACCTCTCGACATTAGGTTGCAGATGTCTTCACCATTCCACCCTCAAATGGACGGGCAAACAGAAAGAGTCAACCAAATGTTGGAATGCTATCTGCGGAATTACTGCAATTATGAGCAGAACAATTGGTCCGAGATGTTACCAATGGCAGAGTATGCTTATAATAACTCTCTCACCATCGCTACGGAAATGTCACCGTTCTTTGCAAAGTTTGGGTTCGATCCTCGAACGAATTGGCCCATCGATGCAGAAGTGAAGCATCCGGCATCTAGGAACTACGTTCACTGGATAACCAGTGTGCATGCACTCCGCTGTAAAGGCTTAGAGCAGGCACAGGAGACAATGGGGATGTACCATGACCGGCGTGCTAACGAACCTCCGAAGCATTCGGTTGGCGATATAGTTATGCTGAATGGGAAGAACTTCAAAACTCGAAGATCATCTAGGAAACTAGATGCGGAGCTTCATGGACCCTTCAAGGTCTTGAAGGTGCTCTCGCCGACCGCTTTTAAGCTTGAGTTACCAAATCGATGGCATATTCACAATGCCTTCCATGTATCACATATCGAACCTTATCAACTCGCCACCAACCCTACGAGACCTATACCCGAGCTCAATCACGAAGCAAATGAGCTTGGTTACGACGTGGATAGTTATGAGTACAAAATGGGTTACGAAGTCGAAGAAATCATGGACAGCCAGCACAGCAAGGAACGAAAACGGGTTTTATATCTGGTCAAGTGGAAGGGGTATCTTGAAGAAGCGGATTGGACTGAGGAACCTTATGAGAACTTCGATCACAAGACACTGTTGAAGGAATATCACAGACGGAATCCTCAGGCCGCGAAGGATAACAGGATTTAATGAACAGTTGAGCTAGTACCTTTTCCCCACGAAGGGTTTTTAATGGCTAGCAAGACACCTGACGAAGGATGTGGTTTTGGGCACAAGGGGTCATATTTTCCAGATCATAAGAGAAAGATGGATTTGGTTTTGGGCACAAGGAGTCATATTTTCCAAACCAAGAGAAAGATCGATTTGGTTTTGGGCACACGGGGTCAAGATTTTCCAAATCAAAGAAAGAAAAAGAAAGCAAAGTGTCTTAGATGGACGCAACCTGATTGATCGAATCTGCTTGCTGCCATATGTCTCATCTGGACGTAGGCAAAGTGATTGGTCGATTGTGCTTGCATGTCTCAGAGATAGTGGTCGAAGCGAAATAGTCCGTGCGGATTTACTATGTCGAGGATTTTGAATGATTCATTTCAGCGTGCTGGACCATGTTTCGCCAAAGGCAACGAAGGGCAGATTAGTATGGAATATGGTTGTTCAGAGACGAACTCTCTCAGAGAGGGGGTAGTGTTACACCTAGCAAGTTCGTAGCGGGGTCACATACGATCACCCTCGATTCCCCAGAGTAGATGTCATCAGCTATCACTCGTCTCGGATGCCAGAGCCAATCTTTTCGGATGGCTAGCAAACGAACACCCACAACATCGATAAGTATCGATGTCTAGTTAATTGCCACTGTCGCTTCTGCTCCGAATCGCCGATAACAAACACACAGCTGAATGGCATTGGCCAAGAGGCTGACACTCGCCGACGACAAACGAACAGCCAGCAAACAACTGAATGGCGCCAGCCAAAAGCCGACGACTGCCGGAGGCCTAAGAATACGTGCCGACTCCGAACAGCAAAGCTGCTCTCTATCGAAAGAGGTCTATTCGTCTGGAGGTCATCAGATCGAAAGGATACCACTGGCCCAGAGGTACAATCACGCGAGCTTGATGTCATGAAGGATACCGATGGTCTGATTATAATCTTATGACGATAAGGACGATAGAGGATCGAGAGATGGAGGACCGCGGTAGTTGCGAAATGAGTGGGCATTGGTTCGAAGGTGGTTATGTTGCTTGAGCTTCAGAGAAAAGCATAGATAGAAGTATTTGTTAGAAAGCGAAGACGAAGGTATAACGACCTTGGGTTCTTCGAGGGTAGAAAGGCATCAACCTTCTCAGTGAGGAGAACAAGCCTTAACAATATATGCATTGAAAAGCTATTCTTTTCGTTCAGATTCCTTTAGTGATTTTCACATGCCGAGTGAAGCTCCTGACCTATTTACGAAGCAGTCCCGAATTAAGCACAGATACTCTTTGACCGGGTAAACCTGGAGTGAAGCTCCCGGTGTTACATTGTCGTACCCTGTGAATGCCAGTATATCTCCATACACCACAAAGACTACGATGAAACACAATTGAAATACATTTCTTCAGTTTCGTCTTAGTTATTAAAGTTAGGCTATATCGACATCGAGTAAAACAATATCGATCTGCCTCCACCCACGCAGAAGTACACCCGTAACATATCGCTCGAACACTTGGGAGCACCAAATAGTGTACCGGATTCCATGGCGGGTAGTCAGTTGTCGACTTATCATCAAGCAACTGGAGAAGACGACGAGGAACAGAGTTACGGTAAGTGCAAGTGTACCATTGCTTCTGGACAGCGCTGAGGGTTGAGAAGCCCATTTCCACCACCTGACACCATACACTGATAGAGAGGTTATAGAATACTGGTAGTTGTGTCTCATGGTGATTTGTCAGATCCTCCGCATTTGACTTGGCATAAAGAGCCGCAGCTAAGATGGTGCACGTCTTCCTAAGTTCCATTTCATCAGTCAGGAGCACCCCAGGAAGGTCACCATCGAAGATCCAGCTCCATACAATAAACCAAATCGCCCAGATCTGATGTGCAAGAAATTTTGCTTCTGGATATTGCTTCAAGGTGTACTTTGTCCCACGAATGACATCCGCATGTCAATCTCCACGTGGCACAGCACCAAGTAATACAACTGCTTCTTCAAGACACTCGTACTCGAAGGTGTTATTGATAGTGGCCATGAGAGCATCATCTAAATCTTGCCCTGGCATATCACCTTGGGGCTCGATCAGCTCTTTGGCAAATTGTCAATCGCTGTCCACAACTTCGGAACTCTGAATTTTCTTCACGAGTGTGGCAAGAGCACTTGAAGTTGGTGGCACAGGCAAATCGGCGTGGTCATCTGGCTGGGCTGGGGCCCTCCTCTTGCTGGGTGTATCTGGTGGTGCACCGGGGGTTCTGGGAGACTGCCTTTTGGGTGTTTGTGGGGATGCTCCATATAAGGAATTCCAGTTAGCCCAGAACTTTATTCATCACTTCAGGCGCTCCTAACTTACTCTCTCTCCATCATTGCTTTTCTTGGGCTCCTCCACTAACAGAACCTTCTCAGGTGGGTCCTCCCCATATCCATTCCACAGATTTGCCTAAAGGAGCAGAGTCGCTGCTTCAGGCGCAACTGCACAGAAGTTCTGGACCTCCCCATTCCATGTTTTCTGGTTCCAAACACTGCCACATAACTCCTCCCCAACCGTAACTCTGGCATCTTGAGCAGCTTCTTCACTCAATGGGCAGCAATATACAGTCTGGAGAGTGAATGGGCCCTTCAGCTTTGCCTTAGCAATCCACTTCAGAAGTTGGGAATATTTTTCAAGTCCTTGAAATATTCTGAATATAGACCCAGAAGTGGCATCTCTGCGCACCCGTACCACAAACAATTTGTTTTGGATATTGGCTACCTCAATGTTTGGCCATTTGGAACGGGGTTCATCACTGCTACTCCCTGCCTTGCACTTTCCACCACCTCCCTTCACTTTCTTTTTGTCACCTTTTACCGCCCCGGTGGCTGTCTCTCGCAGGTGGTTGCAGAGATTTCGGATGAAATGGTCAATTCAGTCGTGCCTGATACTCTCAGAATCATCAAACTGGTCAAGGGGTAGGAACTCCTAATAACACTGGATGAAATCTGAGATAACAGCATCCCAAAGTTCGAACCTGGTGCACCCTCGATCCGCCTCATCTTCAAGCGAAGTGGTCCCATCACGCAATGAGGGTGCCGAAGAATCAGCCATTTTTGCTGGACATGATTCTCAAACTTGGAAATATCGCTTCTCCCAGGCGTGTCGCCTGCCTTGGACCCGTTTTTAACTTGGCCCATTTTAACCATGAGTTGCCCGGTGGTGACTTTAGCCCCAGCGATAGTGGGTGGCTTTTTTCCATCTCCAGTTCAATCGGGTGGAACAATGACGGCTAGGGCTATCTGACACTGGGATTCACCAGGAGTGATCTGCTGCCGGCGTAGACCGAAGGGGATATTAGAAGTTGGGGTCCATGGGGACAGTTTAGGTAGCGCATTGGTCCATCTCCATTGCCCAGCGGCCGCACTCCCTTCAGTCCTGCTGGTCCCTTCAGAAGTGGCAGTTTCCAGTCTGGGCGTCAGTGCTCCTGGTGCTCACAGCTGTGCTGGGGGTGGTTGAGAGAAGATGGGCTGCATCACAGGTGGGGGAGGATTTGTGGACCATGAGCCTGGAGCAACTGGTGGTCTTGGTAGAGGAGGAGGATGATGTGGGGTGTACTGGGGCCCTTCACTTCCAGGTGGAGCGGGAGGGGGCTGTGGGGTGAACCAGGATCCTTCACCTCCATGTGGAGCGGGAGGGGGCTGTAGGGTGAACCAGGATCCTTCACCTCCAAGTGGAGCAGAAGAGGGCTGTGGAGTGAACCGGGATCATTCTGCTCCAGATGGACCTGGCCGCAGAGGGGGAGGCAGTGGTGTGTGTCAGTCTTTGTCAGGTGGCGGAGACATTGGTGGGTTTGGATTTGCTGAAGGTGGTGGTGGCGGTGGTGGTAGTAGTGGAATCCGTCTGTATAGAACCCAGGTTTGTCGGTACTCATTCCACATATGCCGTCCATCAGGGCTGATCATTGGTGGTGCAGTATACTGAGGATAGATCTGTGGTTGCGGTTCATACTGCCGTTGTGTAGTCAGCGGCCGGGGCAGTTGATAATCGGGATTGGGATGCCAGGCAAACCTGTCCCACATCTGAGACCCATCACTGCTGAGCTGGTAGTTTGGATTGGGTTATTGTGGAGGTGCACCACCATAATATTGATATGGGTGTCCTGGGTTGGTCGGACAGTTGTTGTTGAAGGGGTTGTTCTGGGACATGAAGTATAGAAGTAGTTACAAAGAGGAGGTTAGGATGTTCGAAGCTTTTTGCTAAAAGCTCTATGGTATCTACAGTAGCCGCTGAGAATGAAGCAGTGTGATGGGCTGCATTGGTGGGAGGCAAGGTGCGTTTATATAGACTCGCAATTCTTTCAAGAACACTCAATGCGCACCGACTTCGTCTGCACTTCTCTTACCATACTGCCGTGTTTGACAAACTACTGATACATGTTTTCATCACACATTGTCTGCTAGGAGCGTTCAAGTTGATCACTAGATAAAAGGTGGGGTATCACCCCTGCCACTTGGTTGCAGTTTCTCAAAGCCCACCCAACTTATGCTGCAATTCTAAAGCTACAACAAACAAAACATATGAACACCTGCGATCGTCTTGCTTGTTGAAGTTTGATACTTGAAATCAGCCTACTGCCTTTCAAGAGAGGTGCTGGCAGGTGTCCATCACTTGTATAACAAAGCAGCGGACCTGCACGAAACCCCTGTCGGTGGTTTCAGATTCAGGAAATATACTAAAATTTTACCACGCATCTGAACATACAAAACTATCTAGAGATGGGAAACTCCGATTATCAAATGCCTATCAAACTCAGGTGCCTTGCTATTGGAAGGGAGCTGCACAATTAGATGTGATCTGAGCCCTGCTGTCACTTACAGGTGCATCTGAACCTCAGCGTGGAGGTTTTGGTGGGGTGCTTGTGATGAAAATCGTAGGCTTAGCAGGGGTTAGGGACTGGAACTCAATCACTTTGTGGGGTACAAACAATTTGTCGGATGAAGTGACTTATAGTTGTTTGTCTGATTCAAAACTAGTTCTATCAAGCCTGCGTGTCATATGGCATGGAGCCTCATCTTGCTGGAGCGGTGTGCAACTTGAACCTTTGGTAGCTTTCTTTACCCCTGAATCGGTGCCCCTCACCATTCACCATACACTGGTCGCACCCCATCTACCATTCACCATATACTCGTCGCACCCCATCTATCATTCACCATACACTCGTCGCACCATCTACTATTTGCCATACACTCGTTGCACCCGATCTACCATTCACCATTTACTTATCGCACCCCATCTACCGGGGATACTATAACAATAGTTATCAGTATGAGTCGTCGGACAAACCATTTCTTACGATTTAAATGCACACTATATAGAAAACAGATCCGCAAGTCCACTGGTCTTGCTCAACATCATCGAAACGATCACCCAGAGGCGTTTGACGACACGGGAGAGATAATAGAACGACTTGGAACAGAAACAAATTGGAGATCTAGTGAGTAGCGAGATGAGCAAAGCAAGAAGTAAATGAATGAAGGAGAACCTTACAGTACCCAAGGGTTCATACCAGCCGTGCACACCTCTGAGAGCGCTCCCATACCTGAGCTACCAGAGAATCACGACATCACATTTGTAACTGCAATGAAAGTCACCCACACAGAAGAGTATGGAGAGGTCGCAGGTGGGCAAGTGGTGGGAGAGGCTACGAGCCTCTACGACAAACTCCAAAAACCGAATTGGAATCCGTGGTACCTATTTGCAAATGCATTCGATTATCAACAAGCCCATGCTCTAGGTATTCAAAGCAAAACTTGGGTAACCGACTATCTGTGGCGCGGCCTGGACGATTTCCGTACGACTTGGTTCCAGACAGCATCTGAGCTCTGGGAGCTGCTGAGGTGCCTCGACTTTGGACTGGGAGCAGAGAGTTGGTTTGAGGCGCCTGGGAAATATGGCAACATATACTGCAGGGACATTTTCAAGAGCATCCAGTTGCTTTTGGGGCATTTACCATTTTTGGAGCACCAGGATCTCGCTCCGGTGCAGCTGTACGATTCGGCTAATCATCGAATCAATAGTGAGATGAACTCAGGAGATTGGTGGTGGGAAACTCAGGAGCAAATACCTGGCAGTGCAACAATTGTGCCAGTAATCTTCGCCTCAAACAAAACCCATCTCACAAATTTCTCTGGTGGCAAGAGCGCCTGGCCGCTATATATGAGTATCAAGAACATTCAGA
>WHVE01001421.1:0-12663 GCA_015178995.1 Trichophaea hybrida
AATTGGAGTTGATCTGCAACATTTATATGAATTCAGTGGGAGGAGGAGGAGGTGGAGCAGTGGGGTGGACGGTCGAAAGCGAATAACAGAGGTACACCAGCATCCTTGCACTGTCTTGATGTACTCATCAAGGCAAGTCAATTAAGTGTACTCATCAATTAATTGGAGTTGATCTGTAAAAGTTGAATAAGGGTGAGTGCCACTGGTGGAGAAGGAGAAGGAGGAGGAGGAACTGTTAAGCATCCAGTCAAGAGACAACAATGGATGTATCTCAGTGCAGTTTCACCATCTTGATGAACTCAACGAGTCGAATCGATTGCACATACACTCCAGAAACAGCAAAAGTGCAAATCCACTATAGGCAGCGCAACGCATTCACGCGCACACCTGCAGCTCATAACCAGCTTCCCATGGACCCCTGCGCTCTACCCCGCTTCTGATGGTTTGTGCGGTGCCCTAAGGAAGTCTAAATGGCTGGTGCAGTCTATGAATACATTTGCTGCTTCAAGCTTGGGAAATACATCCCGAAATCCCATGAGGCGCTCTCAGGTGCTGTCAGGCTGTCTCCGGCACAAAAGCAAATATGCGGACTAACAGACAGGATCCAATGACAGTATGACTAGCTTTCAGGCTTTCCGCTGGGTTTTCCTTTCGTCCCAGATTTGCCTTTCCATTGTTCATACGTTCCTGCTATTCACCAGACAAGGCTGCAGCAGCGATGGCATATAAACTCAAAGTTTACCAGAACATTTGGTCAACCTCCGCTCAGGCTAGCCTCTGCTCTGGCTAGTGTTCGCTCTAGCTAGCCTCCGCGCGCCCCAGCATCCGAATCTTGAGCCATCTCTAGCCATCTCTAGCCAGCGGAAGACATCACGTTGGAAGCTCTGACCATACGATGGGAACTAGTTAGCTTTAATCTTGCGAGAGGCACCAGTGGCTAGTGGACTGAGCTCGATTGAAGTCACTGTGTAGACTCAACATAGAGTGCATCACCCTCACCATCACCATCACTAACACCGTGATCATGGAGCTGCAATGGACGGATGATCGGCCACACTTGCACTCGCACACATACAAAAATCGAAGCAAATGGAGCTTCAGATCTGGCAGGCAAATCTGACTCAGAGTTCTGCTGTCACCGAGTCTGCAGTCAGAACTATTGACCTTGTACCATCAATTGTATTTTTCAACACCATGGTCATTGGATATCGTGAGATTAACTTGAAGTGTTGGTGGCGAGATAAGCATCGCCGGAGTGATAAGCTTTGGTGGTGAGATAAACTTGGTGAGATAAGCTTTGGTGGTAAGATAACCTTCGGTGGTGTGATAACCTTCAGTGTTGAGATATCCCTCCGAAGTACGATCACCTTCAGAGGTGGAATAAGCATAGGCCAATTTGGAGACTATTGATATCATGACTTTTATCGAAGTCTATACCGGACAATTCATGTTGGCAAACCTACTAAGCTTTACAGCAGCATTCTATCCATTTCCAACCCAGAGCGCTGCCTCTATCACCAACTCCAACCAGCGCCATCTCCAGCCATCACTATCTGCAGCCAGCTGCCATCTCCAAGGGAAGCACAATCTCCAACCAGCGCCGTCCTGAACCAGTGCCATCTGCAACCCCCAGCATCTCCAGCCTGCTTCTATCTCCAAGTGCACTTTATTCACATCTTCAGGTGCAGCACCATTGCCAACCAGTGCCGTCCCGAACCAGCACCGTCCGCAACTCGCGGCATCTCCAGCCTGCTTTTATCTCCAAGTGCACTTCATTCACGTGTCCAAGAGCAGCACCATCTGCAACGATTGCCATCTCCAACTGGTGCCGTCTGCAGCCTGCGCCATCTTCAACCAGCACTGTCTCCAGTTCGCAGCATCTTCAGCCTGCTTCCATATCAAAGTGCACTTCATTCACATCTCCATGAGCAGCACCATCTTCAACCAACGCGGTCTTCTCTCAAATAGCACTTCATTCCCTTCTCCAAGAGCATTCCTATGCCGCCTCCAGCTGGAGCGTGAGCAGAGCCACCAGCAGGCTGTGTGCAGTGAGCGCTTCCTTGCGAACCCAAAGTTTACATTGATAGCAAGATAGAGATTATTACAGTGCTGTGTACACAATGGTGTGTATGGCGGAGAAGGCTGTGAAATGATAATTGTCGCAACCGGGAAAGCTGTGTGAAAGCCAGTTATGCGCTGAAACTGGCCCGCCCAGCGTATTGAGAACACTGGGGCCATCGTACTTCATAGTGTCCCAAGCTCATAGTGCCCACGCGCAAAATATGCTATGGAATGCCGTCCGAAAATCCGGTTGCTATAGGCTGCGCTATGGGTATGGTCGTTTTTGCTGGTGCTACTGGGCTGTATGGATCCATAGTACTCTATAGTGTCCCCGCTTGATCACCAGATTGAGCCGATGCCAATGCCTCCGTATTTGCCATTTCCGCACGTGCCCATGCTCCATAGCCACCATGAGCAATTGACATCATAGTACCAATGTTTACTTGAAGTCTATAGGAGCTCATAGTGCCAACGCGCAAAATTTCCTATGTCATGCCGTCCGAAAAACCGGTTCCTATGGGCTGCGCTATGCGTGAGGTCATTGTTGCTGGTGAGTCATTGGAGTGGATCTGCAAAAGTTTGAAGGATGTCAGTACTGCTAGTGAAGTTGGTGTAGAGCAGCTATTCAATATCGAGAAATGTCACCGGTTGAGAAGCGTTGCTGGTCAAGAAGCGTCACTGTTGAAAAAGCTCTGCTGTTCGAGAACTTCTCAGTTCAGTATGCATTTCAGGTCAAGAACTTCGTACATCGGAAAGCGTCACTCTGCTTTGCGAGGCAAGTAACATCCGATGCCATTGCAAGTGATCATGGGTGTCCCTGCTCTAAGGGTATTCTGTTAGGTATAACAATAGAGTGTTACACCTAACATAATACCCTCAGAGCGGGGGCACACACAATCACTCGCAATGTACCTGATTAGGATGTCAGATGTCATCACTTCTCTCAGAGGCCAGAGTTCGCGAAGCTTTTCGAACATCAATTTGTCTCTAGTGAATGTAGCTGGACAATGACATTGCTCCGAAACTGTCTATACAATGATAGATAGAGAATGGCATCACTCTGAACAGAGAAAGCTAATCTCTAAGTAACGAAAGCTAGAGAATAGCATCGCTCCAGAACTTTGAAGCAAAGCTAGAGAATTCATCGCTCCCAAACTCTCTACTCTCTATGTAACAAAAGCTAGGGAATAGCATTGCTTCAGAACTCTCTTCCAAATGAAGGTAGAGAATATATCGCTCAGAATAGCGCAGCTACTCTCTACCAAACGTAGCCAACGAATGCACCAGCAAAACTACGCTCTATCGAACGAAGCCTATAGGTCTGGAAGTCATTGGATTGAAAGGATATCACTGGTCTTGAAGAAAACAGTCGCGGGAATGATGCCATGAAGGATATCAATCGTCTGAATATAATCTATTAACGGTAAAGATGATTCCTCTGGAGGTTAATTGGATCGAAACGATACCACCAGTCCAGACAGCAGAGACTGTGTGGTTAATGCCATAAATGATACAAATGGTCCAAGTACAATCTATTAATGATACAGATACAGTGGGATCGGGAGATAGAGTTTGGCAGTAGATGTGAGAGCATTGGCTGAAATGGTAACTGCAGTAGTTGTGAAACCATTGGCTTGAAAGGTAATTGCAGTGGCAAAAAAAGTGCATTGGTTCAAAAGCAGTTGAGGTACGGAAGCTCTAGAGAAAAGCATAACTACATAGAAGTATTTGTTAGAGTGAAGACGAGGGTATAAAGACCTTGGATTCTTCCTAGATAGAATGGCATCATCAGATAGATCATCGACCACATTCTCAGTGAGGAGAACAAGGCTTCACAAGATATGCATTGGAAAGTCACTTGTTTTCATTCAGAATCTTTTAGTGATTTTCCACATCCCGAGTGAAGCTTCCAACATACCTTCAAAGCAAGTCCTGAAACTGAGTAGGGATACGACTTTGCCGTTAGACCTGGAGTGATACTCCCGGTGTAACATACAGTACCAAGACCGCTTTAAGTATAACAATATGGGTAGAAAAGAATTCCTGCCTCAGAAACATTTCTTTGCAAACAATATAATGTGACACTGGGAGCATCACTCATGGTTCACCAGTCAATGTTGTATCCTTACTCGGTTCCGGATTTGCTTCAATTGGGGCGGGCTAGGAGCTTTGCTCAGGACGTGGAAATAACTAAAACATTCACAATGAAAGAACTAGCTTTCCAAATGCATCTATTGTTAAGACTTGTTCTCGTTGCTGAGAAAATGATTGATGATGTGATGATGTCCTTTCTACCCTCCAAGAAACCAAAGGTCTTTGGGCCTTCATCTTTGCTTTTAACTACTATCTACTCTTTGCTCTAGAGCTCTTGTACCTCAACCACCATCGATCCAGTGCAACTACTTTAGCAACTACCTCTGGCCATTCGAGCCAATGCCCTGAACTTCACAATTACTGCAGAAATCTATCTCCTGAGCGCCCCGTATCTGTATTGTCAATAGATTATACTAGGACTACTGATATTCTTTGTGACATCGTCTCTGCAGTTTCTGTATTCGTCCAACCCTGAATATACTGTAGACAAATAGCCATACTAACTACACTTTCAAGTACCTATGTCCCCATACCGATTCTACTCCAGTGTTTTAGCAGTTGCCGTCAAGCACAAACAAGTGTTTAACAATGCAGAGGCTCCAGAACCTTTTACCAGTTTTTCTGTCCACTCCAGGTTCTTGCACCACCACTTCAGGAGGTTTCAGAACGTTGTACCTGCGCTTCTGGAGGTTCCCACACCATGCAATGGCACTTCCGGAGGCTTGATAACCTTACATCAATGCTCCAGGATGTTCCTGATGCTGACACTTGTACTCCTGGAGGCTCCAGAACCTTATGCCAGTGCTTCCGGAGGCTCCAGGACAATAGTCCAGTGCTCCCAGACTTTCCAAGAGCTTACAGCAGTGCTCCCGGAGGATCCCGGAGGCTCCTGTGGCGCCCTCCCATGCTCCAGGACATTCCGAAATCAGACACATGCTCCAAACTGCTCAGACCACACCTGGAGCCTCCAGCAGCCTCTGGGAACAAAAATTATATTTTGCTGATCGATAGGCAGAGATTTTTATGTTCAACCTCATGGTAATGGTTGACATGAATGTTTGGAATCGTTTTCCTCAATCTCACAAAACTAATACTTCTTTGTGAATGCAACCTAGTGTGGGTCTTGGTATCATGACGTCATCTCTGCATTCGCTTCTTGTTGTCATTGTTGTTTTTGAACCATACTTGTGATGCTCCCCATCCTACATCGCACTCTTGGCAGACCTGGCACTGCTTTGATTTACAGTCAGAGCCTTGATTTACATAATTAGTGCTAACTATATACAAGACATGATGGTTGATCTCGAATGCACTTGCAGCAGCACTTGCAGCAGCACTTGCAGCAGCACTTCGAACTGCACTTGCAGGGGCATTTGGAGCCAGGGCACGGGCGGTGAAGATTGATACAGGCTGATGGCACTCGGTTGACAGGATGCAATCGAGCCGAAATGGCTCTTTGCTGGATTGACGCCATTGTGTATGGCTAGCTCACGGCTGGCTCGACACCATCGAGTATGGCTGGCTCTCAGCTGGCTGGATATGATTCAGCTGGGCTGGATTTCAGCTGGCTGGACATGATCGAGCTGGTCTGGCTGGAGGCTGGCGGAACACCATCGAGCCGAAATGGCTGCTGGTCTGGCTGGAGGCTGGCGCAACGCTATCTAGACGAAATGGCTGGAGGCTGGCTGGATGCCATCAAGTTGAATGGCTGGAGGCTGGCTGGAGATGATTGAACCGGGCTGACTTTCGGTTGGCTGGATGCCATCGAGTATGGCCATCAGTAAAAACACATTTCTCTTTTCAAGGTTTCCGAGGTTTCTGCAATCGGCTGGTACTGTATTTACATAAATTACATTGTTGGAACCTTATTTTGATTGCTGAGATGACCGATTGGCTGTTCTGATCAGTGAATAGTATCTGAGTGGCAAGATCCACTTGGTTTGAAAAGGTCATGTAGATGATTCCATAACAGCAAGTGTATAATTCGTCCCTGCCGATTTTGGACTTAGAAATTTCTCACCACCATTGAACCCCTGAAGCCTTATTTCAGTGGCTCCACCCTTTATTTGCACCATCACCATCACCATTACTATCGCCATCACCATCACCATCTCCCTGGCAACCATTTACACCACCCAATTCTAATTCTGCTTACTCCATCCTTTATTTGCACTGTTGTTACCATCACCATCACCATCACCATCACCATCGCCATCACCATTGCCATCACCATTGCCACCACCATCGCTATCACCATCGCCATCACCATCACCATCACCATCACAATTGCCATCACCATCGCTATCACCATCGCCATCACCATCACCATGACCATACCATTGCCATCACCATCACCATCGCCATCACCATTGCCATTGCCATCACCATCACCATTGCCATCACCATCACCATCATTATTTACGAACCACAATGTATATGCTATACCAAAGTAATTCACTCGCTGCACCAAGCCTTCAATCTCTCCACTCCTCGGCTGCTGACCCCTTCGAACATTTGCAGATCAACTCCGATTGACTTGTGGGTATGCTTAATTTATTCGCCTCGACGAGTAGATCAAGATGGTGCAACCATGCCCGCGTACATCCATTATTGGCACTCGACTGGCTGCTCTACTCCTCCTCCTCCTACACCTCCTTCTTCAACGCTGACCCCCTTCGAACTTTTGCAGATCAACTCCGATTGACTCGTGGGTATGCTAAATCGATTCGCCTTGACGAGTACATCAAGACGGTGCAAGCACGCTGGCTTACGTACATTATTGGCTCTCCACTGGCTGCTCTACTCCTCCTCCTCCTCCTCCTCCATCTTCAGCACTGACCCCCTTCGAACCTTTGCAGATCAACTCCGATTGTGGGTACACTACATCGATTTGCCTTGACAAGTACATTAAGACGGTGCAAGCACACTGGCGTACGTTCATTATTGGCTCTCGACTGGGTGCTCTACTCCTCCTCCTTCTACTCCTCCTTCTTCAGCACTGAACCCCTTCGAACTTTTGCAGATCAACTCCGATTTACTTGTGGGTACGCTTAATCGATTCCCCTTGACCAGAACATCAAGACGGTGCAAGCACGCTGGCGTACGTTCATTATTGGCTCTCGACCGGCTACTCTACTGCTCCTCCTCTTCCTCCTCCTCCTCCTCCGGCTGCACCACTGACCCCCATCGAACTTTTCCAGATCAACTCTGATTGACTCGTGGGTACGCTTGATCGATATGCTTTGACGAGTAGATCAAGACGGTGAAAGCACGCTGGCGTACTTCCATTATTGGCTCTCGACCAGCTGCTCCACTGCTCCTCCTCCTCCTCCTCCTTCTCCCACTGAATTCATCTCACTTTTGCAGTTCAACTCCAATTAACCCATGGATAGGGCCATTCAATTCGTCTCGCTAAGTACATTAAGACGGTGCAAATACGCTGGGGTACGTTCATTATGGGCTCTCAACTGGCTGCTCTAGTCCGGTTATCGTACTTAGTGTAGTCGGATGGTGCAGTATTGGGAAAATAAGACTGTGAAGCTAGTAATTAGTGTCGGAGGCTAGATCTTAGTTTAATGAGAACTCGTATACAAGCGTACTTTTGTTCGGAAATTGCAATTGTGACGTCAAACATCTAGCCTAGCGGGTGAAATGAGTAATTTCCGCTTTGCTTAGCGAGGTTCATGGAGCATTCATGAATACTTCCTGAAAATCTCATTACATCTTTGCGACGATGCACCTCCGAGGTTCATTCTCGTCAATGCCCACATTGTGTTTCAGTATTCATGGGCGCAGAACGTTGAATAACCTTAATCAACAAAAACCTGTTTTTGCTGATGGCTGGCTGGAGGCTGGCTGGACGTGATCGAGTAGTGCTGGCTACTGGCTGGCGAAGGATGATTGAGCTGGGCTGGCTTTGGGCTGCCTGGACGTGATCGAGCTGGTCTGGCTTTTGGCTGGCTGGACCCGATCGAGCCGAATTGGCTCTTGGCTGGCTTGGAGGCCATCGAGTATGGCTGGCTCACAGTTGGATGGAGATGATTGAGTTGGGCTGGCATTCGGCTGGCTTTTGGCTGGCGGGAGATGATTGAGCTGGGCTGGCTTTCGGCTGGCTTGGCGTGATCGAGCCGAAATGGCTCTCGGCTGGATGGAAATGATTGAGCTGGGCTGGATTTCGGTTGGCTAGGCGTGATCAAGCCGAAATGGTTCTCGGCTGGCTGGACGCCATCCAGTTGACTGGCTCTCGGCTGGCTGAATATGATTGAGCCGGGCTGGCTTTCGGCTGGCTGGACGCTATCGAGTATGGCTGGCTCTCGGCTGGCTGGAGATGATTGAGCTGGGCTGGGTTTCGGCTGGCTAGGCGTGATCGAGCCGAAATGGCTCTCAGCTGGCTGAAGATGATCGAACAGGGGTAGCTTTCGGCTGGCTAAACGCAATCGAGCCGAAATAACTCTCGGCTGGCTGGATGCGATCGAGTAGGGTTGACTCTCGGGTGGATGGAAATTATTGAGCTTGCCTGACTGGACGGGGTGCAGCTGTGCTGGCTCTCGGCCGGCTGGATTATTGTGTGTGTCAATCAATAAGAGCTATTAATATCCTTCCATCTCACACAACTAATACTTTTGCGTGAGTCCACTCTTGTGTGGGTCTTGGCATCGTGACATCATCTCTTCTTTCGCTTCTTTGTCGTATTTGTCGTTTCTGAATAATACATGTGATGCTCTTCATCCTACTTCGGCACCCTTGGGAGACCCGGCACTTTTTGATTTACGGTCATAGTCTTGATTCATACATTTAGTGCTAACTATATACAAAAAATGCTGGTAGATCTCGAATGCACTTGGAGCTGCACTTGCAGCAGCACTTGCAGCGGCACTTGCAGCAGCACTTGGGGCTGCACTTGGAGCAGCACTTGCAGCGGCACTTGCAGCAGCACTTGCAGCAGCACTTGGAACTGCCCTTGCAGGGGCACTTGAAGCCAGGATACGGGCAGTAAAGATCGATACAGTCTGGTGTCTCTCGGTTGACAGGACGCGATCTAGCCGATATGGCTCTTGGCTGGCTGGACGCCATCCAGCATGGCTGGCACACGGCTGGCTGGAGATGATTGAGTTGGGCTGACATTCGGCTGGCTGGACGCAATCGAGCATGGCTGGCACTCGGCTGGCCGGAGATAATTTAGCTAGGCTGGCTCTCGGCTGGATGGATGCAATAGAGTATAGCTGGCTCTCGGCTGGCTGGACGTGATCGGCCGAAATGGCTCTCAGCTGGCTGGAGGCGATCGAGTATGGCTGGCTCTCGGCCGACTGGAGATGATCGAGCTAGGATGGCTTTCGGATGGCTGGAGGCGATCGAGCTGGTCTGGCTCTCAGCTTGCCGGACGTGATTGATTAGGGCTGGCTCTCGGCTGGCTGGCTTTCGGCTGGCTGGACGCGATTGAGCTGGTCTGGCTCTCAAGCCAAAATTGCTCTCGGCTGGCTGTACAAGATCGAGCTGGGATGGCTTTCAACTGGCTGGACGCGATCGAGCCGAAATGGCTCTCGGCTGGCTGGATGCGATAGAGTAGGGCTGGCTCTCGCTGGCTGGAGATGATCGAGCAGGGATGGCTTTCGGCTGGCCGGACGCGATTGAGCTGGTCTGGCTCTCGGCTGCTTGGATGCGATCGAGCCGAAATGACTCTCAGCTGGCTGGATGTGATCGAGTATGGATGGCTCTCGGTTGGTTGGAGATGATCGAGCTGCGCTGGCTCTCGGCTGGCTGGACTGAATCGAGCTGGTTTGGCTCTCAGCTGGCTGGACGCAATCGAGTATGGCTGGCTCTCAGCTGGCTGCACATGATCGAGCTGGTCTGGCTCTGGGCTGGCTAGACGCAATTGGGTATGGATGGCTCACAGCTGGCTGAAGATGATCAGGCTGGGCTGGCTCACGGCTGGCTAGACGTAATCGAGTAGGGCTGACTCTCGGCTGGCTAGAAATGATCAAGCTGGGAGAACCATAGTCATTAAACAAAACAACACTAGGCTAGGTTGAAACTAGCTACGAGTTTGTGTCCATGGACACAAACTCGTAGCTAGTCCGAATACGGTTAGCCACAAAGTGCGATTTATCTGGGCTGACTTGATGCGGTCGAGCCGAAATGGCTCTCAGCTGGCTGGAAGCGATCGAGTAGGGCTGGCTCTCGGCTGGCTGGACATGAGCGAGTCAACCAGAGATGGAGTCGAAATGTCTCTCGGCTACCTAGATGCGATCGAGTTGAAATTGCGCTCAGCTGGCTGGACGCGATCGAGTCGAAATTGCTCTCGGCTGGCGGGACATGATTGCACCGGGCTAGCTTTGGGCTGGCTGGACATGATCGGGCTGGGATGGCTCTTGGATGGCTGGATGCTATCGAGTAGGGCTGGCTTTCGGCTGGCGGGAGGCGATCGAGTAGGGCTGGCTTTCGGCTGGCTGGGAGCGATGGAGTCGAAATGGCTCTCGGCTGGCTAGATGCGATCGATTCGAAATGGCTCTCGGCTGGCGGGACGTGACCGAGTCAAAATGGCTGTCGGCTCACTAGAAGCGATCAAGTCGGAATGGTTCTCGGCTGGCTGGACGGGATCGAGCTGGTGTGGCTCTTGGCTGGCTGGGAGCGATGGAGTTGAAATGGCTCTTGGCTGGCTAGACGCGATCAAGTCGGAATGGCTCTCTGCAGGCTAGACGAGATCAAGTCAGAATGGCTCTCGGCTGGCTAGACGCGATAGGGTCGGAATGACCGTCAGCTGGCTAGACGCGATAGAGTCGAAATGGCTCTCGGCTGGTGGGACATGATCGAACCGGGCTAGCTGTCGGCTGGCTTGACGTGATCGGGCTGGGCTGGCTTTGAGCTGGCTGAACGCGATCGAGCCGGTCTGGCCCTCCGCTGGCTGGACACGATCGATCTGGTCCAACTATCTGTTGGCTGGAAGCGGTCGAGTTGGGCTGGCTCTCGGCTGGCTGGACGCCATCGAAGATGGCTGGCGCTCAGCTGGTTTGAGATGATTGAGCTGAACTGGCTTTCGGCTGGCTGGACGCGATCGACTATGGCTGGCTCTCGGCATGCTGGAGATGATCGAGCTGGGCTGGCTTTGGTCTGGCTGGACGTGATTGAACTTGTCTGGACATTGGCTGGCTGGACGCGATCGAGCCGACATGGCTCTTCGCTGGCTGGACGTCATCGAGTATGACTGACTCACAGCTGGCTGGAGATGATTGATTTGGGAAGGCTGGAAGCTTGCTGGAAGCTATCGAGTATAACTGGCTTTCGGCTGGTAGGAGATAATTCAGCTGGACTGGCTTTCCGCGGGCTGGATGTGTTCGAGGTGGTTGGGCTCTCTGCTGGCAAAACGCCATCGAGCCGAAATGGCTATCTGCTGGCCTGTCGCTATTGAGTGTGGCTGGCTTTCGGTTGGCTGGATATGATCAAGCTTGGCTGGCTTTCGGCTGGCTGGATGTGATCGAGCTGGTCTGGCTCTCTGCTGGCGAAACGCCATCAAACCGAAATGTCTCTCGGCTGGCTGGACACTATCGAGTTGACTGGCTCTCGGCTGGCTGGAGATCATCAAGCTGGGTTGGCTTTCGGCTAGCTGGACGCAATTAGACCAGCCAGACAAACACAGTGAGTTAACCGTCACAAGGCACTTCGCAAAGTGATATGCGTTCTCTTGCAAGCCCATAACTTTGGCTCCAATTAAGTTTTTGAATTCTCATCGTATCATAACACAATCTATTCATGCAATGTGTAGTTTCATGCGCTCTTTCACCTGCGACATTCTGATTTGCAATCGAATCATTTTTCACAGAGTCGCTCTTCAGAATCATCGATTTTGACACTATTGTTGCCCTGTGTCTACCGCCGCACCACAAAAATTGCTGCGATCGTAAATCTGACTCTTGCAGCGGAATGAGCGCAGCAAACTACACATTGAACACATAGATGATATCCTGATACGATAAGAACTGAAGAACTTAAATGGAGCCAAAGCGGTTAAACTTGGCCCACAAATCACCGGGCAATATTGACACTCACTTTCCTTCAAGCATCATATTTCTTTGTGGCGCAATGGTCAGCTGACAACTATTTCAAAAGTGGATTCTAAAATCCCACCAGTTCAATTCCCAGTCATACCAGCTCTGAGAGGTAGTTGATTGATGGCATGGCTTATGCGGGGAGCAGGGTTGTCTGCCAATTATTGGTTTAATTCTCCGGTTACTGATGCACTACAGATTCTGAGTTCATTTACAGTGGCGAGAGTAATAGTGTACGGTAACCTAAAAAGATATATCATTTTTTGAATTTCCTGAAAGTTGGGCGAACTCTCAGGCCTTCAGGTGGCTTTCACTGTGTTTTTCCCTCTGCGCAGATATTCTTTCATATTTTCTTGCAGACCATGCTGCAGCACTATACTCATAACCCTAGGCTTCATACTCTGGCCATTGGTTTGGTGGACGGAGTATTCATGTGAAAGCCTCAATTGAAACTGCACAAAAGGAA
>WHVE01001422.1:0-12611 GCA_015178995.1 Trichophaea hybrida
GAACAATAATGGATATATCTCTGATTGGAATGGATAGTGAATCGGTTTTTGCAGTTGCTTGAGGATTTGACATCAGTACAGCAGATATCAAATCTGTGGTAACAGTAATAGCAAGGAGAACAATGTGGGTATTGACAGAGAACACTGAGAATATAACTGGTCGAATTGATTGTTGATTTGATTTTCTGTCATGGTTTCAAGTCTTGTAGTTATAGGGGTTATCAAAACCAAACAAAATTCAAAATAGCAATTGAACAAAGAAAACAACAGACAAGAAATCCAGAATGGCGGATATGAACAAAGGTTAATGACAAAGCTATTGATTGTTTTGTAGACAAGAAAATGAATATAAAGCAAACCAATTCCGTATACAAATACTTGCCTTATATACAACAATTCTGACCATTATTACATTATCTTACGAGGTCCAAAATACCTCCCAATCTTACCTAACATTGTGTATCATCTATATATATTCTGACCTTATGCCATTCTTATCTCCCAATAAGCATCTAATCTTGGTGTAACTTATCAATATCTTTTTCACAATTTTTATACTTGTTTCCCTTTGCAAACCTGTTTTTGTTATTTGAAATCCTGTGTTATTTCTGTAATACATGAACTTGTGAAGTTCTAAATGAATGTTACTATTCATAATCAATTCATATTCAATTTCCGATTCTTACTTTATTCCACTGCAATGGCAATTTGCTTTGCTCTTCTGATCAGTATATGGTCCAGCTATATCCTTAACAATATCATTAGTAATAGCTAATAATATGCCAATCTTGCAATTGAAGATATCACAAGTACTTGTATATATGTACACTACAATAGTAATAGATAAAATATTCTACTACCCCCTGGCATGCAATTATTGTCACTGAGTAACAAAATCTATTTGCTTTGTATCTGATCACAATATATGATACTATATATTCCTGTGAGTTGTAGTTGGAATGATTTCTCTTACTTGGTTGATTGTATACCTACCAAGTGTGCAGCGTGGTCATGTACGATCGCCCATGATTTCCTTGATTGGATGCCATTGGCTATCACTCATCTTGGGTGCCAGAGACAATCTGTTCGGATGGCTAGGAAACCAATACCAACACGACTGATAAGCAATGATGGCCTGTTAATTGTCACAGTGACTTCTGCACTGAATTACTGATGACCAATGGACAGCTGGCAAACAGCTTGATCGCATTGGCCAAGAAGCTGACGACAAACACACAGCTGGCAAATAACAGAACAGCGCCAGCCAAAAGCCGACAATAATTAGAGGTCTAGGAATAAGTGCCCAACCTGAACAGCAAAGCAACTCTCCACCAAAATTGATCTATTAGTCAGGAGGTCATCGGATCCAAAGAATACCACTGGTACGCAGGCTCATGCCCATGAGCCTGTTGTTATACAGGATGATGATGATCTGAGTATAATCTAATGATAATAAAGATGATAGAGTATCAGGAAATACAGGCCGCGGTAGTTGGGAAGGTATGGGAATTGGTTCCAAGGAGGTTCAAATGTGGTGGAAGTGCTGGAGCTCTAGTGAAACGCGTAGATAGAAGTATTTGTTAGAGCAAAGATGAAGGTATAAGACCTTGGGCTCTTCGAAAGTTGAAAGACATCAACCTTCTCTGAGAGTCAAACAAGCTTTAATATTATACCCATTCAGAAGCTATTCTGTTCATTCAGAATCTTTTAGTAATTTCACATCATGAGCGAACCTTCTAACCAACTTTCAAAGCTGTCCCAAGAAAAGTATGGATACAACATTGACCAGGTAAATCGGGAGCAATGTTCCCAGTGTGATATTATATTGTTAGCAAAGAAACACTTCCAAGGACGGAATTCTGTCTACCCACTGCAATATATATCAAGCGGTCCTGATGCAGTCCTATGTCTGGGTACATCTTTCCATTATCATCAGATTCGGTACCCTCTTTATTTTTATATAATTTCGTTTGAACACCTTTCAAGATAGCTTTTTCAATGCCCAAGAAGACCTCAACATCTATTTCAAAGCCCAGAAACCAGAACATTTGTTCTGGGTATACCTCCACTCCAAAGGGCGACACATTTTCATTCTGTATCCACATGCGGAAACAAACCTCTCAATTATCCCATCCATTTACCAAGACACTACATGCCCCAAAGAGTCTATCTCAAACTGTCAAAGTAGGTCCAGCTGGGAGAGATCGGTTAACATCTTTGAATATAGACAGAATACTCTATCTACCATTGAAGTGGCCAAGATTATATCAAGCTTCAGGAAACTGTAAAACCCATTGGACACCTAGAGAAGTCAGCACAAGACTTTGCTTTTCGATAATTCCGAATTGCAACCAGAGAAATCACAGCCTTCGATATTGATGAATAGAAATGATGCTCCAGACTACAAGCCATCAAAACAGCTTCAGTGCGAGGCTAAGGCTCGGTTTCTAATTTCTCACATGGCCAAATCTATGGCAAGGCGTTATTTGGTAATGTTATAGTGATTGGAAACGGATCCGATACCCATATGACAGATGCCTACAACGTAGTCTGAAGAGACAATGTGTCGATTCTATTTTGTGATGAGGAAAGGGAAACGAATTTCAAAATCCAAACCACACATCCTGAGTTGAGCCAGGCATATGGAGGCCTAGTTGTCAGGCAGAACGAGATATACGATGCTATTGGCCTGCAAGTGGAAATCATACACTTGCGGTGATGAAAGCCCAATCCACCGAAACCAAGTGCATCGAACACTACGAAACTGTATGAGCCACTTTCAACGAGGAAATCATGCCAGCCAGGGATACCCACGACTAGTCGCCATGCAGCATGAGATATATGATGCTATTTGCCTGAATGTAGAAATCATACACATGCTGTAATAAAATTCCAGACAACCGAAGCCTATTCCATCGAGACCTATGATGTCCTACGAGCCGTTCCCAACGAGCAAATCCTGCAGTCATAAAAGGCTTGGAACACCATCTCCAATTGATTCGATATGAGGGAATGAAAGACTGCAGAATGGAACATAAAGAAGAACTATGAAAGGAGGTTTTGGAAAATTCACCAGATGTCTTGAAATCAAGTTTGCAAATAACTGGATGAAACTATCGACATGCTCCATGCCTAGGTTAGTTATCAGACCAAAAGAAGGGGATATAAAACCGGATGCCCAAGGATTCCAGATTTCATACAACATCAGGAAGTACAAGAAATCTGGATCTGAGATACTATGACTCCTATACCTGACACCAATGGAGATGGAGCAAAAGGCATTGGAGAAGACACACATCCAGGTGGCTCCAAGTCTTTTAGCTCCAGTTCAAGTAGCTCTTGCTCCTCTGATTCCGGAGCATGAGATGGCCTTCCCCCATGACTACAGCCAGGAGAAACGATTCATTCATATGGGGGAAAAGAAAGAAAAACTCAGGATGATGAAGAAATTGCGGTACAAGGGAGACATCCAAGATTACATCATACAGATGGAAGGCTTGAACTACCATGTCTGTTTATCAGGGATTGCGTGGCGGAAGGCTCTACACTGCAGTCTGAACAAACAAACCAACGATTAAATATCCTGTTCAAAGTATAAACGACATGATGATACAGGATACGAACTGCTGCTTTGACCAGCCAGCTACACTTATGAGACACGCCTGCTAGAGCAGAACAAACACAACCATAATAATCACAAACTCAAAGATATGAGAAATAAGAGCAAGCCTGATGATGATGGTGATCAGGGTTCAGACTCTAAGAAAGCCCAAATCGGGAAAAAGGGTCCTAAGCTCATCAATATGGACAAGGGCATAGCCCTCAACGCAGTTCTGGATTTTTGTTGGAAACTAGAGCACAGCATGAAGAGTGTAAGTGCTGCGGTTCCAGGGAGCATCGAACCTCTAGTTCTCAAGTGTTCCATGAGTAAGACTCTGACAGTATGGAAATTGATGATTGGGATGAGTCTCTTTTTGTCGTTTCTTTTGGTCTATTGGAATAGGCATTAAGGCTAAATATTGTGGTCATTCCTATGCTCTATGAGGTATAGACACATTTGGTTTTGGTATATATGGGTATAGACATCTATATTTCATTGGGAATACATGGGTATAGACATCTATGATTTTTATGGGACTTGCCAATGCAGTCATTGGTATTGCTTAGGTTTTGATACCTAATATACTTTCTTTTCTGCTGTTTAAGAAAGGGTGCCTGAGGATGAGTTCAATACTCGAAATATGCTGGTCATATTGCATCCAAGCCTGACAAAAAATTACCATTAAATTTGATTATACCCATTTGAACCTCATTCATCACTAGTGTTGGCAACGAACCGGATTGGTTCGAGTCGAACCGAACCAAGCAGGGATTCGATTCGGGTTCGATCTGGGGTTCGAGTCGAACTACAGGGTTTGTGACGAACCGGTTCGCGAACCTTGATTTTCGAACGAAAATAAGTAAGCGAGTTCTAGTCCGATCATGTTGATTTTTGGTTTATCTTGTAGCGCTTGAAGTTAGCTACAAGATAAACCAAAAATCGAGCCGATCGGACAAGAACTCGTTTACTTATTTTTGTTCAAAATTTGGGCGAAAATCGTGGGGTTTGAGGCGGAAGTCTTGGCAAGGATTCGCTTCGCTCGAACCGAATCGGTTCGTCAATTGTACGAACCGCCGGCGGTTCGTTGCCAACACTATTCATCACCTACAACCCATTGTGGCTGGAGCTGTATTCAACGGCAGTTCACCATGGCTGTCAACCAAAAAGATCAAAAATGCAAGGCTGCCGCACATGCACCTCAGCCTGTACCCAAGTGACCAAAGCAACAATTACAACCTCAATTCGAGATAGGTTCATAACCCATAATATGCATTTTTGCAAGCTTTCGAAACAAGATGAATGACTCGGTAGGGGTTCTCTTGGGTACTGGGTGTGATACATCTATAATGGTGAAGCAGTGGGCCAATTTACGTGGTGTTCTATAAGTGACTTGAACGGTACCAAAGATAGTCGAAAACTTCAATGGTGAAAGAGTAGATGGTGCAGGTCATCAGTACACCGTTCCCATTACTCTGTAGTATGAATCTCATTATAACAAAGAATCCTTCAAAATTGGTCCAATGGGGAATTTATCTGACATTATATTACCTTACTGGTGAATTGTCAAGCATGCAGCACTCAGTAGAGTTACCAAAGAAATATAATACACTCCAGTTTAAGTCGAAACACTGCCATCAATATTGAAAAATGTCAGTAGTATCTTCATTCTCAATCGAATATGACAATTCTATTTTAATGTTCAGTACTGATTCTCGATACATTGGGAATATTGTTCAATGCATGTCAATGTAGCACATGACGTTGAGATGAATTGGGTAGAGTGAATTCCATGGCAATTCAGTGGATTCGAATCATTATACAATGGAGAAACTGTGAATACTCTTCCATCTCATTGATGCTATGATTATTCCATTGACCCAGATCATGGAGAACAACCTCCATGGGGTTTCATCAATACTCTCTCAGAAAACAAGCATTTGGTCCTTGAAAACTATCCTAAAGACATGCTTGATTCTGGGAGTATTTGTCCAAGCAGGTCACCCACGGGTGCATCCATATTCATTGGTCCAAAGCCTCACAGCAACAGCTTACGATTGTGTGTGGATTTCTGAGATTTCAATCGTTTGACAATTATGAACCAATATCCATTGCCACATATAAATGAACTTAGAGACAGGGTTGCTAGATTAAGGATTTTCACTAGAATTGATTTGAAGGCAGAGTGCAACCACATTCAAATTAAACCTGGTAATCAATGGAATACAGCATTTCGTATGGGATATGGACATTGTGCATACCTTGTTTAGCCCTTTGGACTGGTAATCATGCCAGCTACATTCCAAGATATGATGAACGAGATCCTGCGAGATATAATCCATTATGGAGTTGTGGTATATATAGATGATATACTCATATATACAGAACACGAAGAAGAGCATATGCGATTGACTCATGAATTTCTTTGTCGATTACAGGAGAAAAACTTGGCCATAGCATTGTATAAGTACAAATGGCACCAGAAGTAAATTGAGTTCCTTGGGTATCTCATATCAGAAGAAGGCGTCAGAATGGCCGAAAACAAGATTGACGCCATTTTTAAATCAGAGATTGCGGAATCTGTCAAGAATGTTCAGTCCTTCCTCAGGTTTATCAATTTCTATCAATATTTCATCAAAAAATTTTCAAATAGATGCTATCCCTCCATGGAGTTATCCAAGAAAATAATCAAAAATTTCAATTGGAAAGCTAAGCTGAAAAATCTAATACCCTTTGATATACATAAGAAGCACTTTATTGAGGCACCCATAATATGGCACTTTGAGTCAGTTTGGCCAGTGGCGATTGAGACTGATACAAGAGATTTTGCAATCAGCGCAGTACTGTCCCAACTGATCGATGGATGATAGCACCCTATAGCATACCACTCTCGAAAGATGGATAAAGCTGAGATCAACTATGAGATCCATGACAAAGAGATGCTCACCATAGTATCCATATTCAGAAAATGGAAACGTTATCCCACAGGTGCAGCTCACCCAATCAGTGGCTTCACTGAACACAAAAATCTGGAGTACTTGACAACTATGATGATCCTCAATCAACAACAAGCCTGCTGGGCTCAATAGCTGGCAGGATATGATTTTAACATATTCTACCAACCTGGGAGTGCAAATGGGAATCCGGATGCATTATCCAGGGATTCAGAGTATGGCCCTGAAAATGGGGGAGGTAGTGGCGCAGAAACCCAAAATCTGCCAATCCACCATGTTCTGAGACCTGATTAGTTACTAATATGTGAAGGAGAAACAGTACAGTAATGGTGATGAAGTTACAAGGTGAATTGATTGCAATTTCGTTTGCAAAATTGAAATCAACTCCAGTAGTCAAGTTTAATGCATGGCTATCAGAAGCAGTGGTCAGCACCACTAGTAACATTGCTGCATGGCAAGAGGAATACATCTGAGATATGGAAGGACACTCAATCCGTAATATCTCATTCAAAGATGAAGAATTATATTTCAAAACAAGACAGTGGATTTCGGATGATCCGCAGTTGAAGAAATTGATATTGGAAGTGGCGCACAAAGCAAAGGTGGCTGGACACATGGAGCAGGATAAGACAATCAAGCTGATCCGATGAAACTTTTTTTGGCCGGAAATAGAGAGATTGATTGAAGATTATGTCCGCTCATGCCTGGAATATCAAAAGAACACAGCAGCTTGCCACATTGGCTTTGGACCTCTACAATCTCTCGAATTAAGATACCACCCATGGGATTTGATTTCCATGGTCTTTCTCATCCAATTACTGGTATCTGATGGATGCTCATCAGTATGGATAATTGTCAACCGATTTACACAAATGGCTCACATGATTCCATTCGAAGATGGTAAGAAGCTGGATACAGACCTAGTCGAAATCTTCCTGAAAGAAGTATGGACATTCCATCATCTACGATCGAACATAGTGTCGGATCAGGGCTCCAGGTTCAGCTGCTCGTTTTGGTCTTTGTTGGTGAAAGCTCTTGATATCAGATTGATGATGTGTTCACTATTCCACCCTCTAACGGATGCACAAACAGAAAGAATCAACCCAACATTGGAATTCTATCTGCAGAATTACTGCAATTACACGCAGGATTATCAGTTTGAAATGTTACCGATGGCGGAGTAAGCCTACAACAATTGTCTCCCCACTGCTACAAGAATGTCACTGATCCTTGACAACTTTGGGTTCGATTCTTGAACGAATTGAACCATCAAGCAGACACAAAAATCCGGCATCCAGGAACTATACTCACTGGATGATTAGCATGCATGCACTGTGCTGTAAAGACTAAGAGCAAGTGCGGGTAACAATGGGGAAGTACCACAATCGGTGTGCTAAGGAACTTCCACATCAGGAAAATGCAATTTCCTCCCTGGCTTGGCACCCACCTTCCGGGATCCTCCTTGGGGCTTGGAGGTCCCAAACCCTCCCGTATCATTTTACTATGCTCCGACGCGCTCCAGGCAGCTCCCGGTGCACCTGTGAACTTTCCACAATCGCACAGGAGCATCTCACAGCATTCCTACCACTTCCTGGGAGGTCCACAAACTTGCTCCTTCGCGTACTCTGCTCCGCGTCCTCCCTGAGCTTGCAGCCCTCACTGCCAATTGGCATCATATTTCACTCTATTCATAGATCATGCTGTCAATTCATCGCTGCTACTTCAAGCATCGTCACGAGAGATTTGTATAAATAGACATCTCTAGATCTCATTACACAATATATTGTCTATATCACCAGCTGGTTTCAAGCACACCCCTGCGTGAGACTCCTCTCATTCGTTTGGATAAATGCAGAGGTGGCTCCAAACCTTTCGTCAATATGTGTTTTGCCTTAATATACATCCCAGTACATATCCAAATCCACTTATTATTACAATCCATACCGAACCGTTATCTGTCGCCGCCTGATCTCTGGGACCAAGTGGCACGGCCCTTCAATTTTCTCCATGGCAATAACATATGGTGTTAATTCTTTACCACTTTGACGAACCCATCCACTTGTTCAGGGTGCCTCAAATGATGCTCAAATGTGACCGACAACAACAGCCACTCCAGCAGTGATGGTCTATCAACCCACGCTTGAAGGAATGAAAGGAAATGAGGGTGCTGCTGCAACAGCCGGCCGCCAGTCCTCGAAATCATCCACTTACCAGTGAGGTCCTGGTCAGTGGTAAAAGGTGAAGCATAGAATGGGAAATGTGGGGCGGCGCCGTGGAGTCCCGCATCCGTATTTGCACCCAGGCACACCCAGATCACCTGCGGTGGCCGCCGATGGTCTCACCATCTGGCGTACCCTCAACGCTGTAGTCAAGCAGGATCCGGTTCATCTGCTTAGGGTAATGAAATTCCAGCGTGCAGAAAACGACTTATTGTGAGGTTGTAAGGTTACGTCTTCCTTGAACTCATTTCCGTAGCCCCAGATCACACTGACCACATCACGCCCCAGATCCATGCAGATGCTGCCTGACAAGTGATGACAATGTCGGAATGTTGAAGGTTGCAGCTGCTTCAGCTAGTGATATCCACTTGAAAGACCTTGAACGTGCACATATAGTTCAAATTTTCAACTGCCACAGAGGTTGTATACTGGGTCGAATCAAAGGTTCAGATTCGCCACGAGGATCCTTTTCTCCAGGCGCATCTGGTCATTTGCCATTTATCTTCACCCGTCATCATGTTAAGAACCACTGCATCTCCTCGACATACCATCTGTACAAAGCAAGCCACCAAAGAGTGTGTTCCATGTAGTCCATCGCGGTGTAGCGATCATTGTGCTGTAGAAGCTGTTGCATGAAGTTGACCCATTGCTGACACAGTACGCTTCTTTGACGGTTGAAATGTGCAAGAGCTCTGAGATCTCGGTTGAAAAATTATCAGGAGCACCCATCCTGGTGATGAACTCACGGTAATGACAGAGGAGGTGAATTTTAGGTTTTCCGAAGTGATAGAATTGCAGCGTTAGCTGCTTCCGAAAATTCGGACCTTGCCTTGAGTCCCATTCCTGATCATACTTCAGGCGCTTTCTCCGTCATGGCGTGACGAAAAGCAGCTTGAGCTGCATGGCTTGCCCCGTAAACCTCTATCTCCAGACACCAGGCAACCTCTTGTTGGCGCTCCTCTGACCAATGTGTTGCTGCTTTCTCAGCTTCCAACAGGCGCCGCTCGAACTCCCGCTTTGCAGCGACAGTGACCTTCGATGCACCGAACACGGCAGTCATGATGGCGTGACGTTCTTGTTCAAGTTCTCGAGCAAACTTGCTTGTCGGTCCACGGCTAGCTTTGGGACGCAGCTTGAGTTCCAGGCGGTTCTGAGCTTCTTTAAACAACTGGCCAAACCGGGCAAGCTGGTCTGTGGACGCTCCGTAGAGCTCTGCTTCGAGTTGTACCATTGTTGTCACCCGCTCCTCTGCATTCCAGGTAGTGGCGCGCAGCTTCTCTTCTTTCAGGTGCACCTCAAAAGTTCTCCGCTGCCCAGTTGTGATACCATAAATCTCCCTATGAAGCTCTCTCTCTATCTTCTCCATCGCCACCTCTTTAAGTTTTGCTGCCTGCGCTTGGAAGTCGCTTTCTAAACGCCTTGTCCGAGCCTCAGTAGCATGTTGAGGAGTGAAGATTTGTTTGCACTTGTAAAAGCTTTCGAGAGCTTCGTCGAGATATTTCAACAGAGATCCGAGTGCGTTCGCTGGCTGGCTAGTGAAGAAAATTCAATCAGTGCCCGAATCGTTTTCATAACCTCCGTATTGGATGCACTTTCTGAGATTGTTTTCCCTGCAACGTCGCTGGGAAAGCAGGGGAGCACATACTGCAGATAGACTCCTGAGCATTTCTCAGATATCTTTGCCATGCCAGGATCCATTCTTGAGAGCATCAAAGGGTTTAGAGAAACGCAACATGTTCGGGTAGTGTGGAACTGAGGTGAACCGGGCATCGAATTCAGCTTTCAAGCCTCGATCGGTGTGGTACTCTAAAAGCCAGTTGAAGAGATCTTTCACGATCCCCAAATAGAGTTGGTGAAGTGCATCTGGTTGCCAAAGGCGATAGACGTTGCACAGAGGATAATCCCAGAAGAGATTCGAAGTCGGTTGTAGATGCACCTCTTTGAATTCATCAAGTCGATTCTCCTCCAGGTGCTCTTGATAGCGTGACGTACATCGAGGCTCCCAGTTGCGAAATCCTTTGCCATGGCCCATCTCAGGTGCCTTCGGAACTTCACACACAAGGCATGCTTCTCTGACTATGTTCGTGATCATTGCGATCTCCGGGTAGTCCCCAATCCATGCTGCTAGCAACGGGTAGCAGGTACGTTTGAAACCGTCGGCACAATCCCACTCGTAACCAGTGCCTCTGATATCGACTTCTCTAAGTGGTTTCAGGATGGTATGGATCGCGTGGTGCCATGAAGAGTCTATATCAGTTGCGCCTTTCGGTGGAACTGGAATGAATCCCACCAGAATCCAGGCCCACTTTGATGCTGCACGACAAACATCTTTCTGAATGTTCCCGATACTCATATATAGTGGCCAGGCGCTCTTGTCGCCAGAGAAATTCGTGAGATGGGTTTGTCCGAGGCGAAGATTACTGGCACAATTGTTGCACCGTCGGGTAATTGCTCCTGAGTTTTCCCACCACCAATCTCATGAGTTCATCTCACTATAGATTCGATGATTAGCCAAATCGTACAGCTGCACCGGAGCGATATCCAGGTGTTCCGCTAACGGTAAATACCCCAAAAGAAACTGGATGCACTTGAAAATGTCCCTGCAGTATATGTTGCCATATTTCCCAGGCGCCTGAAGCCAACTCTCTGCTCCCAGTCCGAAGTCGAGGCACCTCAGCAGCTCACAGAGCTCAGATGCTGTCTGGAACGAAGTCATACGGAAATCGTCCAGGCCGCACCGCAGATAGTCGTTTACCCAAGTGTTGCTTTATGTACCCAGAGCACGGGCTTGTTGATAATCGAACGCATTTGCAAATGGGTGCCACGGGTTCCAATTCGGTTTCCGGTGTTTGTCGTAGAGGCTCGTAGCCTCTCCCACCACTTGCCCACCTGCGGCCTCTCTATACACTTCTGTGTGGGTCACTTTCCTCGCGGTTACAAATGTGACATCATGTTTCTCTGGTAGCTCGGGTATGGGAGCGCTCTCGGAGGTCTGCGCGGCTGGTATGAACCCTTGGGTACTGTCAGGTTCTCCTGCAGTCGTTTACTTTTTGCTTTGGCTCATCTCGCTACTTACTAGATCTCAAATTTGCTTCTGTTCCAAGTCGTTCCATTACCTCTCCCGTGTCGTCAAACGCCTCTAGGTGATCGTTTCGATAATGTTGAGCAAGACCAGTGGAGTTGCGGATCCGCTTTCCACATAGTGTGCATCGCAATCGTAAGAACTGGTTTGCCCCGATGACTCATACTGATAACCGTTGTTACAGTATCTCCGGTAGATGGGGTGCGACGAGTGAATGGTGAATGGTAGATGGGGTTGCGACGAGTGTATGGCGAATGGTAGATGTGCGACGAGTGTATGGTGAATGGTAGATGGGGTGCGACGAGTGTATGGTGAATGGTAGATGGGGTGCGACGAGGTGTATGGGGAATGGTAGATTGGGTGCGACGAGTGTATGGTGAATGGTAGATTGGGTGCGACGAGTGTATGGTGAATGGTAGATGGGGTGCGACGAGTGTATGGTGAATGGTAGATGGGGTGCGACAAGTGTATGGTGAGGAGCACCGATTCAGGGGTAAAAGAAAGCTACCGAAGGTTCAAATTGCAAAACCCTCCAGCGAGATGAGGCTCCGTGCCATATGACACGCGGACTTGATAGGACTAGTCTTAAAACAGACAAACAACTATACGTCACTTCACCCGACAAATTGTTTGTACGCCACAAAGTGATTGAGTTCCCGTCCCTAACCCCTGCTAAGCCTACGATTTTCGTCACGAGCACCCCACCAAAACCTCCAGGCAGAGGTTCAGATGCACCTGTAGGTGGCGGCAGGGCTCGG
>WHVE01001423.1:0-12602 GCA_015178995.1 Trichophaea hybrida
TTAAATGCTGATCGAACCGTCAATTTCGTATGAAGGAAGTCGTGATCATCAGTGCTGGTAAAATACCTTGAGACCATCAAGAATGGTGCGCATGACGTTCGGAATGATCTTCCAATTCGGGGATTGAAGCCCAAGCAAGGTCAAATGGACAATTATGCAAAACAACCGGCGAATTTTGTGGTTAACTGTGTTTGCGCTGCCTAGAAGTTACCGGAATTTCAAACATCATAACATAGCCTCGATACCCTTCGCCACCAGCAGATCGCGGTTATCCGGAGTATTACACAACGCTGGTGCCTTCGCAAAGTTTTCTCACGGTCAAGCTCAAATGTTTCAGGCGGAAGTGGGGTCAAATACAGAATAGGAGGTCCGGACACAACGCTGTTGGTACTGTTTAAGCGCCATACTCGGTCTTCAAGCTCAGTCAACAGCCCTCTCTCAATGTAGAGATGTACGAATCCTCATCGCCAGCCATCATAATCCTACAAATTCATCCAGAACCTCCCGTTCCATGCTGCAGCATCGAACTTACAGTCTCTACGCTGTTCTACAACTTTCGCGTAGTTCGTTTTTGTAGGACACCTCATGGGAGGTCTGTACAACCATAATTCTATGTGGAAGATTAATATTTCCACTAGACATGGGGTTAGGCGCCGAATAATCTAATTCAACCCCATACCTCGTGGCTATGTGGACTTACTCCAGTCAGAAGAACGTATCATGTCAGTTGGGTCAAGTGATAATGGGAGATGAAATTTACCAACGATCCAAGTAACGCACACGGAGATTGTGATGTGTGCTTCGTAACTTCCGTCTGTGGCTGATATCGACCACTTCCTCCACAGACAGCCCATTATTATTATTATTATTATTATTATATTATAGGTTATAAGATTAAGGACGTGCGTGCATATGCATTGTCTGCATTCTCATTCTCATTGGTTGGTTCGCGGTACATCCCTGCTAAAAAACTAAGATGGCAGAGCCGCCTCTGTACCTTGTAATGTTAAGGACGTGCGTGCATATGCATTCACCGCACGAAGCATTCTCGTTGGTTAGTTCGCAGTATATCCCTGCAAAACCAAAACCGAGGTGGCGAAGCCGCCTCCGTCCCTAAAAAACCAAGGCGGCTCCGCCGCCTCCATGCCTAAGTATAATATTAAGGGCGTATGTGCATATACATTGTCCGCACGAAGCATTGTCATTGGTCGGTTCGCAGTATATCCCTGCAAAACAGAAACCGAGGCAGCTCCGCTGCCTCCATGTCTAAAAAACCAAGGCGGCGAAGCCGCCTCCGTACCTAGTATAGTATAATACAATGGCTGCAATTGAGCCTTTGCTTCGGCAATCTGTGTTCCAAGTGACACCAAAAATATTCGAATTTTATTCAATAGTTTATGGGGGCTTGGTGGTTCGGGGAAAGAATTTTGTCGGTATTATTAGAGTCAATACTCATTTTACAAGCCTTTTTGGCTATCAAAAGCCTGACCAAAAGGCTGAAATCAGACTGAAATCAGGCCGACAGGGGGAAAAGGGCTGACAAAAGACTTTCCCGAAACCAGTGAACGCCCATAAAGTACTCGCCGGATTTCGACTTTCAAGTTATGGCACTTCCGAAACTTAGCCCAGATGAAGAATTATTCTAAGCATAGTCATTAATCAGTTTAAGTTTGGTTCCACGGTCTATTTACCGATACCACGGTTTAATATAGTCCAATCGTTGGTTTGGGGAACCCTGAACGTCAGATGGGGCAGGAAAGCTTGACTGTGTGCCCGACTGGGCCCCAAACTATATTCTACCTCACAAAGGGAAATTCGATAGATTTTGAACTAACCTGTCGACCAGAAACAATTTTAAGGATTATTCGGGGCACGTTGTGGCCGTGCTTTCTCAGTATCTCAGAATCACGGTATCCAGGTTGTTTCAGGTACGGTTTATGTAAAACAACCCCATTCACGTTTACTCACTGATTATGTTCGATGTTTGTGGCTCAAAACTATCTCCGAACCTTCGGCTGCATAATCGTCGTGCAGACCTACATATTTAAACATCATATGAGGTTACACTATATTCAAAGGTCGTACCCCTACTCCATACGCGCCAACCCTAATCGATCATTCGGAAGAGCTGAGTCATGGTTCTTTAAGATGGGGAGTTAATATGTATGCAGTGCACCGGTACGGCGGTTGCGGATACTACGACAACCAAAACGGGTACCAAGAGACCTAGCAGAAACAAAAATACATTACGATGAGTAATCTACGCATGCGATGTGACGTAACAATCATTCCTTCATCCACCTGGCTCACCTCTTCCCCTCTTCCTTTCTTCCCCTCTTCCCCTTTTCCCCTCATCACCTCTTTACCGTGAATTAATCAACAAAACAATCGCGACATGAACGCAGCCGACGTGAAAGATAGGTTAGGCCTGACGGTATTTTTCCAGAGCTTGCACTAACACAAGTACTAGTGTTAACGATCTTGACAACTCAGTACATCGGGAAAGACAGAAAGAGCAGGATATGTGTCGAACACTTTCGTCCAATATACCCTCCGCCTCACTCCAGTAGGGCTCCTACCCATTTATGCACACACCTTACTAACCCCCCAGCCCCGTCTTCTCCCTGTCCATCAAAGGTGACGACAAGCTTTCGCTCTCCGGAACATACACGCTTCATATGACGCTCACCTACCAATCCTCTTCGCCCTCCCTCTCTCCTATCACTTTCCGCGAGCCGCTTCTCGACGACTTTATCTCCGACGATAACTGGGTTCTCTCGCACCAGACCCCCTCCGGCTCTATCACAATCCCACGCAACGACAACCCACCATGCATGGTCGGTATAGATATTGATGAGAAAGATGTCGTTGGAGAGAGTGGTAACTATATGGAGCTTGCACCCGGGAGTGCGGTGGAGATGGAGTTGGTTTTTTGGAGGTCGAATTATGATTATGAAGAGGAGATGAGGGTGGGGGAAAGGTATAGGTTGCAGTACATGGGAGGGCGGGTGGCGTGGTGGGATTGGGGGGCGAAAGAGGTGAGTTTCTGGAGGAGTGGAAGGGATGATGGCTAATGAGAAGTGGATAGGAGCATTTGCAGACAAAGGTTTTCCGGTTCGAGACAAGCCATGAGGTGAGACGTGAGATTGTGGTTCCGGCTTCGAATGCGGTGGAGTGGACTGTTGTTGAGTGAGGGTGGGTATTACTACTATATGGAATGCCAGTTTTCTTTGTATTTCTCGTTCATAATCGTGATGGCAAACGTACTAGGTTCATGTCATGGGTGAGGAGGAGGAGGGGATGTTTCCCAAGTAGGGCGGGAGGGACTTGGTAATCACTGTCCGAGGTGCCAGCCAGCGGGAAAGAAGCTATCATTGACGTTGTGCTTGAATGTACCTTTATCTCGTGCACCAGAACTCATATAGTGTAAAATGAATCCGTACAAATAACGACCTTTACACCCTACGAGGGTTTTATTTCTCCGTATATGCGAATCTATCGCTTCTCTAAGTTAATTCACAATTTTATGTATAATTACCTGGTTTATACCTCGAGCCTTCTCTTGTTTTCTTCGTTATAAAACCGCCCCCTCACGCTCGACTGACGTACCCAGCCCCAAATGACGAAGTTAGGAGCGTTACTGGAAATATGGGAACAAGAAAGAACCCTTACGCACACAGTGGCCACCGTGATGCAAAATCCACTAATGTGATTACTCTTCATTGGTCCTTATTCGATCATCGATCCTCTCTGTGCACAACCATGACTGTAGCTCCGTCTTCCAAACACCAGTTCCTACAAGTTTGTAGATCCCGGCTTGCCAGGTTGTTCCATGTGGAATATATCAACAGCTTGAAGCCCATCCACATTTCTTGCAGGCTTCCAGCTACATTCATCATATTTCTTTCATTTAATCAGGAATTGAAGTTTATTTCCAAATAGTCTCACATCCTCAATCCTTTTGACCTCATATTCCTCTTCTCCTTTCATCATTAAAGGTGGCAGTGGTTAGATTATTCGCCCATGGATGGGATTATCTGCTGCCTTTGATTATCAGGATATTGGTTGAACTGTGTGGTTATGAATATCCTTGGGTACTCACAATCAGTAGACCTATGTAATGATAACTTCATGGATTTCGCAGGGGCCTATGTGTTTCCAGATCAACTACTTACTGGGTATTGGAGTTGTATTATATTTAGCTTCTATCCATATGAAATCACCAGCCTAGAGGTTTTGTTCCTTACAGCAGTAATTGTTGGCATGTAGAGATTGCATTGCTTGTGCTCTTGTCATTTTGGTACTGATTGTGCTCAAATACTTCCTTTACCAGTTTTGTTAGCAGTACTGGATTGTCTTTTTGTATATCGGTATTGTTTTGGACTGGATCTTAGCACTAGCGCAATCTGGAGTCAAATGGGTAATTGCTGAAGAATATTAAACAGTGTGTCCATTTGGATAAGCTATTGTTTGATGGAAATGCCGCTACTGCGAGCCTGTGTACCTGGTCATTCTGTTGATAATGTCCAAAATATAGATCTCGGATATGATGTGATCACGGCCAAGACAGTGCACTCAATGTTTGTAAACTTCAAACCTCCACCACAAACTCGATTTTGACCGTCTCTCATGACTGCAACAATAAAGCCACGAATCAAAGCCCATACTATTGAACACAATAATACCAAAGACAGAATCCAATGAACCTTGTAAAAGAGAAAGCGAGATGGTACTGCATGTCAAGATCTAGCAGTAGAATTTGAAATTCCACATGAAACATTAAGTGATTGGGCTGGAGGAACAATGACTCGGTGGGAGGCACATGATCCTTATCAGAAACTCACCCCAGGCATTGGGAAAACAACCAAGTCACGCCCTGGACGTACATAGGCCAGGGGCGTATTGGTCACTTCAGACAAAACCTCTCGCGCCTCGTCATAGCGTGGCACTGCACATGCATATATACTACCCCTGGCCATGCGTTTCAATCTTCTGACGTAATATGTCTTACTGACACAGCCGTGCAGTGTACTCACATCTTAAAGACGCAGTATTCCTCATCGACGCAGCGATGCAGTGCACTGATATCCTACTCATGCAGTATCTCTTACCGACCAGCCATGCAGTGTGCACATCTATTGATCCACAACACAAATTACATGACACCTGAGTGCAATGCACACCTTGACAAAACCCAAAATTTCGCTGCATGAGACGATTCTACGATGCCCTGAATTGCATCCACATCTCAGGCGATGGATACAGTACTATTTGCATGATGTTCGATATGAAAGTGTAATCAATACAGATTTCCGTTCAAAATGCCTCACGTTCTAAATGCTATTCTATACGTCACAGCCAGCTTGAGGCACATTATTCAAACTATTTTCTCCTTTGCAGTTATCCACCAACTCCGACTCTGCACCCTTGTCCTCATCCTGATCCTGATTCTCATTCTCATTCACATTCATATTCTGGTCCTCATTCTCATCCTGATCTACCTCAATCTCGACATCGTCATCCAGCTGCAGGCCACAGTGTCTCTGAGCATGACCCGTGGCACTGTGAATGTCATCAGGCTCGTTGTCGTTATCATTGTCACCGTGTTCAACCCCATCCTCGGAATTGAAATACAAATTCATAGGAATGGGGATGCTGATTGTTGAAATGATCTGAGTCTCAATATCCGGTTCCATCATGAGAGCTGCCATCGCAGTCTTGTTTAACACTTCCTGACGAAGTTTGATATTTGCGGCAGGCATGTTATTTGCTCCATTTTCACATAGAATCAGGTTGTTCAGAGCTGCCTGTATGGAGGTGATTACCTTCTGTCACAATGGAGACCAGAGATAATTCCAAATATTCATGAGATCAGTATAAGTCACTGCAAAATGTCAGAGCAATTATATGCATTGTGAAAGCCATACTTACCACTGTCATTATCTCGATTGAAGTGGTACTCCCACTGTGCCTTTTTTGGCCAGATTTTGAAGTCATCGCTTTCAACCTTTATTCGAGCTAAACCTAGATTTCTTTGCCACTCCATCAGTGCGTGATTGAATGCTGCATATGTTAACACAATCAGTGCCGGGGGTGTTTGTTCTCAAATCCAGTGATGGAAGCCCTCTTAATACCTACTGTGTTTGCGCATTTGTTGGAGGAAATGTAGATAGAGAAATCATTGAATCACCTGGGCAGGAAAGTAACTAGCTCGTTCCTGATAGTGTTAGCGACGCTGACAGTTGCAGACAGCACTCACCTCAAGCTCCTTCGCGTGATCGCATTGGCGCACAGTGAATGTAAATTCTGACAGTGATTGGTCAATGTGTATGTGGGGTTTATCATCTTCTAAATGATGTAAGTTGTATAGTCTCCCTATACACTGACGTGCCTTCTTGATCATGTGTGATCTGACTGCATTTCAACAGTTTCCAATCAGACAAATGGCCAGTCAGTCAATGAGAATGCATATCTGGGAGATACTTAAATATCTTGAAACACTTCTTCTGACGTTCCGGTAAGCTAATATTGACTCCTGCCTGTATGCATGCCTTCGGCCTGCATAGTGCTACACACTGTATGTGGAAACGATATGTTAGTTGGTATCTACAACTCTCTGAATTGTATATGCTAGCATGATTGCCTCAGCTTCATTTGGAAATGGTCTCTCGCTCAGTATTTCCATTTCCATCATGCGGCACAGTGTCTCCAGTACAGCATTAACTCGAAGGTCACATGGTGCAAGGACACTTCGACCGCCCTATCATTGGCTGCTGACTGACGGACTGGACAGTGTATTCGGTGGAGACGATGCATAAATTGTGAAGCCGATGATGATGAGTGTCGACTCCGGAGATAACTAAGGTTTGTCGCTGAATGAATTCCGTCAGAAATAACATTGGGTGCTGGAGACATCGAATATAAAGCTTGATTCGGCAGGGGCGGAGATCGCTTAAGGGTTGGATTCGGCACAGATACAATGGGTGTTGATGCTGAGACCACCTGAATAGTCAAACCTTTGATACGTGAAGCTGTAGCCTTCATCTACTTTCCCTTCTGCTTGTCAACTTGCAACGTGAGTTTCCTCTTTTTACAATTTGCAGAACATGGCATTCGGGAGACAACTCCAGGAGTTGCTGTTGTGGCTTTTGGAATTGAGGATATGGCCTTGTACAGTGGCCTTGTTCGGATCATTTTAAAAAGGCAAATGAATTCAGAAAGAGTCCCAAAAGAGTGGCGTTGTGGTAGATGGAGTTGCGATTTGGAGTTCACAATGCAGACGAAGATTATTGCAGTGCGGAAAATGACAAAGTGGTCTTATAAAGGGGCAGATTCATACCATATTGTATTAGCTTGTCACGAAAGTGTTGCATACCAACTAAAATAGGATAGATGCCACTCCTGAAGATCTAAATACAATCTGGCTAGCCCAAATGCAATGCTAAATATTAAAAAACTTATACCCAATACCAAAAGAAAGAAACTCCATCCCTGATGCGTAGTAAGCTTGCTAGTCGATTGCAGGACTCATCAGGGATTTACTGAAATGAGTCAATCAAACACTGGTGAATAAAACCCAAATGAGACTGAAAACAACTGTGTAAAATTGAAACAGGACATCAGCAAAAAAACTTGTTGCTTGTTGAGGTTTTCGAGGTTTCTGCCGGGTTTCCGAGGTTTCTGAAATCGGCAGGTACTGTATTTACTCAAATGTCACTTCCCCTCCTTCTCGGCCTTCGCCTCGTCCAGTGTTGACCCTCTTTGAACTTTTGCAGATCAACTCCAATTGACTCGTGAGTATACTCCATCGATTCATTACGCCGAGTACATCAAGGCAGTGAAAGCACACTGGAGTACGTCCACTATTGGCTCTCGACTGGCTGCTCTACTTCCCCTCCTTCTCTGCCTTCGCCTCCTACTCTGACCCCAGTGCTGACCCTCTTCAAATGTTTGCAGATCAACTCCAATTGACTTGTGAGAATGCTCAATCGATTCGTCTTGCAGAGTACATCAGGTCAGTGAAAGAATGCTGGAGTACATCCACTATTGGCTCTCGACTGGCTGTTCTACTTCTTCTTCTTCTCCACCTTCGCCTCCTACATCTCCTGCTATGCTGACCCTGTTCAAACTTTTGCAGAACAACTCCGATTGTGTTATGGCTATACTCAACCAATTCGTCTTGCCGAATATATCAAGACGGTGAAATCACACTAGGGTATGTCGATTATTGACTCTCGACTGGCTGCTCTACTTCTCCTCCTCCACTTTCTCCTCCTTCTCCAATGCTGACCCCTTCGACCTTTTGCAGAACAACTCCGATTGACTTGGGCGTATGCTCAATCAATTCATCTTGCTGCGGACATCATCAAGGTGAATGCACTCTAGAGTACGTCCACTATTGGCTCTCGACTGGCTGCTCTACTTCCCCTCCTTCTTTGCCTTTGCCTCGTCCAGTGCTGACCCTCTTTGAACTTTTGCAGATCAACTCCAATTGACTCGTGGGTATGCTCAATCGATTCGTCTCGCCGAGTACAGCAAGACAGTGAAAGCACGTTGGAGTATGTTCACTATTGGCTCTTGACTGGCTGCTCTACTTCTCCTCCTTCTCCGTCATTACCTCCTTCTCCTCCTCCTCCGGTGCTGACCCTGTTCGAACTTTTGCAGGACAACTCCAATTGACTCGTGGGTATGCTCAATCAATTCGTCTCGCCGAGTACATCACGACGGTGAAAGCACGCTGGGGTACGTCGATGATTGACTCTTGACTGGCTGCTCTACTTCTCCTCCTGCTCCTGCTCCTGCTCCTGCTCCTGCTCCTGCTCCTGCTCCTGTTTTTCTTTACCCTCGCCACCAGTTGGGCTGTTGTCATGATCTGGTACTCAAATCACTCGTTCGATCAAACGATTTCTTTGGTCTGTTCGATGGATGGTGTCGTAGCGAAAATAGACATACGAAGCTAGTTATTAGTGTTGGATGCTAGATTACAGTTTAATGAGAACTCGTATACCAGTGTAGTTTGGTTCGGCAATTGCAATTGTTTCCTGAAATGAGTCAAATAAGGGGTAAAACGAGTAATTTCCGCTTTGCTTGCCGAGGTTTCTGACATCTCTGACATTCGTGAAGAGTTAATGAATGCTTTGTGAACTCGTGCTGAAGTTAGCGCCGAGCGGCACACTCTCATGAACACTTCATGAACTCGTTATGAACCCTTGACAAGCAGGGTGCTTGGGCACACATCTCACCCAGAGTTTCTCAAACCTAAATTCAATCATTTGCTTGCTGAGCTCGCAATCTCAGAGAGCTCAGCACTGTACTTTTCGTTTTTCCTGATGGACCGCATCCGATTTAAATACTATATGCAAAGACCCAATCTAACTCCACCCATTACTAGCCCCAAAACATGAACCTAACGCATGTAGTAGTATGCTATTCCTTTGTAGCACTATTAGACGTACCGAAAATCATAAGTCAAAAATTCCAACATGTGGGGTCAAACTCAGCGCCTCGAGCTGTGTAAAGCTCATACTGGGATTGACATCTTGGTGTGTGCCAATCGTCAACAGCTCAACACTCTCTGACTCCGGTCCATCGTCATACAATGCCTCACGCTCTATCAACACCCCCACCATTACTGTGTTCATCTCCCACTGTATCTCCGCCTGCGTCTTCACTTTCCGCCCCTCTACCACATGGGACGCAGCCTCCACAATTTGAGATCTCTCATTCCTTCATTGTGCTACTACTGGGTCATTCATTGATTCCTCCAGCACATCCATCGGGAAAAAAACCAAGTCGCGCCCAGGACGTACGTAGGTCTGGGGCGCATCGGGCGCTTAAATCGAAACCTTTTGAGCCTCGACGTGGCGTGACACTGCACGTACGTATACACGACCCCGGGGGTTGCGTTTGCGCCTCCTGACGTAGTATTCCTTACTAACGCAGCCATGCAGTGCACCCATTTCTTACTGACGCAGTATCTCTGTTACTGACGCAGTATCACTTACCGACGCAGTAATACGGTGCGCACACCTATTGATTCACAATACTAATCATATGACGCCTCAGTGCAATGTATACTTTGACATAACGCACTGTTCACTGCATGCGTCATTTATACGATGCCTTGAATTGCACTCACAGCTCGGGCGACGGATGAAGTATAGTGACGTTAATGTGCATGATGTTCGATATTAAAGCCTAATATATACAGTTTCCCGTTCCAAATGCCATCCTACACGTCGCAGCCAGCATGAAGCACATCCTCTAAACTGCTCTCTCCTTCGCAGTCATCCACCGATTCCGACTCTACGTCCTCGTCCTCATCCACATCCTCATCCTCGTCCTCGTCCGCCACCCCCTCATTCTCGACCTGATCATCATCCAGCTGGAGGCCACGATATCGCTGGGCACGACTCCTGGCACTGTGTATGTCATCATGCTCGTTGTCATTATCATTGTCGCTATCGTCAACCCTATCCTCATCATTGAAAGACAAATCTTTAGCAATGGGGATGCGGATCGCTGAAATGATCGGAGTCGCAATGTCCGGCTCCATCATCAGAGCTTCCATCGCAGTCTTGTTTAACACCACCCGACGAGGTTTGGTAGCAACGGCAGGCGTGTTATTTGCTCCATTCTCACGTAGAATGAGGTTGTTGAGAGCCGCCCGTATGGACTTGATTACCTTCTGTCTTAAAGGAGATGGGAGATCGTTCCAAATATTCATGAGATCGGTGTAAGTCTCTGCAAAATGTTAGAGCAATTGCATGCATTGTAAAGGCCATACTGACCGCCGTCATTATCTCGATTGAAGTAGTACTCCCACTCGGGCCTTTTCTGCTGGATCTCGAAGTCATCGCTATCAACCTTTGTCGGAGCTGAACCTCCATTTCTTTGCCACTCTGTCAGTGCGTGATGCAATGCCGTACATGTTAACACAATCAGTGCCGGGGGTGTCTGTTCTCGAATCCAATCATGGAAGCCCTCCAAATGCCTGCCGCGTTTGCGTATTCGTTGGAAGAAATGGAGGTATAGAAATTGTGGAATCTCCTCGGCAAGAAAGTAGCTAGCTCGTTCCTGGTGGAATTAGCGATGCTGAGAATGGCTGACAGGACTCACCTCAGGTTCGTTCGTACGATCGCATTGGCGCACAGTGAATGTAAAATCTGAAAGTAGTTGGTCAATGTGTATGAGGCACTCATCATCGTCTTCGAAACGATGCAAGTTGTATAGTCTCCCTACACGATCACGGGCCTTCTTGATCGGGTGCGATCGGACTGCATTGCAACTGTTTTTGATCTGACATACGGCCGGTTAGTCAATGAGAATGCACTTCTGGGAGATACTGAACTATCTTGAGACACTGCTTCTGACGTTCCGGGAAGCTAATATTGACTCCTTCCTGCCTGCATGCCTTGGGCCAGCAATACTCTACTGACTTTGTGTAGAAACGATGTTAGTCGGTATCTACCACTCTCGAAATTGTATAAGCTACCAGCATTAACTCAACTTCAGTTGGAAATGGTCTCTCGCTCAGTAGTTGTTTCTCCATCATGCGATGCATTGTCTCCAGTACAGCAGTAACTCGAATGTCACCTGGTGCAAGGACACTTCGACTCCCATATCGTTTGCTCCTGACTGACAAAGTCGACGGTGTATTCGGCGGAGACGATGTGATGAGTTGTGAAGCCGATGATGATGGGTGTGGACTCCGGAGATGACTAAGGTTCGTCGCTGAATGAATACCGACGGAAATGACACTGGGTGATGGCGATATTGAAATGGAGGCTGCATTCGGCGGGGGCAGAGACGGCTGCAGGGCTGCAATGGGTGTAGATGCTGAGGTGATCTGAGTAGTCGAACCTTCGATACGTGAAGCAGTAGCCTTCGTCCGCTTTCGCTTCTGCCTGTCAGCCTGCAAAGTGAGTTTCCTCTGTTACCGTTTGCAAAACGTGGCATTGGGGAGACAACTCCAGGAGTGGCCGGTGTTGCTTTTGGAATTGAGGATGTGGCCTTGTGCAGTGGCTTTGTTGTTCGAGTCATTTTCAGAAAGCAGAACTGGCAGAAAAGCAGAAAGAGTGGATGCAGTTGCGAATTCGACTCCACGGTGGCAGACGAAGGTTAAAGCAGTATGGAAAAGGACCGACATGTCGCTGTGAAAAAGTGGTCTCATAAAGGAGCAGATTCACACCATATTGTATTAGCTTGTCACGAAAATGTCGCGTACAATCTAAAATACGACTCCTGAAGATGGAGATACAATCATTGCTAGCCCAAATACAATGCTCGATATTAGAAAACCAACGCCAAAAATCAAATCCTAACGCGTCGTTAGCTTGCTAGTCAATTGCTGGAAAGATAAGGGACGTACTGAAAGAGTGAATCAAACACTAGCATCCCCCGGCCACGAAAACAAAGACAATAATTCTAAGAAAATCCAAATGAGACTAAAACAACTCTGTAAAATGCAAAAAACAACTCCAGCCGGCCCAAACACGAACCTAACACGTGTGTCAGTATGCTATTCATTCGCAGCACTATTAGACGTACCAAAAATCATAAGTCAAAAATACCTCCAGGTGGAGTCAAACTCAACGCCTCGA
>WHVE01001424.1:0-12536 GCA_015178995.1 Trichophaea hybrida
CAAAAAGAATACGACATATTAATACCAGCGTGGTATTTGGAGAAACATAAAGCACAAGGAACATCATACGGTCACCTACATTTCACAGAGTGTGGAAGCAAATGTTACAATCATGGAAAGAAAAACCCAGACTGGAACATCACGTACAGTGATCGAATAGTTTTTCGAAGCGATGCGATAAATATCAGATCGGTCATATTCAGTAATACAACCCAATTAGCAGAAAAACTACCACCTCAATACCATAAATGGTTGTTACTGTTTGATCCCCAGGAATCCGAGAAATTACCAAATCATGGCCCTCACGATCACGAAATCAACCTCAAAACATCGGATGATCAGGTTAAAGTCGGACCAATATACCAATTATCAAGAGAAGAAGAAAAATTACTGCGAGAATACATCGATAAAATGATAAGAGAAGAAAAATTCAACCATCGCAGGGACAAGCAGGAAGCCCGATTTTATTCGTACCAAAACCTAACGGCCGAGGATTACGTCTTTGTGTAGATTACAGACGGTTAAATGATCTTACGGTCAAAGACAAAACTGCACTACCTTTAATGGACGAACTACAAAATCGAATGAAAGGAGCTAAGTGGATCACGAAGTTGGATATGAAATCCGGATATCACCTGGTAAGAATGGCAAAAGACACGAATGGAAAACAGCTTTCAGAACCAAGTTTGGATCCTACGAATATATGGTAATGCCGTTTGGGTTAACAAACGCACCTGCTACTTTCAAAGATGGATGAACGGAATCCTACAACCTTTTCTAGGACACCACGATAATGTCACAGTATGCTACATCGACGACGTTATGATAGCAACCAAGGGAACTCGAGAAGAACACCATGAGTATGTAGGAAAAATACTTCAGGTCCTTCAGGATAAGAGTTAGTGGTGGAAATCGACAAATGCGAATTCGATAAACAAGAAGTTGAATTCCTGGGTTTTCTAGTTAGTGGAAAAGGATTGAAAATGGCCCAAGCAGAAGCGAAGCAATAACCAAATGGCCAATACCGAAAACACAGAAGAGGTTCAAATCATTTTAGGATTATGGAACTTCTATCGAAGATTTATAAAAGAATACGCTGGAATCGTAGCACCAATAACAGATACATTGAAAGGAGATGGAAAGAATTTCATGTTCGGAGACCCACAAAAAGCGGCCTACTACAAAATATGCATATTGTTTGCAGCAGAGAATACCCCAATTCTTCGACATTATGAAGAAGATCAACCAGCAATAGTCGAGACTGACGCCTCAGACTTCGCCATGGGAGCAATTCTATCGCAAAAATTTGAAGACGCTAAAATGCACCCTGTCGCCTTTATCTCCAAGAAATTCTCACCCGCCGAAGTCAACTATCAAATATACGACAAGGAAATGCTTGCCATAGTATACGCTTTCAAAACATGGCGATGCTACCTCCAAGGAGCTACACATACGACTATCGTCTTCTCTGACCATATGAATCTACAGTACTTTAAAGAAACCAATCAACTCAATCGAAGGCAAGCCAGATGGGCAGAAGTACTACAAGAATATAATTTCAAAATTGTATACAGAAAAGGTTCAGCAAATGGAAAAGCAGATGCCTTATCAAGATGTCCGGAGTTCATCTCTAGAAAGGGAGGTACGCAAAGTACAGAAAAGAAAGCTTTATTAGGACCAGAACTTTGGATGAACATCGGAACAATGGATATTGACGATGAGGAAATAGGAGAAATCACATTCGCCGGATTCTCAGTTAAAAAGTTAACACCCGGAATGAAAGAACGATGGATTACTGAAGTAGAAAAAGATGAAGAATATAAGGAGATATTAAGAAAAGTTAACAACAAGGAAAAGAACGTTGACGAAAGATTTGGAGTAGATACAGAAGGGATGTTGGTATGGAAAGGAAGGCTATACGCACCAACGGGTTTTAGAAAAGAAGTACTCAAACGAGAACACGATTCCAAGGTGGCAGGACATTTCGGAAGAGAACGTACCATGGAACTTATCACCAGAAACTTCTACTGGCCCAAGTTAGAAGAGGAAGTTCGAGACTATTGCAACAAATGCGACTCGTGTCAAAGAACGAAAAGCCCCCGACACGCGAAACATGGATTACTACATCCATTGGAATTACCATCGTCACCATGGTCATTCATATCAGTCGACTTTATCACAGACCTACCAGAGTCAGATGGATGCAAAAATATCATGGTAGTAATCGATCGCTTCACGAAAATGGCTCACTTTATACCAACAGCCAAACGGGAATCGTCAGTAGTAGCCAAACTGTTCCTAGACAATGTGTGGAAATATTACGGACTACCAACAGATATAGTATCGGACAGAGACGGGGTGTTTACCGGACATTTCATTGCAGACTTATACCAATTTTTAGGAATCAAACGATCAATGTCAACAGCGTTCCACCCTCAAATGGACGGACAAACAGAACGGATGAACCAGACGATTGAACATTACCTACGAACATACTGCAACTACGAACAAGACAATTGGAAAGAAATGTTACCGATGGCCGAATACGCATATAACAACTCCAAACATGCGGCAACCAAAGTAACACCTTTCTACGCAAACTACGGATATGAACCACGCACCAATTGGCCCACCGAAGTGGAATTCAAAAACCCAAGCTCGGAAATATACGCTCACTACATGGTAGACGTCTATCGCAAGCTCGAAACACAACTCGATAGCAGTCACGAAAAAATGGCAACGTACTACGATCGAAAAAGAAAGCCAGCACCAGAGTTCAAAGTCAATGATTGGGTAATGCTAGATGGGAGAAATATTCGAACCAAGAGGCAATGCAGAAAACTCGACGACAAACTATACGGACCTTTTAAAATCGGTAAAATCGGAAGCAACAAACGATGGTGTCGGTTAGAGCTACCAGTGTCGTGGAAAATACATCCTACATTCAATGTTGCTCTACTAGAACAGTACCGGGGAGAAGTCAAAGAAAAAGATATTCCACCAATAGAAGCAGACAACGAAGGATGGATACCCGAAGCTATTATAGCCAGTGGACCGACAGACGAGGATCATCGGAAGCACGTATATTTGGTCAAGTGGGAAGGATTTACGCACGAAGAAAATACTTGGGAATCCTACGAACATCTAGCAGAAATAGCACCTGAACTAATTGATAAGTTCTACGAACAAAAACCAGAGATGGAAAAAGATAAAAGATGGAAACAAAACAAGAAAACACAAAAGAAAAAGAGAAGGAATAAATAGATTTCTTTTGTTAAAAAACTCACACCGCATTTGATTTTTATGTAAGCGGAGGTCACCTTTATTTTATTTTTTATTTTATGTTTTATCCAAAAGATTAGCTATACCTATAGTATACGCTGTCTGAGTGGTAACTATTGCAAAAGAATCACTTCTTATGTTGGAGTACTCTGTTGAGATCACCAGAGCTAGAGAGGGAGGTAATGTTAGGGGTTTCCCCTTAGCATGCGTATGAAGTACATCAGGCTTAGTCTCCCAGGCTTACCGTTATTCAAAGATGAATCAGCGGTTAAGATCACACCCCTGAGGATGTCTACTGATGAGTTAGCAGACGGCTCAACATAGCCGGGTGAAATCCCCATAATAGTCTATGCTACAATACTACGTCTCAGCATAGGGAATAGCTACCCAGTGTGGAGACAGTACGCACACTCGATCAGACAGTAATCTTGGGGGTAAAAACCCATAGTACTGGCCAAGGCATGGGACACACCAACCATACTGCCGAAGCAATGTAACTGCCAAGCAGGGGTCTTCGGATCAGCTGTGCGTTACGGATCAGACCAGTGTTATCTTCGTTATCATGCTAATACTGGGACAAACCATACCCGTGCTTAGCTTCATGGATTTGGTTGGACAAGCGATATTATCTTAGTATGCGGGACTTTGCTATCTCTAGAGCTAGAATAAGCAAAGGAGATAAGCTAACTGCGCCCCGGTAGTTGACTCTACCTAAAAGATAAGTGCTTGGATCTAGACTGTCGAACCCCAGCTCTGCCGTGTTTGCAACACGATAACTGAGAGAGGGTACCCCCTTCGGGGAACACGGATAAGACCCGATGACACTAGGTACGTGGCAATGTATGGGTTGGCAGCTCATTAAATCATTGATCACTATTCCACTCAATACGAAGAAAGATAACTAATACGAAGTAATGGTCCGATATGTATGTCAGCAACGTCATAACATGCAGGATAACCTTTGGGAACTCCTGGTGGGGGCTTACGCAACCACACGTTGTCAAACGGAACTCTCCACAGCTAACTACCGAGATCGGCTCTGAAGCAACGATCGGATGTTATGTGAACACCCACTACGTTGGACTAAGTGTTTCTGAGATAGTACTATACACACACATCATAGATTACAGAGAAGTACCATCACCCCTTAGCAGGATGGTTTGACACGGAAATACTCACCTATAAAAGACCACCTTAAACCCACAAGTTTAAACACAACGATTCAAGCAACAGTCGAACAAACCACAGTCAGAACACAACAGCGGAAAAACCACCTGAAATATTATTAAGTTAATTACCTTAAGAATATTCACCAATAAACTTTTATGTCTATTACAGACGATCAGAAGATTCTCTACGCTCGCATCTTGCACGCCCAAGCAAACACTCGAGCCAAATACGAACACCTGGCAAGGTACCTTCTTCGCAATAACCTTTGGGTAGAATACTACCACTATTTCCATACCGGTGAACTTTCTTCTCAAGTCGCCTTTGACGAGTCTTCGGAAGATTACCTCCAAGACAGTTACGACTTTTAAATAGGGCCATACCGCAATAGATGCCCGTATTCATACATACGGTACAACGACGTAAACGCGTCACAATCGAACTTCATATCTTTAGTTGGATTATTAAAATTACGATACGCCTTTACCATAAGTCGGTACAACAATATCGATAAGTCACATCTAGCTGCAGTATCCCCCTAACAATTGTATGACATTGCTGACACGCATATGAGACCATTACTTCGTATTGGTTATTTTTCTTCTGCATCAGTGAAATAGTGATCAAAGATTTAATGAGCTACCAACCCATACTTTGCCACGTAGCTAGTGTCATCGCGTCTTACCCGTGTTCCCCGTAGTGTGGTGCGCTCTCTCAGTTATGGTGTTTGCAAACGCGACAGAGCTGGGGATCGACGGTCTAGATCCGAATACTTATCTTTGAGGTAGAATCAACTACCGGGGCGCAGTTAGCTTATCTCCGTTGATTACTTGTCTCGGGTGATAGCAAAGTCCCTCATACTAAGATAATATCGTTCGTCCACTATCTCGGGGAACGTATTATAGTTTCCGAGGATAGTTTTTATCCCAGTATTAGTTTGATATAAGGTAGCGTTGGTCTGATTCATAATGCACAGCTAACCCGAAGGTTCCTGCAAGGCAATTACGTTACTTCGGCAGTATGGTTTTGTGTGTCCCATGCTTTGGTCAGTGCCGCAGGTGTTACCCATTGGTCACTGTCAGATCGAACGTGCGTACTGTCTCTCCGTGGTTAAGCCAGTCCACTTTGGTAAGACACACTATTGAAGCTTGGAATAAAATGGGAATTTCACCCAGCTATGTTGAGCCTTCCGCTTACTCATAAGTAGACATCCACAGGGGTGTATTCTCATCCTTCGACACATGACGTCGTCCGTAAGCCTGGGAGACTAAGCCTCATATACCTCATACACATGATAGAAGAAAACTCCTAACAATCCAAGTCTTCCGAATCACCAACCACAAAGGAGTGACAGTCACAGTGGTCAACGTCTACGACCAAACACTCCAAGAGAACAACAACAGGACTCCAACCAGAAGAGCCAGAGGGGCAGACTGGAACGGAATCCTCAAGTCAAAAAACGTGGTCATCTGCGGGGACTTCAATACCCACAGTCCTATGTGAAATGATAGGAGCAGCCAGAGAAGGGATGCGGTCTTCCTGGAGGATCTTATCGAACAACACAATTTGGAGGTGATAAACGATGGCCAACCAACGTGCATTACAACCATCAACAACTGCACCATCGAGTCAGTAATTGACATCACCCTACCCAGGGGGGGAGGGGTGGCAGATATAACGGCAAGAACGATGACAGAAGACCATGAGAACATTGGATCGGTCCACAAGATGATAGAAGTTGTTTGGGGAGAGGAATCATCAAAGGGCACGAGCTAAGCTTATACAGGATGGAATATGGACAGCATGCAAGAGGAGGATTTGAAACAAGCGAAGGAGTGGTGGAAAAAGTGGAGCAAAGAAAGAAAGATGCTGTCAGATGAAAGCACAATCCAGGAGCTGGAAGGGGAGGCAATCGCAATAAGAGAAACCTTAACGGAAGTGCTAAACCAGAAAGCCAAAAGGACGAGAGAGTGAGCAAGATCGAAAAGGTGGTGGAACCAGGACATCGCAGACAGTAGAAGGGTCCTGGGGTCTATGAAGAGATTGTTAAGTGAGGGAAAAACCAACCACGCCAGTGTTAAGGAGGCTAGGAAGGTAATGAAGAAGGCCATCAATGGCAGCAAGAAGGACTTGTGGAATACTTTTGTACAGGAAGCAGAAGGGGAGCAAGTGTGGAGAGCGCTAAAGTATACCAGAGGAAGCAACAACCTGACAGTCAAACCGTTACGGAGGCAGGACGGAAGTCTGGCCACCTCCTGGGAAGACAAAGCCGAACTGATCAAACAGATAGGATTCCCGAAACGCTTACGGGGGATCCAAAGAACCGCAAAAGCTGACGGCGGAATTACTTTCGAGACCATAGGAAGAGATGAAGTGAAAATAGTAGTGTTTGGCCAAAGTACCAGGAAGGCACCTGGACCAGACAAAATCGGATACAAAGCGATAAGACTGCTGTGGGGCTGGGATGAGGAGAGAGTCATCAACCTAGTAAGAGCAGCAATCCGACTGGGTCACCATCCAAAGGAAGGAAAAACCATCACAGAAGTCGTCATCCCCACACCAGGACAGGATGACTACCGTCTAGCCAAGACGTGCAGAGTCATCGCGCTAGAAAATTGCCTAGGAAAGGTGGTCGAGAAGGTGGTAGCAATGGTACTAGCGGACAAGTGCGAAAGGGAGCAGCTACTACACGACAGACAGTTCGGATGCAGGAAAAGGAAATCAGCAATAGACGCGGTGGCAAGGGTGATAAACAGTGTGGAAGAGGCGTGGGGAGAGAGAAAGATTGCAGCGGCTCTATTGATGGATGTGAAGGGGGCTTTCCCTAGCGTGGCAAAGGAGAACATCATCAAAAGGATGGAAGACATAGGCTTTGAGGCGGATGTTTGTAGGTGGGTGGAAAGTTTCATGTCGGACAGAAGAGCAACAATAAAGATGGATGGAAGAGAAGGAGAAGTGATAAGTGTGGAGACGGGAGTACCACAGGGGTCGCCAACTACACCAATCCTTTTCGACATCTACATCTCGGACCTGTTCTTTCACTTGGAACCACTACCACCCAGGCGGTTCTCCCAAGAGAGGGACAAAACAGTAGCGGCGTTGTCGTTCGTTGATGATGTGGCTTGGGTGGTTAAAGGGGAAGGAGTCAGCCAGTGCATCCAACAGATGGAACAATGCGCAAAGAAGGCCAAAGAGTGGGCAGAAAGAAACGCTGTCGAGTTCGATATGGCTAAAACTGTAGCAGTACTGTTCTTGCGAAAACGGAATCATCAAGGGGGGAAAGTGAAGATGAAGATCCAAGTCGATGAAAACGTGCAGGTCAGCTTCAAGCCAAAGGCAGCAAGGTGGCTGGGGGTTTTTCTGGATAGAAAGCTCAACTTCCAGCCTCACCACGACATCATCATGGCAAAAGCAAAAAAGCGCAAGGCAGAGTTCACTCCATTACCGGAAAACTAGGCCTCAAATCTGAGAACGCACGCAAGGTCCAAATCGCAGCAGTTCAGTCAGTAGCCTTGTACAGGGCCGAACTGTGGTGGGATGGACAGGTAGGATGACAGCACGAAATCCAAAAGCTGGTGAACCAGGCGGCAAGAAGAATCACCAGGATGTTCAAGTCGTCACCTACAGTACCACTCGTCAAGGAGGCGGGACTCAGACCAGCAATATTGCTCCTGAATAACAGAGTAAGACGATTTGCAAAGCGACGAGCGGAGATGCCAGACGGAAAAGAAGGGGGAGAATGCATGGTGGGGAACAGCAAGCTGGCAACGAGGCTGAGAAAGTCGATTGGGATAGAAGGAAGGGGGGAACAAAACACTCTACCAGAATTTGATCTCAAGGCGGATGCAAGAGTATATATATTGGACAAGAAGGAGGCTCTTAAGTATGCACATACTAGGAAGGAAGGGCTCATTCAGTGGACTGATGGATCAAGGTTGGAGAACGAACAAGTGGGTAGCGCGGTGGTATGGAAGGAACAGGAAGAGTAGAGGAATGAGAAAAGCTACCAAGGAAAGAAAAAGGAAGTGTTCGACGCCAAAGTTGATGCGATCCTGAGGGCCTTACGACAAGCAGTCGATATCAGTGAAAACGAAGAAATTGAGAGGGTCACAATCTTCTCAGATTCAACAATAGCCATCCAATGAGTCCAACATGTTCAAGCTGGACCAGCACAAGCAATGGCAATCGACAGCGTGAACCTCAACAACAAGTTAGCGGGACTGGGCATTCAGGTGGAGTACAGGTGGGTCCCATCACACGAAGGCGTTCAAGGCAATGAAAAGGCAGACGAGGCAGCAAAAGCGGCAGCAGAGCACAAGGACGGGGAAGCGCTGGAGCTGAAAGAGAAATTCAAAGGGTGGTCAATGGCCAGGGTGCAAAGAAAGGTTACTGAGGCTAAGTGGCTGGACACAGAAAAGTGGTGGAAGGCTAAGTTCAACAAGAAGAAGAAGGGTTATGGAATGAATAAAAAGAGAAGGATGCATGCGTTGTTGGACGAGGCCAAGAAGAAAATTGCAGGAAGGTACTTGCAGCTGAAGGTAGGACATGCCCTCACTGGAGTGTTTCTGGAACGCATAAAAAAGAAGGAAAGTCAGGAGTGCTGGTGGTGTGGGCACAAGCAACAAACAAGGGACCACTTGTTCAAGTGGTGCAAAAGATGGAAGCGGCAGCAGGATGACCTTTGGAGACGGTTGAAGAAGAAGTGTAGATGGAAGGAGAGAATGAAGGTCCCTATGTCACAGGTTTTTGATACGAATAAGGCGGTCAAGGCGGTACTGAAGTTCCTTGGGGATACGGAGGTGGGGAAAGTCTTGGGGGTGAGGGAGGGGGTTGAGGCAGAGGGGTAGAGGAGGGTGGAAAGAATGTAGTAAGAAGTTTCTCCTTTGTCTGGTGGAAATGGGGGCAAGGAGATAAGGAGCGCACGACTTGGATCCAAGAAGACTGAGGGGACACCCAAGGTTCACACTGGGGATGTGTGGTGGAAAAGGATTTTAGAATATGTCATGGCCGCAAGCGGCCGAATACAATATGATTCAAACAAAACAAAACCTATGAAACTGTGCGGTATCACCTTGCGGAATCCTTGACAAATATTGATGCAAAACGCGGTAAATACCCTCGCTTTTACTAATATGAAGAATAACGGCTCTAAACCCAGGAGTAGTCGCTGAAGAATTGGTCATTCCTAGCAATGTGAAGGAATGTCTTGAAAGCCTCAGACCGTTCGACTGTGTGAGTTATCGTGATGGACTCTTTACCGAGCGGTACGGCACAACTTGTACCTGGTTCTTCGAAGACGAACGATATACGCGGTGGATTAGCCGTGACCAAGAAGTTCTCTTGTGGGTCCATGGGCAACCAGGCTGTGGGAAGAGCGTGTTGTCATCAGTTCTGTCAAAAGAACTAGCCAAAGAGGAGATGAAGGTGAAGTTTCTTACGGCTTACTTCTTCTGTGGCGACAAAGACGAACAATTGAGGACCGCACAGTCTATCCTTGCAAACTTGTTATCACAGGTCTTACGTCAAGACTCGACGATTTTGAAGCACTTTTTGGTGGACAGCCAATATATCATCCATCGAACCAAGACGCAATGGTCATTAGATATGTCGTGGCGGGTGTTTGAGCGTATACTGAAGCATGAAAACAGTGATGGCAGGGTTTTATGCTTGATAATAGACGGTCTTGGTACGTTTGTTCACTAGCCTGTCTTCTGCTCTCACATTCAGCGAGCGCCAGATAGACTATTCCCCAATACCTATTAACGTTTTGTGTTGACGGCGTGGTGTTATTCCAAACAGATGAATGCGAAATCGATTCATTAGCAAAGTTTTTGAAGCAACTGGAGCATCTTTTCAGTGAGAATTTGCCAATCGGAAAGCTTTTTGTTACAAATCGTCTGTGTTCACATGTTCCCATACCGACCCATATGCCTGGAGTCTCCGAAATCTCACTCCATACAGAAAATCTACGCGAGGACATTGATGATTTTGTGAGAGCTAAAGTTCATGACCTTGCCGAGCGAAAACAGTTCCTTCCATCCATTGAGTCTGATATTCAAAATTTTCTCATGGAAGGTGCTGATGGAATGTTTCTTTGGGTATCACTGGTTCTACAAGAACTCTCCAAAAGCGACACCATCAATGAGCTACGAGGAAAGCTCAAAGCATTGCCGACCACACTTTCGGACGTGTATCAAAAGATTCTGAACACAATCAATCCAAAGTATGCATTGACAGCAAGGAAAGCTCTGCAATGTATCGTTTACGCAGCCCGTCCGATGACTCTGAACGAGCTTAAGGTTGCTATATCCGTTACCCCCCAGCACACCTCAATTAGTTCCCTTCAGGAAGACGTCCCGATGGAGATAAAAGGATTTCTCATCCAAATATTCGGGCCGTTGATAAAACTCCATGATGACGAGTCTGTCCATCTAGTGCATCAATCGGCGAAAGATTTTCTTACTGATGAGGGCCGCGAATTCTTGTCCGTGAGTAATACTCCAATCTCATTGCAGGAAGCCCATATTCAGCTAGCCGTCGCTTGCCTGTTATATCTTCTATTCGATGATTTTAAAGAGTCGGACGCTGGAAGATATCAGAGTTTCCCAGAGAAATATACATTCTTGGATTATGCAGCTATGTACTGGGTATACCATACGAGATTGGCGGCACTTAAGGATCAGCGCGACAACTTATGGCCCCTATTCCAGGAACTCGTACAGTCGGGACTAAAGCTCGATCTGGCATATCAATTACTGCTATGTTCCCAAGCTGAGACCTACGAGCACACACCACCTTTGCAAGTCGCCGCACATCTTGGGCTCGCGGAGTTTGTATTCCAGCTCCTGCAACACGGTGCCGAAGTCAACGAGATAGGCGGCAAGTACAGAAATGCACTCCATGCAGGTCTACTATCCAGCAACGAAGCTGTTGACAGGCTTCTGCTTGAGAGCGGTGCGGATTGGAGCATGAAAAGTTAAAAATATGCAAATGCTGTGGAAGCAGCCGCAGCAGTGCCGGATAGAGTGATGATGAAGTTGCTGCTCGACGCCGCCACGCCGCATAGTTATTCCCAGGAACAATTGCATTCACAGTACGGAAGATCCTCGAGAGTCACAGCGTCTTGGTCTATGGTGCAACTACAAGTCGACCCGATTGTGGCAGCGGCAGTAGGAAACTGGCAGAACAGTAGGGAAATACTGGAGCAGCTGTTCAGCTGGAACAATCACATCGAAGTTTCGAATGCAGTTTTGCTGGCCGCAGTAGCCAACGAGGAGAGCGGAAAATAAGTTACGGAGTTTCTGCTGAGTAACTGGGATAATGTTAATATTACGGCGGAGATTCTTAAAGCAGCGGCTGGCAACTTGTGGGATGCTCAAGGAATAATGGAGATACTTCTCGACCGAATAACATTTGCCGAAATACCCAATGAGGTCGCCGAAGCGGCTGCAGGAAATTGGGGCAGTGGTAATGCGGTGTTTGGACTATTCCTTGAAAAAAACTCCCTTTAACTATCACTAATACTATCATCCAAGCAGCAGCTCTCGCTGGAAGTGCGGGAAAACATACTATTGAGCACTTGTTTAGCAAAGATAATGCTGAGTATGTCCATTTGACTGACGAGGCAATACCGACGATCATCCAATTGTTTGACGTGGCAACCGTCAAAGTTTTGTTCGAGAGTAACGACCTTACAGTTACTAAAGAAATGGTCGAGGCAGCTGTAAACAACTTATGGGATAGCGGGAGTGTGCTGAAACTATTGCTAGATCAGTCCCACAAAATCGATATTTCGATAGATCTAATGGCATTGGTGGCATTGATTGCTGAGAAATTCGATGTCAATCTTATGGGCTGTATTGTCAATAGAATAGAAAGCTTCAGGCTTGAAGCTACAGTGATTGAAGCAGCTGCGAGAAATCCGACCAGCGGGAACCAAACGATGGAATTTCTACTAACAAAAAGCAATATCGAAGTCACTGGATCAGCTCCGGTAGCACTTTTCGAGAATTTCGACCCTGATATCGTGAGGAATTTTCTCAATCGTCGATCCAAGCCCCCCGTCATCGATATAGGAACCTGTTTGC
>WHVE01001425.1:0-12534 GCA_015178995.1 Trichophaea hybrida
TGAAAAAGGTCACAAATGAAAACAGGGAACAAAGGGTCAGCAAAAAAACAAACAAGAAATCAGCGACGAATGATTGAACGAAGCGCCCCGTGCAGATGGCCGGGTAAATCTCCCTATACTGCAGAACTCAACCTTTACGGTAATAGTTAGTTGCATATTTCCGGATGACAATACTACCATCCGGAAGGAATTCTCAGCGTCATATACCGATGTCAAGCTTTGGAAGAGCTCCTGACATATATATCAAATCATGGCAGACCAACAGTACCTGAAAAACCTTTCACTTTGACAGCACAGTTCAAGTGCATATTGAGTAATGATGTGCTGGATAATGAATATATGGAAGGTACAAGAGTAGACAGGTTATCCGGACCATACTGTTTGATCAAGATTTGAATAATACATCACTTTCAAAAGCGTTTCAGCTCAGTCACCATGTCAAGCTTTTGCTGATCGAGTTGCACATGGCAGGGGAAGGTTCAGAGCATGTGATTGCATTGGTAATTACCCGTTAATCCCGACAAAGTCAAAAGTGCCACAAATAATTTTCGACTCGATCTATTCAAGTGCAGGGGATAAAAATTCTGAGGACGATGCTGAGGGAGATAATGAGCAATCTGTAAGTAGATTACAATCTGTCAGTGGATTAGAGTGAATAAAACTGAAATTCATTTCAATCTGATAAAAATTATGCATCCACTGCCAATGTGATCTTAACCGAATGTGTGTATTTTGTCAGGTGCGCCAGCACCGTCAGTCAGAACCCATCGGATCAACTGACTACATAGGTCATTCAGGAAATAAAAGGGAAGACAAACCCAATACCAGAGAGGCCCAGAAGCAGATCTTTTCTTTTGATGATGAATCCAATGACAATATATCTGGTTGGAGTACCGGACTGAATACAATCAACAATGCGTTCCAGCATTAGTGTTTAGAGGAAGCTTTCAAGCTTTTACATGCATTCCTAGTGCACCAGTTGAAGACCGATAGAGTTCCTGGCCATAAATATACCATCTCCAGCCTGCCAGTAAAATTTCTGGCACATCAAATCTGGGCCATTCTGGTTCATGTCAGAAGATGGGTCTGGGATGCTGACATACCCGGCGTGCTCCTTGCACATGAGATGGGCCTCGGAAAGACCTATACGTCTTTGCTGCAGCCATGTTTTGCAAATTGCACAATGAGAAAGTGGTTTTGGTCAGCCTTTGTCAATTCTTTGGGGTCAAACTCTGGATGAATGGATTAATCAAGCGCAGAATGATTATCCACAGTCCCACCAGAGGTACCAGGTTGGTACCCCATTAACACAGAAGAATCCAGTACCACGCAGGCTGTTGGAGATCAAGACGACACCGCCATATGGCTATCCATGCCTTATATCGGCCCTCAAACCAATCTTGATAGTCACCCTTGCTGGCATTTGCGAGACATTTGAAAGTGACATAAATGACATGTCCCACAATACACATTTCACTATAATCGATCTGTTGGACCCAAACCATTACAACCTTTCAAATAAAGATCTAAACACCTCTGCCGACGAGCTAGAACATAGGTGGAACATCAATCTCATATCATACGATACCTTAACAGCACGAACCAAACCAAATGGTCAGTGGCAACTCACCAAGCGTGCTTGGAGCTTCACGACCTTTGAGGAATCACACCGGTACCAATGACGTGATGCTCAGCAATGGATTGTGGCTGTAGAGGCCATGATCGGATTTGAACTGCAGGTGACGGTGACACCAGCATACCACACGCTCAATGACTGGGTGAATCAGGCAACTTGGCTGATCTCTGGCACACCGATTTGTCCTGAAGAAAAACATTAATTCAGCTGCATGGTGCGGATGCACTCCAGGTTGCTGTTCAGAGTTTGACACAAGACATCAAATCTGACAATGATGAGGCTCAAAAGGCTGCAGCGCTGCAGATCATCAGGATAGCCAAACCATGGACTATCTGGAGGTGGTCAGAGTCAAAACTAGCCAATGGAGAACTGTTGGTATAGATGTTCAAGGCGAAAGAACATATTGTTAACCTGACATGGACCATAGAAGAACAACACACTGTACAGCAACTTGTGAACCAATATAAGTCCCAAGGTGAGGAAGGTGCCTACCAGGTGCACCAGTAGAGATTGGCCAGTTTCTCTTTGGTCTTGGGGGATACGGAAAACAAGAATGTTAGGGGTCAGTGGATTCAGAGTTGATCGGAGATTGATGACTTGAGTGAACCTCCGTTATTCCGGTGGCTACAGGAGGACTTCATTCTGATGCTTGTACATCAGCCGGCTGAATATCCACCTGCCGCGCCAGGACAATATCCCGTGGAAGCTGAAGACTTTGTGTCATTTGACCCTCCTCCTGAGAAAGCGGTCCGATTCAGTCCTCTCCCTGGCCAAGTCTGACATCTTCGATGGTGGATCCAGCAGGATTTTGGTGACTATGTCGATATCTTTTGGATGTATGCTGAGATAGACTCGCAAGAGCAGACCGACATGCAACTGCGATTCCAAGATTCTTGCAACCCCTCAGTATTCATCACCACTCCAAAGGTTGGTGGCACAGGCCTTAATTTAACTGCAGCAAATCATACAGTTATGACACAAAAGTTTTGGGTGTTGAATGAACAATGTCAGGCATTCGCTCGGGTGGTACAATTATGGCAAAACTGTGACCGCACACATGGCTACTGAACACTGGGCCGGATGGTTATGATGATCAGGTCAGTGAGCTCCACCAGAGATCTGGAGTTGCAGAAATGGGGGTCTTGCATGGGTTGATGAATCGCCCCTATATCACCATGGATATGATATACCAGATGGTCAAGGAATGTGAGAGGTACACCGAACGGCTTATACAGGAACGATGAAGATGGTAGGTTAGGAAAAACTTTGGAATTCTCATGTAGGTATATCCGATTGTTGTTATTTATAGTTCCACTCACTTATACATTTGGGAGGGTATGGCCCTTCTTTTTTCTGTTGCGATGATGGTCATTTTGATAGATACACTTGTGGAAGTTTCTGGAGTTCATGGTTGTTTTATAGATGTACTTGTGGCAGAAGTTTCTTGAGTTCAGGGTTGATTTATAGATGCACTTGGAGCAGAAGTTGTTGGAGTTCACGGTTGTTTTATTTTAAGATCTTATTGTTAGTCAAAATGTTTAGTGTTCACGGAATTTTTGTAACAGTCCACTTGAGACAGAATTCAATCGCCAATGCTATTGGGCCTGAGTAAATGAAATTATTGTCTAGCGGAAAGAGTCTTGTAACAAGATCTTCATATACATCCTGTTGAAGAACCAAAGGATTCGCTGAACTTCAAGCTTGTATATTGTTGGAAGATTCAACCTTGATCATGAATATTTGACTCTACACTGTCAATTATATTGAAGGATTCAACCTTGATCCAAAATATTAGACTCTACATGTTGATTGTATCGGAAGATTCAACCTTGATCCAATATATTCAATTGTGTTGGAAGATTCAACCGTGATCCTGGATATTTGACTCTACTTTGTCGATGGTGTCGGAAGATTCAACCTTGCCGATAAGAGAGTCTTGATGAAAATATGCCTATGAGCTTGGACCAGAACTAGTTAGAAATGTGCAGTGCACCTAACCTTAAGTTGACCAGCATGATATGGGTGTTGCCATTAATTCATTGATCACAGAATCTGCAGACCATCTCCTTCCCAGATCATGATTCTCTGTCAACAAAGAACCACTCACTCTGTTTATGTATTTCTCACCGGAGTCCCTCTCTGGATCAGTGTTATATTTTAGGATTCAAATTACGGCGGTCTGAATGTAGAGTTGGTATATTCTAAATTTAGCTTGAACCGTGTTCTTGCGTCTTTAATATATTTTTGACTATCTCATGTTGTATGCTGCAGCATCAATTGTCTCAAGGTATTCCTTCACCCAACCACACAATGTCTGCGTTCAGGGCACTGGCAAATCTACACCACTCACATATTTTCATGAACACCTGAGTAAATTGTGAAACCTCACGGTGTGCCTGAACATGAATGATTATGGCCTGATGAATTTGATTCCCCAATAAGGAAACGGTTCCTTCATGACTATTCCACTATGCTTGATTCTTAATCTAATATATATTAGCTGTATCAAACATTTAAAACCTACTTATACTGAATTTGGACTCAACTCCATATGTTCGGTGTACTTAAATATTCATGTGGTACTCCCAGCTAGCGATGCATGAGCTGAGTATGATGTACTCGGATGAGAGAGATGCATGAGCTGGATGAGCTGGATGTGCTGGATGAGCTGGATGAGTGGAAGAGAGTCTAAGGTTTCCCCAGCACACAAGTCATCAATGTGCGGCAACACCTGTCGCTTGTCAACATGAGGTTAAGTCTTGCTTGCCTGCTAATTTTATAAAGTTCCCCATCTTATTTAATTAAAGTTCATGAACGACATCATACACCAAAATTTTTGAACATAGGTTCATTGACTTGCATAAATAGCATTCATATAGACCAGACAATTGATGTATCAGACGCTCTATAATGCATCAAGAAAGAGTTAAGTGTCAATCTAAAAGAAAATCGTGTGGAATAATTTGTTGTTTTGGTGATTAGAGTATGACCTGACTTATCATTGCCATCTTGGCATTGCAGGGCCACACACTTTTGTTTCCTCCCTTTGAGATTGTCTTCTAGGTCAACAACTCTCTCTTGTCCTACCTGAAATTTCGCCAACTCCTTATGATATGCTCTTTCATCATTTCGTACCATGAGTGCAATGGTCTATACCAACAATTGCTACGGCTGGATGAGTCTTGTGGGAGGAGTATCCGAACTTGAGGTCATCCCCATGAGATCGTGTTTGCCCCGTTCTGACTAGTATTGGCAACGAAGCGGATTGGTTCGAGTCGAACCGAATCCAGCAAGGGTTCGAAGACGGTTCGATCCGAGTTTTGCCGAAGTTCTGAGGTTCGACTCGAACTTCGAACCGAATCCAAAAAAATGCGACCGATAATAAGTAAGCGAGTTCTTGTCCGATCGGCTCGAATTTTAGTTTATCTGGTACCGCTTGAAGTTAGCTACAAGATAAACCAAAAATCGAGCCGATCGGACAAGAACTCGCTTACTTATTTTTGTTTTAACTTTTTGGTCGAAATGGCGTGGTTCGAGTGAAAAAGTCTTGGCAAGGATTCGCTTCGCTCGAACCGAATCGGTTCGTCAATTGTACGAACCCCGGGCGGTTCGTTGCCAACCCTAGTTCTGACCATTATCACCAACCACACAGACCACAACAGCATACTATATTCAAAAACACTGCGAGTCCTTCCGAAGAATCTCTCTATTCCATGATGGACTAGGTCAACTGAGGCAAGACTATTTGCTCGAATTCAACACATATAGAATGATATTCAAAGTATGATAGCTGCTACTTTGGGAGATTCAACGTTACATCCTCAAACTGATGCGCAATGACTTGTTGCAGCGCATCAACTCACTCTACTGGTAAACGGTACCAGACATTGCCATCAACTTTCCCAAAGCGTCCTCTAATGCACGATCATTGCACACACTTCACCTACTTTTATTGCTGGTTCTACGGCTGCTGTACAGATTGGAGGTCTTGAGACGGCATGACCGTGCAAGTTGTAATGTATGGTCTTGCCCTGAACTGCTTTGCAAAATACAGTAGAGTGAATAACTTCAATGGTTTGTTGGTGGTATCCGAAAACTCGTATATGTCTGGCAATGTGGCATTCAGATGTACTAATGGTTTGTGTAGTTAGCTTGCAAACCGCTCTCCTGCCGGCATGCCTAGAAGTTGGTATACAGTTGTATGTAGTATTAGCAACAATTCCAGATTTGGACCCGGCAGGTACTATAGGTCTGCGTGGCAACAGCCTTACCACATCAACAATCCACGATGTTTTAAGCGAACTGTACAATTAAGTCCATGAATATTGGTCAGATAATTTAGCATTTGGTATTTCAAATATGCATCTTTACATGGCGCATCTTTTGGTCTTCTCAGATTTTCAATATCTCTAAAATTCAGCAAGCAATTGGGTAAAGACCTCGTTTTTGGGCCCAAAATGGCACCTTTTTCGAAGCCGCTTGCTGAGTTTTTGCGATATGTAAAATCGGAGAACACTAAAAGATGCACCGTGCGAAACTGCATATTTGACATACCAAACACTATATTTCTGATGAATATTCATGGACATAATTGAGGGAACCGTTTGGCAACAACCCGAAACAGCCAGGTCGGTTCCGGGTTTTCTTGGAACCGCTATAATACATATGGGCCGAAAATGGAACCGTTGCTAACACTAGTTGTAAGTTATGCTTCACACTAGTCTCCTCAACAGTTTGTCAGTTACGAGGGTATTCGTATGTGCTGATAGTGTGTGTAGTGAGCTGGCAAACTGCTCTCCTGCCGGCACACCTGGAAGTTGGTATACAGTTGTATATTATGCTTCACCCTAGCCTCCACAACATTCTGTCAGGCAAGGGGGGCATTCGTATGCACTCACAGTCTGTGTAGGTTGCTTGCCAACTGCTGTTCTGCCAGGGCAGCTGGAAGTTGGTATGCAGTTGTAAGTCATACTTCCCCCTAGCCTCCTGAACTACCTATCAGGTATGAGCAGGCATTCGTGTGTGCTCCTGGTATAAGCTGGCTGCTTGCATACCGGTCTCCTGCCAGAGTGCCTGAAAGTTGGTATAGTCGTAAGCCATGCTTCACCCTATTCTTCTTCACAGTCTGCAACAAACTGATTTTAGATGTTACAATCTCTAACGGTGAGTTCATGTTATCTACAAATTTCATCCTTTACATGTTACGATCTCTAACATTAAGTTTATGTTATCTACTAATTTTGTCCGTCCAGCATGCCGGGGAGCAGCTACAGTTGTATAAATATCGAACAAGTTCATCAAACCTCTCAATCAACAATCAAGGTTCAGGTTCACCACACCTTGATCTATACCATCCAGCCATTCATTGTTTTTTCCACTTTCCACTTCCGGCTGTCTATATCACTTCCTGTTATTTGTCAGTTAAATAGAACACTACACACAAGACATCCTGAGCCATTATTCGCAAAAGAATCAGGAGGTGTACCTTGAACGGGCAGCAGCCAGGGCAATGCAGATAGAGGAGTACCCGGAACAGTTTGAAGAAGTTTGTGCATTTTTCACACCCTTTTTATCCAAATATTCATCACGAGAATGATTATTGATATGGTTTGTTAATTGTATGCTGGTGGATCATCGTGGACATAATAAACATGAAAACGAATATTTTGACCATGACCTTACACAATCAGATTCTTCAGATGGTGATGAAGATGTTCATGGTAAGCTTGAGCCACTGGTCCGCTGGAGCAAGGGCATACTGCGTAAAACCATTGTTCCAGCACAGAAGAAAAGAAACAGAGCAGATACTAGAGTTTTACCCCGACCAGGACTTCACTCAACATCTGCTATATCAAAACCTCCGACGAAGCATACCAAGTCCAACACAAATCTGCGGGTGTCTCTTCAGCCTGGTACTACAAGTGAATCAGTGCCAGTTGTTGCCACCACAAGAACAAAAGACCAAAGCATTCCAGAAAACAACAAGAAAACGTTCGAGCTGGTGAAAGACTTCCTGGCAATTCTTTACTTGTCCAAAAACCAATGGCCGTTAACGCAGGACAAAAATATGAGCGTATTGCAGAGAGCTGGAACCTATCAATTGCGGCTGAGGATTGTCAGAGGCAGGTCTCCGTCGCACCGAAAAACAGTGCATCAGTATATCAGCGAACTGGTAGCCCCTCAAAAGACAAAGATTTTCCGACTCGAAAGGCTGTAAGTTTCGCCTACCACACAAGGAATAGTGATTTGTATTAACTTATATAGCTATTTAACAAAATTGGTAGTTTGAATGGGCGACTGGCGGAGGCTGCCCTGGGAACAATTGTGGGAAGCTACCATCTTGATAGTCGTTGGCAAAAAGACCTAAAATACCAAATCGCGTATCTGCTAGCTGAAGCCTTATACATGATGAAAATTGTCAGTGATAAAAAAGCCTGGTTCATCAGGTTTGAGATCTTAGATCTCATATACCATATCGTCTTCTTAACAGTCCACAGTTTATAATGGTTCCCACATATAGCTCAATACTTTGATTCAGTATCTCCACGGATGTTAGCAATTGCCGCAGCTGGCATCCACTCCGCACTATCAGACTACGAGCAGGGCACAAAAGTCACCACAAAATGTACCCAAAATGATTATCAAAGTAAATATTATCTTTTTCATATCCATTTCATCGCACCGATCTCTTTTGGGTGCGCCTGGTTTGCCGTTTCAAGCTTCTCCCTATTTGATTAGACGCTGGTTATGTTTATTTATACATATGGGCACTAGAATGACTAACCAAATTTGGATTGCAAATGTTACTCTGAGAGTCTATAATCATTGGCGTTCCATCCATCCGACCAGGCAAAACACAATCATCAATAGGTGCAGAGAACGCATCACTCATCTATGCAAAGAGGATGCAAATGAAATATCAGCTTTCCTTGGAGCAGACAAAATGGGTGACAGTGTTCGTAATATTGATAATATGTTTGATTGATCAAGTTGGACAGATGTTAGTTGGATGGGTGTAAGTTGCTGTGCTTTATGTTCCTCACAGTCTAATTTGCTTCATTCATTATGTTCTTTCCTCGCCGTGCTTTCTAAGTTGCTCTCTACTTTGATTCCAACTGCTGTATCATCATTTCAAACTGTTTTCTTTTGAATATGAATATATAGACAATGCATAGTCATTTCCATAGTCTATATATAAAGTAATCAAAGGGATGGATGAATCACCCAAGAACAAGTAAAATATACTGAATGTATATTCGAATGATTCCAAATCGTCCAATGCTTGGGAGACTCATAGATCACGTACCGGCCGCTCCTGGAGGCTTCCTGACCGTACACCAGCGCTCCCGGAGGCTCCAAAATTGTGTCCCAGAGTTCCCTGAGGATCCAGAACCTTGCACCGGTGCTCCCAGAGACTCCAGAACCTTGCACCGGCGCTCCCAGAGACTCCAGAACCTTACACCCACACTCCCGGAGACTCAAGAATCTTGCACCGGTGCTCCCAGAGGCTCCAGAACCTTGCACCTGTGCTCCGGGAGGTTCCTGGAGGCTCCAGGAGAGCCCTCCCATGCTCCATGAGCCTCCATAACTTTGCACATACTCCGAACTGCTCCGAACTGCTCCGACAACTCCAGGAGCCTCCAGATGCCTTCCGGAGCAAGAATTACATTTTGCTGACGATGGGAGGAAAGGATGGATGGCCTCATGCACTATGTACATGGCTTATGCCCCTCGAATATTGACAAATGTATAGCAGAGCAGGCGAAAATCATTGGCATCCACATCATACCGATGTCGGATCTCCTACACACATCTGCCTGCCCGTTGCAACAGGAATTTTTTATGAATACGTACCACCATAGCAATGGCGATACCCATGCCACTGACGAAAAACCAGGTGAGTTTCAACAGATGTTGACCAAATTGCAGGGCATGTTTGGCGAGCTACCATAGGCAAATTTGCAAAAAGGAAGGCAAGCCGATTTTGAAATTCAAATGGATCCAACCGGCAAAATACCATTCCACTCACTGTATTGCATCTCTCCGCAATAACAACAGGAGCTTTGGAGGCAGATTGACAAGGGCATTCACTGTAGTTGGAATCAGCCCTCGCAAAGCAATTTCAGCTCACCAGTATCATTCGTGCTAAAGCCTGATGGTACGCTGAATATGTGCATCAATCATTGCGCAGTATATGCCATAGCTGTCAAGGATTGTTATCCTCTCCCTTATATTGAGAACTTACTCAACTCTATATATGGCTCCTGCGGGTTCACTCAATTGGACTTGGCAGCTGGTTACCACCAAATGGGTATCACAGCAGCCAATAGTCAAAAGACGGCCTTCACCATCACATTTCGATTGTATGAGTGGCAAGTCCTTCTGTTTGGCCTGGCCAATACACAGAGTCAGTTTATGCACATGATGAATGGCATCTTGGAGCCAATGAAACACAAACTCATTGTAGTATACCTTGATGATATTATCATTCACAGTCGCACCCTGGGGGGCCACATCTTACAGGTCCCACAGGTCCTGACCATACTTGCGGAACATGGTCTCCAGGTCAAATGTACAAAGTGTGCCTGGGCACGTCAGAATGTTGACTTCTGTGGCTTTGAAATTGGTACAAACAGCATCCACACCCAGGAATATAACACATGTGCAGTCATGGACTGGTCTAAACCTGAACACAGTATGTACATCAGAAGCTTCCTGGGCCTCACTAGTGATTATACAATATATATAGATCACCATGCTCACATTACCATGCCACTCTATACACTCTGCCCCCCTCCAAGAGAAAAAGGGGACATGGGGCAGCAACATAGAAAGACTAGGAATGTCTACCGCACTCCATTCGTCTGCAACAGGCAATGTCAATATGCTTTCGACACCCTCACAAAGGTATGCTGCAATCCTCCAGTCCTTGCTTTACTGGACCGCAAGGCTAATTATTGCCTACACATTGATGCTAGCCAATATGCATTGGACACTGTGCTCTCCCAGGTGCAAGACAAGGCAGAAAAGGTACAGGACTATTTGAGCCAAAAATTGAACGATGCGGAGATGTGATACCTCATGTACGATATAGAACTTTCAGGCAACCAAGATTTGGAATGATACTGGAAATGCAACCTACACAGAGCCGATCAGCCATATTTGAGAAATACAGACGATGTGACCTTGCGTTGGATCCTTATACAACAACACCTCACCGTGCATCAGATCCATATCCTGACAGTCCTTCATAATTATGACTGAGAGGTCAAGTACATCCCAGCCATCATGAATCAAATCACGGATTTGTTATCTTGCCACCCAGATTTTCATTGAGAGCATTGCAATGTAATGGAACTTGATAATACTGTGGCCGGAGAATGGATTGAGGACATCAAGGCGGGCATATTTGATGATGAATGGTTCAGTCCCATTGCACATTTCTTGGCCAACCTAAGTCCCCACCCCCAATTACCCACAGCATATATCAAAGAACGCAAACTGTGGGTGGCAGCACAATATTTCAATTCAGAAGAGAATGGCTGATTGTGGTCATGTGGAGATTTCGAAAAGGCAGAGGTGGAGAATAATGCAACGGCAACAGTTATGGATGAAGAAGCAGAAACAACAACAAATACACAGACAGAAAAGGAAGAGATGGAGAAAGATGAATGGGCAAAGAAAAAGAAAGAGGAAGATGGGGTGGAGAAAACCATAAGGGCAACAGAAACGGAGGAAGAAGGATGGTCAGAGAAACATCGTAAGAATGGGTGGCTGTTTATTCCAAAGATAATATGGTGACAAATCCTCTATGAGACCCACATCACCCTTGCAGGGGGATGTTTCGGTGCACACCAAAAGTATTTATTCATGAAAAACAGGCAGTTCTGGAACAATATGTGGTGCGATACCCAGCAATACGTTGCAGGCTGCAACCTATGCCATTGAACCAAAAATTGAAGCACACAACCCATTGGCCTGCCGCATCCACATCCTATGGCCAACGGCCATTGGCAAACAATTGGCATCGACTTCATAACTGATTTACCAATGTTAGGAAAGGGACATGACTGCATTGTAATGTTTATCGACTGTTTGACCAAGGGAGGACATTGGCGAGCCTAGAAGAGAATGATGGACGCCCTAGACTGCATGCGACTGATTATGAATGATATTGTCTGCCTACATGGAGTGCCACAAGTGGTTGTATCCGACCATGATGTTCACTTCCCAGTGGACTACTGGAGAGACATTGTGCAGATTCTGCGGACAAAGCTGCTCATGTCAATGGCATTCCATCCAGACACAGATGGACTCTCAGGGAAGTCAAACAAGATAGTGGTAGGTTCTTTCCGAGGTTTTGCATCTTATGATCAAGCCAATTTGGACGGCTACCTTCCTTTTGCAGAGTACGCATACAATTTCTCTGTACACTATTTGACAAAGCAGATGCCTTTTGAACCCCACCTTGGATTTGCACCGCCTTTGCCTCTAGACTCAATTGCAGACCTCCAGTGGCCGCAGGACAATGAATCTGCGAAAACCTTACAATGTCCTGAATTTGTTGAACAATTGCTGCATATCAGGGGAGTTGCCAGAGATGTAGTTCAGGATACACAGGATGAACAGATGGCTGAGGCTACTAAGTTGCGATGCCGAATCGACCCTGCAATAGCCGCTGGTGCACAGGTATTTCTTGATATGAAGGATCTGCAAATTACATACACTAATGTCAACCCGACCTGCCACATGCTGGTAAATTGTTACATTGCTCCATACGAGATGCTCTGAATATGCAGGAATGCTGCCGAACTAAATCATCCAAATGACATGATAATCCATGATACTGTGAGCGTCAGTAGGCTCAAGATTGGCTGTACAGACAATTCTAGTGTTGC
>WHVE01001426.1:0-12521 GCA_015178995.1 Trichophaea hybrida
TGGGTTTAGAGAAATGGCGGCGGAAAGATTGGGAATAGTTTTTGCTTGCAGATGTAATGGCATTCAATTATGAGTAGAATTTAGAGGACATCTCGAGCCAAAAACTACAAATAGAGATTACGACATGGTTTGCTTTGCCGGACTCTGGGTGAGTTCGAGTGTTTTATGTTCTAGTCCAGTCACGGAGGATATCCCTGTGCAGAGTGACTTAGTGTTGGCAACGAACCGTAGGGGTTCGAGAAAATTGACGAACCGGTTTGATTCGTGCGAACCGAATCCTTGCCAAGATTTTCGCTCCGACCCCACCAAATTCGCCCCCACCTCCATGAAAGGACTGGTCCATTCACTGAGTTTATACTTGGTGAATGCTCTGTCCATGCATGTATGTGCACCCATCTGTCCATATCTAGCTGAATTTAATCAATGCAATTGAGTTCAGCCCTGCTTAAATTTATCTATTGAGCCATATTGCAAAACTAGACCATATATCAACAGTGCATCAATGTCTATGTGATTTTGTACTGTTGGCTGCTTTCCCCAAACTTTCATTGTGAATGCACTTTTGTGCCCTTTCAGGCTTGGAGATTTTCCCCTCATTGTGTGTTTTTTGCTGTAGTGGTGCTTTTACTACAGTAGGTCTTTTGCTGTAAATACTCAATTGCTATAGAACATCATTTATTTGAAATTTAGCCTGACTATTCCAGAGGCACAGCTGGTCTTATGAAGTAGTTCACTACAGTAATACTGTTGGTCTTTTATCATCTGAGACAATAACAATTACTACTTTTGCCAATATTAAACTCATTACCAGGACCACACATAAAACATATTTTTAACTGAGCCATATCAGGTTGTATTGTTGGAAAATGGTACTTTGTAAATCAACTAACTTTGCATATTTACAGTGCATATTCACAAATAATGATCTTGATTAAATTTTCTATCATGTGTGATTCCACAACTAACTTCATCATCAACTCTGGTATCCACATCTGTAGTTGCAGTTAAAGAGTATTATAATATCTCAAGTCTATGGTATTAATGATTTAAGTTAATGTTACTGAATAAATGGTATTACTTGGACTTCTGGAGAGAGCATATATCCAAATAAGATTTGACAGTACAATCAACAACTTGATTCCCAATATAATTGGCCAAGTGTCAATGGGAAAGTACGTGTGTTTGTTGACTGCAAATATGTATATATAGGGATAATTGATATTCTACTATATCTTTATGAACATGGTAGTTATACTGAGAGCTCTATAATAATTATTAATATAGCCATATCAGGACTTTAAGTTGAACTCAGATATTGAGTTAAGTCTACATACTTGTTTGCTAGCTAGTCTGCTGGTTACTTTGTTGGCCAGAGCTTTGAATGCTGGCTAGATCATTAAAACTTACCATAGTTGTACTGGTGGCCAAAGCTTGAACTTCAAATATGGGCCAGAACTTGAGTTATACTTGAAAACAAAATGTTCTAACTGTAGAGAGAGGAAAGGGGTCGACTTAAGGTGCGGCTCTGCGGAGGGCACGGGCCAGAAGGGGATACGTGCGCACCCACGAAGTTAGGGCAAAGGAGGAGACATGTCGATCGCTTAGCCGGAAGAAGAGACTATCGCACTTTCATACTACTACATTGGTAGCAACACTTTCAGATTGGCTTCTCCTGCACGTTATACGTGCCGGAGCCCAATTTGATTCGGGGAACAGTAGTTAAAAACGATCACAGACGACTTACCAACTGCGAAAAAGACGAATTTCGCACAACGACGACAACAACAAACACGATGCCTGCTGCCGCGCGCCTTAACCCTGCTGGAGGTCGAAAGGACGACGGTTCAGAAGTGGCGCGTATGTTGAAAGCACCCAGGGCTAGCGGCGTCTTCCCAGATGAGCGGCCCGAGGGGTTCAGTGTTCTCGAACAGCGGACCAATGACGACCGAGCCCGCCGAGAAGATATCCTCAATCATCCGCTGGTAATCACGGAAATGGACATCCCCGACGAAGTCGCCAATTCGTTGCACGCGGTTGAGGACGAGTACTGTGAACAAATCGAAGATCTGATCCGATTGTGCGATGATGCAGATCAGGAACGGGACGCAATTACCGAAGAACTTGCCGATTTGGAAAAAAAACTGTACGACAAGGAACAGGCCCTCGTGGCGAAGCAGGCGGAGTGTGACAGATTGGTGCAACCGCAACAAGCCTCAGACGATGTAAAAGACAAAGCGGCGCCACCCTTGGTTGACTATGCAACCGCAAGGGAGCTGGCGAAGCTGAAACAAGAAGTCACAGTCAAGAACGCGCTCAATAAGTCGATGCAAGCCAGACTGGGCGCAGCTTCACAAGAAGTCGAAGCAACTAAGAAAGCGCTGGCAACCGCTGCAGATGAGAGAGACATGACCAGTGAAAAGATGGAGTCGGCCATGGTGGAACTGAATGCTACAAACGAGGCCTTAATTCGAGTGAAGGCTAGCTCTACACCCTCCACCACTTATCAAATTAACTTCAACAACCGCCTATTCAACATCAAGACGACGGGATTGCCGACTTATGATGGTACGAGAACCCTCGATGCCATCACCTCCTTCATATCCACCCTACACCGCCATTTCGGACCTCGTGCCCAGGAGTTGGGCCTGACAGACGAGTTGGGAATTCTGTTGACCAACGGTTGGGCCGCCGCGGCACTGCTTCAGTTTCGCGACAAAGCTGCAGTTTGGGCCAACCACCGATTTCCGGCGCACGCAAGTGCAGGCGTAGCATGGGAAGGCTTTTCAGTCGCAGTCAAAGAGGCCTTTATCCCCCCGACGCTGTGACCAGGCTGAAATGCGACTGGGAGTCACTTCGAATTAAAGGTGGCGAACGTGTTTCCGCTTTTAATGAACGTTTCCGAGTGCTTCGCCACCAGCTAGAACCCCACGCGCCACTCTCCGACGAACGCCTTCTCGACTCATACCAGTTCAAACTCGAGAGCAACCCAGAAGCATCCAAGGCTTTGATTGAGAAATTGGGAAATCAGTCTGCAGCGTCACTTAATGACGTTATGGAGCACGTCTCTCGAGTGGACGCCATGCTTAACTCCAAGAAGCAACCGACGTCGGCAACGCTTAAAAAAATGGAGGGCAAACAAAAGGAAGGCGGCGGGGGCGGCGGTGGCAGTAGTGACCGGAGTTGTTATGCGTGTGGCGAAGTGGGCCACCCCGCCCGAACATGCCCGAACAAGGAAAAGGTCCTGGCCGCATGGAGAGAAAAGGAACTAGCCAATGATAAGAAAGGCTCGGATAAGAAAGAGAAGGAGAAAGTAGAGAAGCGGAGACGTTCCCGTGGTGGGCGCAAGAAAGGCGTCAACGGAGACGGAGGTGGAGGACAACAACAGAGCCTCCGTCTGACCCAGCAGGTCCATGGAGAAGAAAATGATGCCAAGGATCCCAAAGTGCAAGAATTGTCCGACGACAGTCATGATGGTTCAGATGACTCGAGCTCGGAAAATGGCAGCAGGAGCGATTAGCTGCGAATCGACTCCCTAAAACTAAAACTACTATTGTGCCTACTTCAATGAAAAAGTTTACTCGTTACCATCATCTCAAAATCAGTGATAACGATACCTTAGACCTTCTTCGTTTTGACGGGAAGCTTCGATACAAAAAGGGAAATAATACATATAGTAGTCTGGCAGCCAAGACAGTCAAAGACGACGGAGCATCTGAGAATTATGTGCGGAGATTAACAATGGAAAAGTTAAGAAAGAAGGGCGTGGTGCTAGAGGAGAGAGATGGGGGCTGGATGATCGTCGAAACAGCCAATGATAAGGTAGACGATGGTATTGAGCGACGACAACAAGTGCGTCTGAAGCTCAGGATCGGAGACGATGGTTATGCGTACATAGGATGGTTCACGGTCTACGATGTAAAGGGATTTGATATCGTCCTTGGAAAGCGTTGTGGGCGCGATATCAACGGTACTTACAACATCGACCACCGTACGAACGAGATGTGGATAACGCACAGCGGCGTACCATGGGAAGACAGGGAAAAGGCGGCCCGAATTAACTATCTTGGCGGCTGCGACCCGACGACAGCTGGACGAAGACGTGGTAAAAGAGGCCGCTCGCACCATGGGCATTGAAATTATTGATGAGAGGCAAGTCCGTCGCTCGAGCCACCGCCAATTAGCTAAAGCATTTATGGTTCGTGTGCGATATGATGCCAAAGAAACACCTGAGCTCAAGGAGTCACCGGATGAATTTCGAGAAATGCTTCGAGATTTTGTGAAGTGCGCCTATTTGCCGAACCAACGTACAAAACGACACGAAGTAAACCGCAATTCAAGATTGAGATCTCGCCCGAAGACGATAAAAAGGCTCCATACCGGCCCCCATACCGACTGTCACCCAGGAGGACGCAGAACTACAACGTCAATTAGATAAAGCACTTCGGAATGGATGGATACGCCCGAGCAGCAGCCATTACGGCTCCCCAGCACTCTTCGTACCATAGAAAGATGGCGGCTTGAGAATGTGCATTGACTACCGTGCCGTCAACCGAATCACCAACAAAGATAGATACCCATTGCCCCATATCGAAGAACTGGTGCAGCCGTTGGGTGGATCATCTTATTTCCCAAAGATTGACCTAGCTTCAGGATATCACCAAATCAGAATTTGTGCGGGAGACCGACAGAAAACGGCTTCTCAACGAAATACGGCCTCTACGAGTGGACGGTTCTACCTTTTGGACTAGCCAACGCACCTAGCCAATTCATGCGAGTCATGAACCGCCTGCTTGCATCTAACCCCGAGCTGAGGAAATTCGTAGCTGTTTACCTGGATGATGTCTAATCCATAGTTCGACGAGAAATGAACATATGGATCACGTGCGAACGGTGCTACAACTTTTGCAGAAAGCTGGCCTGAAATTAAAACAGTCGAAATGCGAGTGGTTCCGAAATGAAATTGAGTTTTGCAGTTTCCAGATCAACCAAGATGGGGTACACACAGTGGAGTCAAAAACGGACGCAGTGGCTAAATGGCATCGGCCTCGGAATGCAAAGGAAGTCCGGGGTTTCCTTGGACTGACAGGCTACTATCGCTAGTTCATTCGCCACTATGCTCACGTCGCCTTGCCCTTGTACCGTATGTGCAGATTGGATAAAAAAGTGAAGATGGGAGGCCGACGCGGAGAGCCACGACTAAAGGACGTTGGAACTTTCATTTCGCCTGGACCGGGGAGGCAGAGGGGGCTTTCCAAACATTAAAAGACGCCATTTGCAAGGCCCCAGTGCTAGCATTGCCAGAAGAAGGAGGCGAGTACGGCTGCATTCTGACGCCAGCAAGTATGCGGTGGGAGCAGTACTGTCGCAGAAACGTACAAATGGAGAATTCAAGGTTATCGCCTATTGGAGTCGAAAGCTGAATGGCGCCGAGACACGATATCCAACTTACGACAGAGAGCTGCTAGCCATTCGCGATGCAGTAGTCAACTGGCACTACTACCTGCATTCCGATAAGAAGTTTACGGTACATACAGACCATGCTTCGTTGCGGCACATACTCATGCAGCCCCGTTTGACTGCACGCCAAATGGAATATTTGGCCACCCTACAAAATTATACCTACGACATCGTTACATCCCAGGTGCCAAAAACCAGCTGCCGATGCGTTGACTAGACGACCTGATTTCAGGCGGGAAGTTGTGTTGAACAGTGTCGATTCTCACTCAGTCGTCGTGCGCAATGCCGACTCACGCAATTGGTCGTCCATGACTCGGCAGAGTGGCTTAAAGAAGTGGCAGCAGAGACCAGTGCCGACTCTTGGAGCAAAGACATTGTGCAGATATTGAAGTCCGAGATCAAGGACACCCACCAAGGGCATCCGCCCCAGCGACCATACGGAAGCTTGGGCTCGTAGTCATTGATTCGCCCTGGATAACGGCCTGTTTACCTTGACCTTCAAAAACAAGACCCAGATCGCCACAAGGACGAACCTCGCGTCTGTATATCCCAACGACTTACGTCACCGCATACTCCGTAAAGCACACGACACGACAGTAGGAGGGCACTTTGGAGCTGCTAAAACGTACATTGCGCTTCGGCAACGTTTCTTTTGGCCTGCGATGTGGAAGGGAGTACAAAAGTATACACAAGGATGCGACACATGTACACGGGTTAACCAGCGAGCTGGGAAAGTGCAGGCTTGTTGAGACCTCTGCCAGTCGCGAAGGCCGGTGGGAACGGATAGGAGTGGATTTTATTACTGATGTGCCAATCTCAGCAAGAGGAAACACTGTATCGTCACTTTCATTGATCACTTTTCAAAACGAGCTCACTGGGTACCATGCACAAAAACGATCGATGCTGCTGGCTTCGCACAACTGTTTTTGGAAGCTATCATACGAATTCACGGCGTCCCACGCGAGATCGTAGTGACAGAGATGCCCGGTTCACATCAGATTTCTGGATGGAGGTGAGTAACGGTTGCAAACTAAATTGTTAATGTCGACTGCCTTCCACCCACAAACAGATGGAATATCAGAGATCTCAAATAAACAAGTCACGAGATACCTGCAGGCCTTCGCCACACACCACCAGGCTGGATGGGATGATATGCTGCCATTGGCGGAGTACGCATATAATGCTTCTATACATTCGTCCACCAACCAGAGTCCTTTTGAGTTGGATTTGGGATATGCACCTTCCATTCCACTGGATTTCGTGGCTGGCCGACGAGAGGAGATGCGGAGCTTGAAAGGTGCAGAGTTTGTCGAACGATTGCGAGCTTCATTCCTAGATGCCCTGGACCGTCTACCAGAGACTCAAGATAGTCAAGCGGCTGAAGCAAATGAGAGCCGGAGGCCATGCATCCTGGAAGTTGGAGATCTCGTAATGCTGAGTACTAAAGACCTGCCGATTACATACGCGAACCAAGACCCTTCTCGTCGGAAGTCACAACACCCGTGGGCAGGACCCTACAAGATCATTAAGTTCCGGGGGCCAAATGCAGTCGAATTGGAATTACCAGCAGATATGACGATCCACGATACAGTAAATGTCAGCAGACTCAAGAAGTACACCGCCGATCCGGCGCGGGAAAGACCTCCTCCTCCTCCCGTACGAACTGTAAGAGATAAAGATGGCACGATTCAGCGTTCATATGTCGTGGAAGCAATTATCTTGCATACGAAGGCACCGGGCGTCAAAGGCGGCTACAAGTATCAAATCAAATGGGAAGGCTACAACGACGATGAAATGACCTGGGAACCAGCCGCCAATCTCTCAAAAGCAAAGCAAATGCTTGACGACTACAAAAAACTCCACGGTTTGGGTGAAACGAAGGTTCAACGGAAAAGGAAGGGTTAAAAGCCACGGAGCCGATGGCAATTGGATTTTGTTTGGTTTTGTTGTTTTTAGAGTTGTGTGAGTGTGCCCGATATGCCGAGGAGTCGAGGCATGGGAGTATTTGTTCGTGGGTTTGTTTCAGGTGATCATTTTGTTTGTTCGAGAAGTATCTCGAATTTTTAGGAGGGATATAATGTAGGGAGAGGAAAGGGGTCGACTTAAGGTGTGGCTCTGCGGAGGGCACGGGCCAGAAGGGGATATGTGCGCACCCACGAAGTTAGGGCAAAGGAGGAGACATGTCGATTGCTTAGCGGGAAGAAGAGACTATCGCACTTTCATACTACTACACTAACCTCTTGCTGGCAGTCAAATGGTGAGTTGAACATGTTGAATAACTTTGAGTATAGTATGGCAGCCTTTTCTGAAAGAAAGCAGGAAAGTCAATATAAGCAAAATGATATATATGGTAACAGACAATGGAATGATTGCAAAGTGAGTATACTTTTAATGTTGATTGGTATATGATATATTCTATATTGTGTTTCAAATAACATACGGTTTTTGACAGCATGAATGTAACATATATGGTTTTGCTATAGTGCATTGCAAAACAATGAAGGTAAATCGACAGAACAGTGTATTCAACAAGTAACTGTTTTAGCAAAAACAATTTTTAATTGTTTAGGTTTCTAAGATTTGTGCTGGATTTTTGTAGTTTCTGAAATTGGCAGGCAGAGTATTTATCCCAATGACATGCTTCAAAGCATATTAATCATGCTCCAATGAGCAATTGATTTGCCTGATCAGTGAACTCTTGCTGGAAATGGCATAATTCAAAGAATATATATAACTTATATTGAGTTATCTATTCCAGCAAATATATATTTTGTTTTTGGGAAGTCTGAACTTAAAGAAGTTTTTGAAAACCTGACTCCTTATTCTGGTCTATTATCACCATCACCATCACCATCACCAATACCACGACTATTGTCCTGACAACTATTTATATCTCTGAAGGTATATTGTACTTATTCCATATGGTATGTCTACCATTGTCACTATGACCATCACCATCATTATTACCTTTATCCATCACTATTACTATTACTATTACCGTCACCCTGATAACCCTTTAAACCCCTAAAGTATTATTTTTCTTGCTCTATCCAGTATTGGCACTGTTGCTACAATCATCATTTTGATTACCATTGCTTCAACAATGTTTCATACCCCTCAAGCTCTATTGTGCTTACTTCACCCTGTATTAATCTCATATTATCAAAAACAGTTGTGAAATTCCAATAATTCCAAGGTTTTTGCTGGGTTTCTGAGGGTTCAGAAATTAGCTTGTATAACATTTACTCAAATAATATTTTTGGAAAGTTGTTGCTATTGCAGAGGCATCTAGTCATAATTGGATATTGCTGAAAGCTTTCGATGCACAGCACAATCTCTGCAGTGCTGCAAAACATTGTTGATTAATTTTGAGTATTTTATGATTTCCAGACTTTTCAATTAAGTTTCTGCTTAATATATAAATTTTGAATTCACAATATATATAATATTTGTTTTTCATACACTCTGTCTCATTAAAATATCTGTATGTATGAATACTTAGTTATAGGTTGCATCATGTAGTTCACTTATAACATCATACAATATTTATTAATATATTTTCCAACTATATATAATAAACCACAGTTGTTTCAATTGTATTCAGCCCAAGGATTGCATTCTACACTTATCTCATCACAAGATTGAATTGATATGAAACAAATTGCATATTTTGAAATTAATTCTTGCATCACAAAAATACAATTTCCTCCTGGACGCACCACAGTCGTCACTGCCAATTGACATCATATGTGACTCCATTCATGAATCCTGCAGTCAATTCATCACTGCTGCTTCATGCATCGTCATGAGAGATTTGTATAACTACCCATCTCCAGACCTCCATACACTGAGATATTGTCTATTTACACCAGCTGGATTTCGAGTGTATCCCTGTGTGAGACTCCTCTCATTCATTTGGATGAATGGCAGAGGTCGCTCCAAACCTTTTGGTCATATGTATTTCGTTTTAATATACATCAAAGTATGGATCCAAATGCACTTGAATATTTACAATGCATACCAAACCGTTGCCTGTGGCTGTTCGAATCTCTGGAACCATATGGTATGGCCCATCAATTTTCCCCACTGCAATAACCTATTGTGTTGATTTCTTTACCACTCTGACAAACACATCCCCATTTCGGGGGTGCCCTGAACGATCTGTTGGAAATGGTAGCAGGTGCTGTGAAAAAGTCTAAAAGTGATACCATTCTCTGTACTCTAGCGGTCTTTCTATATACAGAATGACAAGACCATAAAGGACACTCTGCCATCAGGCAGACTCAGGCGCGGGGTTGAGCAGATTTCCAACACTCCCAGTTCATAAAAACCCTACGCCCAAGTGTGCCGGATGGCAGAGCGGCCTTGATGGTCTTGTCATTCTGTATATGGAGAGCCCGCTATAGTAGAGAGAATGGTATCGCATTTAGACTTTCTCACAGCGCCTGCTGTCCGGGCTCATAATTTGATGAGAATGGCAGTTGGTGCTGTGAAACAGTCTAAAAGTGATACCATTCTCTCCACTCTTGTGGTCTCTCTATATACAGAAGGACAAGACCAGAATGGCCACTCTGCCTTCAGGCAGATTCGGGCATGGAGTTGAGTGGATTTCCAACACGATGGCGAATGGCAGTGGTGATGGTCAATCAACCCAGGCCTGAAGGGCAGAAAGAACATGAGGGTGCTGCTGCAACAGCCAGCCGCCAGTCCTCACAATCATTCTATATAAGAGTGAGGTCATGTTCAGTGGTGAAAAGATAAAGTATAGAATAGGAAATATGGTACAGAGCCCATGCAGTCCATTATCCATATTGCTGCCCATGTGCATCCATTGTAACGGCAGAGGTCAGGCCTTAGCGGTTAGGGTTGCGGCTGCTGGCATGGCTAAGAGTTGAGGCTGGGTAAGCATCAACCTTCAGTAGACTTTGCACGGCTGCCATCGTACGGTAGCAATTATCTTACCTATACACAATCATACTAAATCACATATTTTCGTTTGCAACCGTACTGACACCAATTGACATACGAGCCAGTACGAAGCCTTACCAGCCCGTAATCGTGTTTACACCATAATTGCTTTTGAGTCAGCGGTCACGTTTCGCTCACGGGAATTCGCGATATTTACCCCTTTTTTCATCGCGTCTGACACATACAATGCCTGGAGAATCCTCAGAAAAATCCTCAAGAAAGACTCGAATGAGTCAATTCCATACTCAATAGCATCAAGATGCCCCCCAAGATACCAACTGGAACTTATTTACGCGTCACTGATGATCGCGGGAGTGAAGAATTGGTCCAAGCATCAGCTTCTGCGTCAGGAAGCCGACGAACGCTGGGACCCAGAATCAGCATCAATCCGATAGTCGAGCCGGAATCTGAGGTCGAAGACAACAAAGACAATGTGGACGACACAGGCGAAGACACCAATCAATCTACTGGCATTCATTTTTACGATAACATCTGATCAGCCATCATCGACGAAGTCATCCGAGAGATGTCGGCGCAGAACAAATTGATCATAGCCATGATGGATCAACAAGCCGATTGGTTGAGAGCTGAGAAAGAACGATTGGCCCTCGAAAGGAAACGATTGGCCTTGGAATGCGCCAAACAGGAGACGGCTAACCCCACGAAACCTAAGATTTTCGATATGGTTGCCGCCATGTGATTCCGAGGCGAAGCCAAGGGGTTAGACAAATTTCTCGACGATCTATGCTACAATTTCAACTCTCACAAGCATTCATTCCCACGCGGCGGACCCGATCAAGTACATTATGCAGTCTCTCTTTTTGATTCATGGAGTAACCATCATGACCATACCCAGCGACCAACTCCAATGACCGACCCAGCCAAATGGGCTAGCGACCTACGGGCGGACTCAGATCCATGCTTGGAAGATTTCGACGTTTTCACAGAAGAGATTTCTGGGATTTACCGAGATAAAGACCGTCGCAATCATGCAGTGCTGAAGATGCTAGACGAATATATTCAACTGCCAAACGAACTGGTTAGAACCTATGCGAATCGTATTAAAGCTAATTGGCGGCAGGCGGGTTGGAACTCACAGATGCTGGAGATAGCACGTTACAATTTGGCCTGGGGAGGCCTGCGGCACCATCTCAAATATCAGATCAGGCTGATGACCGCGAAATCCGGACGATTTGAATCTGTCGAAGAGCTATTCGACAAGGCCGCATCTTCGGAGGTTGTACACACCCAGTAAGAAGAAAAGACACCCGGTGGCCAACAGTAACAGCCAGAATCTTCAAACAAAGCCGGAAAGCGAACCTACCGGCATTCTATTTCTGAACCATCAGAAGCCATACAGACCGAGAAATCGTCAGGCGGAGGTAGCGGCGAATCCAGACAATACGGAAAATCCAGCGTAGGAAGCAATATTTCCAATTTACCACCGGAACCCTGCACCTCAAAAGATGTCCATGGGAACCGGAAGCCCAGGCAGCAGTGAACACGGTGCGGAATCAAAGGTCATAAAACTCGCCACTGCACAAGATACAGCAGACCATCAATGCCCAATCTAGACTCCAACTCAGGTGGAGGTGGTCACCAGGTGAAACATCACAAATTCTTTGACACCCAGCAGTCAAAAAACTCACATACCTCTCCCGGCACCTAGCCCGGCGGAAACGGGTGGATGATCAGGAGTTAGGGCTGGAGGTATTAGGAACGAGGGTGTTGTTTGCAACAATTGATGAGATCCAACCGCACCGATTAGCCCTCAAATCGAGAGTTATTTTGGAGCCACCCAGGGCTCTCTTATCAGGTCAATACTTATGTGGTATAGAGAAACCCGATTCATTGCACATCGTTCACGAAGTACAAATTCGAGTTCGACACAGCGAAATGCAGCGTGTTCGAGCACTCATTGACTGCGGCTCAATGAGCATCTTTATGGCACCGAGGCTGCTTTGGCGGCTTGGGCTAAAACACGAACCCGCATTCACTTCCACCCAGGGCCTCAATGGTCAAATGATGATGTCTGCGAGAGAGCCGAAAACCAGCTTCTCGGTTCAATATTATGCACTTGGCTCCGGTTGACGAAT
>WHVE01001427.1:0-12482 GCA_015178995.1 Trichophaea hybrida
AGATATTGAAAATCGGAGAACACCAAAAGATGCGTCATGCAAAGCTGCATATTTGATATACCAAATGCTAAATTATCTGACCAATATTCATGGACTTAATTGGACAGTTCGCTTGAAAAATCGTGGATTTTTGATGTGGTAAGGCCGTTGCAACGCAGACCTATATTACCCGCCGGGTCCAAATCTGGAACCGTTGCTAACACTAGCGACGGTGCATCAACTCACTCTACTGGTAAACCGCACCAGACATCGCCAACAACTTTCCCGGCGTGTCCTCTAATGCACGATCATTGCACACACCTCACCACTTTTATCGCTAGTTTAACGGCTGATGTACTTATGGGAAGTCTTAAGACGGCACGCCCGTGCAAGTTGTAATGTAAGGTCTTGTCCTGAACTGCTTTTTCAAAATGCTTTTCAAAATTCAGTAGCGTGCATACTTCTGCAGTCTGTTGATGGTATCCGAAAGCTTGTATATGTCCGGCAATGGGGCATCCAGATGTGCTAATGGTTTGCGTAGTTAGCTTGCAAACCGGTCTCCTGCTGGCACGCCTGGAAGTTGGTATACAGTTGTAAGTTATGCTTCACCCTAGCCTCCTCAACAATCTATCAGTTACGGGCATTCGTATGTGCTGATGGTTGTGTAGTTAGCTTGCAAATCGCTCTCCTGCCGGCACGCCTAGAAGTTGGTATACTGTGGTAAGTTATGCTTCACCCTAGCCTTCTCAACAGGCTGTAAGGTACGGGGCATTCGTATGTAATCATGGTCTGTGCAGGTTGCTTGCAAACTGCTCTCCTGCCAGCGCGCCTGGCAGTTCGTAAGCAGTTGTAAGTGATATCTCACCCTAACGCCTCCTCAACCGTTTGTGAGGTACGAGCGGGCATTCGTGTGTGCTCCTGGTATGTGCTGGCTGCTTGCATACAGGTCTCCTGCCTGAGTGCCTGGAAGTTGGTATAGGCTGTAAGTTCTGCTTCACCCTAGCCTCCATGACAGTCTGCAACAAACTAATTTTAGGTGTTACGGTCTCTAACGGTCAGTTCAAGTTATCCACGAATTTCGTCAGTCCGGCGTGCCGGGGAGCAGCTACAGTTGTATAAATATCGAACAAGTTCAAACCTCTCTCAAATAACAATCAAGTTTCAGGTTCACCACCAGTTGATCTACACCATCTCTACACCATCCAGCCATTCATTGTTTTTTCCAATTCCACTTCCCGCTTTCTATATCACTTCTTGTTATTTGTCAGTTAAATGGAACACTCCGCACAAGATATCCTGAGCCATTATTCGCAAAAGAATCAGGAAGTGTACCTTGAACGGGCAGCAGCCAGGGCAAAGCAGATGGAGGAGTACCCGGAACAGTTTGAAGAAGTTTGTCCTTTTTTCACTCGCTTTTATCTAAATATTCATTAAGAGGATAATTATTGATATGGTTTCTCAATTGTAAGCAGGAGGATTATCCCGGAAATGATGAGCATGACAACTATTATCTCGACCCCGACCTTACACACTCAGATGATTTTTCTGACTGTGAAGATGATCTTGGTAAGCCTGAGCCACCGGTCCACCGGAGCAAGGGCGTACCGCGTAAAACCGTTGTTCCAGCACAGAAGAAAAGGAGCCGCGCAGATACTACAGTTTTACCCCAACTAGGACTTCGCTCAACATCTGCTGTACCGAAACCTCCGACGAAGCGTACCAAGTCCAACACAAATCTGTGGGTGTCTCTACAGCCTGGTACTACAAGTGAATCAGTGCCAGTTGTTGCTACCACAAGAAAAAAAGACCAAAGCGTTCCAGAAAACAACAAGAAAATGTTCGAGCTGGCGAAAGACTTCCTTGCCACTCTTCCTTTTACCAAAAACCCATGGCCGTTAACGAAGGACGAAAAATATGAGCTCCTCGCAGAGAGCTGGAAGCTGTCAATTGGGGCTCAGGATTGTCAGAGGCGGGTCGCCAGTGCACCGGAAAACAGTCCATCGGTATGTCAGCAGTCCGGTGGCCCCTCAAAAGACATAGATTTTCAGACTTGAGAGGCTGTAAGTTTTGCCTGCCGCACGAGGAATGGTAATTTGTATTAACAACATATATAGCTGTATAGCAAAATCAGTAGCTTGCGTGGGCAACTGGCTGAGGCTGCTCGGCGCACCATTGTGGGAAGCTACCGCCTTGATATTCGCTCGCAAGAAGACCTAAAATACCAAATCACGCATCTGCTAGATGAAGACTCATACATGATGAAAATTGTTGGTGATAAAAAAGCCTGGTTTACCAGGTTTGAGATCTTAGATCTCATATATCATATCTTCTTCTTTACGGAGAACAGCTTAGGACGGCTCCCACATACAGCTAAATACTTCGATCCGGTATCTCCATGGACGTTAGCAATCGCCGCGGCCTCCATCCACTGTGCCCTATCAGACTACGAGCAGGGCACAAAAGTCACCACAAACTTTACCCAGGATGATTATCAAAGTAATTATTATCTTTTTCATATCCATTTCATCTGCACCGATCTCTTTTGGGCGCGCCTGGTTTGCCGTTTCAAGCTTCTCCCTATTTCATTAGACTCTGGTTATGCTTATTTATACACATGCGTACCTGAATGACTAACCAAATTTGGATTGCAGACGTTACTCTGAGAGCCTATAATCATTGGCGTTCCATCTATCCGACCAGGCAAAATGCAATCATCAATAAGTGCAGAGAACGCATCACTTATCTATGTAAAGAGAATGCCAATGACATAGTAGCTTTCCTTGGAGCAGACGAAATGGGTGACGGCGTTGGTGATATTGATAATATGTTTGATTGATCGAGTTTGACAGGTGTTAGTTGCTGTGCTTTATGTTCCTCACACTCTTTTGCTTCGATCATCATGTAATTTTCCTTGCCGTGCTTTCTAAGTTGCTCTCTATTTTAATACCTATTTCCGTATCATTATTTCAAACTGTTTTATTTTGAATATGAATAGATATATAATGCACAGTGATTCGAACATAAAGTAATCAAAGAGATGAATTGCCCAAGAATGGGGAAAATATACAGAATATTTATCCGAATGATTCCACATCATCCAATGCTTCGGGAGACTCCTAGATCTCGTGCCGGCCGCTTCCGGAGACTTCAGAACCTTACACCGGCGCTCCTGGAGGCTCCAGAACCGTGTACTGGCGCTCCCAAAGGCTCCAGGACCTTGCACCGGCGCTCCCAGAGGCTCCAAAACCTTGCACCAGCGCTTTCAGAGGCTCCAGAACCTTACACTGGCGCTCCCGGAGGCTCCCGAACCTTGCACTGGCGCTCCCGGAGGCTCCAGAACCTTGCACCGGTGCTCCTGGAGGCTCCAAAACCTTTCACCGGCGCTCCTGGAGGCTCTCGAAGGCTGCAGGAGAGCCCTCCCATGCTCCAGCAGCCTCCGAAACCTTGCACTTACTCCGAACTGCTCCGAACTGCTCCGACAACTCCGGAGGCCTCCGGGAGCCTCCCGGAGGAAGAATTACATTTTGCTGATGAGAGTATTGCTATAAATAAGGATATCATCTAAAAAGGCCTTGCAGAATATGTCCAGGAAGGGTCGTAGTGTATCGTTGATGAATTTTTGGAATGATGCTGGTGCATTGGTGAGTGCGAAAGGCATAACCAGGGATTCGAAAAGTCCATAGCGGGTCCTGAAAGATGTTTTCCATTCATCCCCTTCCACGCTTCTAATCATGTTATACGCGTCACAGACGTCCAGCTTGGTGTAATAGCAAGCCTTTGAGAGTCTTAGCAAGGTTTCTTGGATTAATGGTAGGGGGTACTGGTTTTTTATTGTTCCTTCATTCAGGCCTCGGTAATCGACACAGAGTTTTAAGCCTCCTCCCGGCTTTGGAGCGAATAGTAAAAGAGATCCACAAGGAGATGAAGACGACCGGATAAATCCCTTGGACAAGTGTTTCTCTATCTATTCTTTTAAAACTTGTAGCTCTTCTCGAGATAAGCTGTAAATAGGTCCAATCAGCGGTGTGAATCCCTCTTGCAGCTAAATTTTATGATCGTAGGGTCGGTGCGGTGATAGCATGTCCGCGACTACCTTGCTGAACAGGGGTAGGAACTCGTGGTATTCCTTAGGGATGACTTCTTCAAGGGGTTTCTCATGTAGGTCCTTAAATCCCAAGGCTTTATTGATTTCATACAGTGTGACGGCATAAACGTAGAGTTTCTCCCTTCCAATTTTCCTTACGAAAGGTGATGCTGCTACCGCCCAGATGTCTAATTTCGGCCCTTCTGGATCTGCTGCTGTTTCCATATCATTACCCCATACCCATACGCTCCAATGGTGTTGGCAGTATTGTTGGCAGTGGCTACTTTCGAAACCAATCCTGCGTCTTTGAAATTTGACTGTTACGTCGTAAAGTTGTAACCATGGTGGCCCTGACACCATCGGATAATGTCCTAACTTTGTTACGAACGCTGGTAATTGCTCCTGATGTGATCGTATTCCCATGCTTAACTTGGCCATGGTTGTAATGGTTCCTGATTTGATGGGCCTTCCATCGATAACCTCCAACTCTCTTGACTCTCATAATTCCTTCTCTTCCAATTGATGATGGCGAACTAAATCTGTGTCCACAAATGCTATTCCCGTGGTTCCGCAGACAATTAAAGCATGCGCATCAATTAACCTGTCTCCGATTTTCAGCGAATATTTCACAACATGATGCTTGCTTTTCATTAAAGACTCCCCAATTTCTCCACTACTAATCGAGAACTGCGAAATTCCAAAACGAGATTTAACAACTGTAGACAAAGGAGATTCGTACCCAGTGCAATGGCCATCCTTATTGCACTGGCCTAGAATTTTCCCAACTCAATTTCCTTTCCTTCCCTTGTTCCTGAATGGGCGTCCATTTCATTTCCTGCTTTCTTAAAAAGTGTTACTTCAACCTGTCCTGATGCTGCTTTCAATTTTCTCGGGCATGATGCCGCGAAATGCCTGCCATCCCTGCAGTACATACAGAGTCCTCCTTCTCTTCACCGCATGCGTTCTTCTGGAGTAATCTTCCTCCACTTGACTGCTGAAAGGTCCATTGGAGCAGGGCCGTAGTAACCTGTCACAGTGCCTGCTGGTGCTGTTTCCGGGGCAGGTGTGGTGTTGCTCATGGTTTCCTGTTTCTTCGACCCTGATGTCCATCTTCCTGACTTTCTCTCCACAGCTCAGGTGCGGATTTGGGAGTCTCAGTTTGAGCACATTTTGACAAACTCTGTGAGGTCCGACGCAATGTTGCAGTGCTGTACAGAGTCCTTCAGTTCCTCAGATAGGCCTTGTCATAATACTTTCAACTGGGCTGCTTCGTTTCAATCGACGTCAGGTACCCACAGTTAGAATTCTGCATAGTATTGGGCAAATTCTCAATCCTTTGTTTAAATTTGAGCAGTTTCCGATTTGCTGTGGCCCATATATCCTGGTCTCCAAAAGCCAATTGCAATACGACTAGCAATTTTTCTAGTGACTCTAACTTCAGATCTCCGGTTTTCCTGTCGATGTATGGTTGAATTTGATTCAGGGCCACGCCTTCTAGTCGATTTGCCGCGTAGCTCATTTTGGATCGTTCACTGAAGAATTGTCCTGGTTCATCCGCAATTTTCATGTCTAGTTGTGCCATCCATCCTCGATGTGCCCTTCGGTCTGTTCCTGAAAATCGGAGAATTTTGCTGCCTTTGTGTTCTCTGTTACCGCCACCACTACCACCATCATCCGCGAGTGCAAGCACTCTTTTGACATGATCGCAATATTTGTTTCTCTCTTCTCCAATTAATTTCAATTACTCCTGTGTATCCTCGAGATCCTGCCTTGATACCTCCGTATCCGTCAGCATTCTGTTTGCCAGTCGTTGTTCTAATTTGGTGACGTTGGTCTGTATGTCCTCATGTATACAGGCGGGCACTCTTGCGTCCAAGTCCTTTACTTATTGTTGTGTTAATGCCAGTTCTTGGTCCGTGTTCTCTTTGTTTGTTAGGAGGTCTTTTCCTTCTTTCATTAGAGCAGAGTTCCTGTCTCTGGTTTCTGCAATGGTTGTTGCTTGGGTGGCGATTTGTTCATTTAATCGCTCTATTTGATTCTCCATTTGAGATGCTGGTGCTCTTGCCATGCCTGCTATATAGTCCTTCATTTCATTGGCTGTTGTCAAGGCATCTTTTGATTCCGCTTCGTAACATCCACCAATATTATTTGTGCCATTATATCTTGATCCACTCTCGCAATCTCGATATATCAAGATTCTTCGCTCATACTGCTGCTTGACATGGCTACTTGCGTCTTTGAAGGGTGATTAATGAATATAGTTGTTGATATCCAAACCAGGTAAGCGTTCTTCCTCTATACACTGATCACAGATATGTTCCCACTTGTTGTTTGGCCAGTAAATTCAGCAATCGTTGGAACAGGGGATATCGCAGCAACCACAGCTGTTCGGATTCCAGCTCATCAATGCCTGGTTATATACCAATGCAAAAGGGTTTCAAGACCAAGGGTCTACAGTGAACAAAGAATACAATCGCGTTCATCAATGCAATCAAAAAAGGTATCGAATTCCTCTGTGCCGCTATTGCAGGTCGGTATTTCAGCCCAATCCTGAATTGCTCCACAGTTGCAGTGGATAGTTGGGTTTGAATAATCATGGTCTAGGTCTCCTTCATCATCTAAACAGTAGCAGAAATTATTACAGTCGCAGGTCCTTTTGTTCTTGCTCATGTGATTAGAAGTGGCACTGGTTGCCAAAAATATTTGGATTCGTAGGTCTTCAAAAAGTCCACAAGCAAGATAAACAGATGTGTCTCCAATAACATGGATGACCAATCTATTTTCGAAATTGCTTGCTGATTTAAAAACTTTGCAAGATGGGTTGCAAATGTGATGACAATAATAGCAACCTAAACGGTGAGGTAAAGGCACATAAAACAAAAATATAACCGGTAGAATCGATTTTAGACTGGTTCTTCTGACAAGGATTGAGGGCTGGATGTCGAGGGTTCAGGCCTTGGGGTTCTAGAGGTGATAAAATCCAAGAGCAAGAAGCTCAGAGTCAAGAATAGCCTGTAGCTAAAGAAACAAGACTTTACGCAAGAGACTCGATCCAGGATCACCGAATGTGAAAGAAGTGAAAGCCGAAGCTAATTGATTGTTTTATGGACGAGAGAACGGGTAAAGAAAGAAACTTATTGTCAGCCAACGCCTGATTGATATGATGCGATTCACTCGTTCCATAATACATCCGAACTCCTGCTTTCGTTGTACACCGCTTTTACATGATTCCGTCGTTTCCCTGATCCGAAACTTGATTTCGTTCTCGTCATGCTTTAGCCTCCGTTCGAAATCTGATTTCATTCTCGTCATGCTTTGCCCTGTATTCGAAATATGATTTCGTTCTCGTTGTGCTTTAGCCTGCGTTCGTAACCTGATTTCATTCTCATCGTGCTTTAGCCTCCATTCGAAACTTGATTTCATTCTCGTCGTGCTTTAGCGTCCATTGAAAACCTGATTTCATTCTCGTCATGCTTAACCTTTTATATTACTCACCGATCATCACTCCGCCATTGATCGTCACTCAGCACAACCATGACACGTGCGGTGGTAGCGTTTCAGCGAGTACTCTGCTGAACAGGGGTAGAAACTCGTGTATTCCTTGGGGATGACTTCTTCAAGGAACTGTTCTTGTAGATCCTTCATTCCCAAGGCCTTGTTGATTTTGAACAGTATGATGGCGTAAACCTTGAGTTGCTCCCTTCTGATTTTCTCATAAAGGGTGAGGTGGCTACTGTGCAAATGTCTTGCCTGGATGTCTCCGGATCTGCTGTTTCCATGTGATTGCCCCATACTCATATGCTCGAATGGTGTTGGCAGTGTTGTTGGCAGTAGCTACTTTTCAAGCCAATCCTGCGACTTAAAATTTTACCGTTACGTTGTGAAGTTGTGACCATGGCAGTCCTAACACTTTCGGGTAATGTCTTATCTTTGTAACGAATGCTAGTAGTTGTTCCTGGTGTGATCATATTTCTAAGTTTAGTTTGGCCATAGTCGCAATTGTTCCTGAGTCGATGGGTCTTCCGTCGATAACCTCTAATTGTCTTGATTCTCATAATTTCTTTCTCTTCTAACTGATGATGGTGAACGAAGTCTTTATCCACAAATGCTATTCCCGTGGCTCCGCAGTCAATTAAAGCGTGTGTATCGATTAACCTGTCTCCAATTTTGAGCAAACATTTTACAATAAGATGCTTGCTTTCCATTAAAGACTCCTTAATTTCTGCACTGCTAATTGAAAACTGTGAAATTCCAAAACGAGACTTAACAACTGTAGACAAAGGAGATTGGTGCCCAGCGCAACTGCCATCCTTATTCCATTGGCCTAATCTTTTCCCGCCTCAACTTCCTTTCCTTTTCTTATTCCTGAATCTGCGTCCATTTCATTTCCTGCTTTCTTAAAAGGTGATACCTCCACCTGTCCTGATGCTGCGTTCAATTTTCTCAGGCATGATGCCGCAAAGTACCTGCAATCCCCACAGTACATACAAAGTCCTCCGTCCCTTCGTTGCTTGCATTCTTCCGGAGTAATTCTGTTCCCTTTGACTGCCAAGAGATCCATCAGAGTGGGGCCATGATAACCTGTCACGGTTCCTGCAGGTGTTGACTCTGGGGTTGATGGGGCGGATGTGCTATTGTTCGCGGTTTCGGACTTCTTGTATCTCGCTGTCCATCCTCCTGATATTTTTTCTGCAGCTCGAGCACCGATCTGTGAATTTTTTTTTGAGCAGAGTTTGACAAATTCTGTGAGGTCTTCCGAAATGTCACAATATTGTAGTGAATCTTTCAATTCTTCAGATAAGCCTTGTCTTAGCACGTGTGCTTGTACTGCTGTGTTCCAGTCGACATCCGGCACCCATCTTTGAAATTCTGCGTAATACTGGGAGAATTTTCAGTCTTTCTGTCGAAGTTTAAGAAGTTCTCGATTGGCTGTGGCTCGTATGTCCTGATCTCTGAAGGCTAGCTGTAACAAGTCCAATAGTTTCCCCAACAATGGGAGGTCAAGGTTACCTGTAATTCTGCTGATGTATGGCTGGATCTGATTTATTGCCACGCCTTCTAGTCGATTTGCTACATATCGTATCTTGGACTGCTTATCGAAGAATCGTGTTGGTTCATCTGCAATTTTCATTGCTAACTGTGTCATCCATCCTCAGAGTGATCTTCTATCTATTTCTGACAATTAGAGAATTTCACTACCTTTATGTGCCCTGTTTTCCTACCATTACCACCATTCCCCGCGAGTGCAAATACTCTTCTGACCTGATCCCGATATTCATTTCTTTCCTCTCCACAAATTCTTAACTGTTCCTCTGTTTCCTCTAATTTCTGTCTGAGATTGTCCGTCCCTTCTGGTACTCTGTTTTCCAATCGTTGTTCTAAGTTCCAGACTTTTTCTTCCATATCTCTGTGATTGCATTCTGGGACTCTTTCCTCCGTAGTTCTTCATTTCTGTTGCGTAAGAAGCTGCTTCTGTTTCAGGTTGTTCCGTTCCTCGATAACCTTGTCTTCTTCTGCCAATCACTCCAATATTCGTGCTTCCGCTTGTTTCACAGATTGTTGTTACTTTAACAAGTTGTTTAACCTACTGGTTGTTGGTAACTGAGCAAGGGCTGTGAGTCCTGTGTTAATTGCTTGGATATGTTCCTGGAGTTATTTTTCGTCCATTACCTCCATATTTGTGTGTGTTACATTTTCCAATTCCAGCTGGAGTTCTCTGGTCAACGTTACATCATGGGCTATTCTTGAAGATTGTCCTGACATCTTTGCAGTTTTCGAATGGTGATTGAGGTAGGTATTTGTTAATTTTCCAACCGAAAGTTTGTGCTACTTCAAGGCACTCATCACAGATTTCCTCCAGGTATCTTTTTCCAGTATATCCAGCAGTCATTGCCACAGGGAATTTCGCACCAAATACACTTATTTGGGTTCCAGCACATTAACGCCAATGGTGAATCGCTGTCAATCTTTTTCATTAATTAAATAACGCTCTTCAGTTGCTTCGACGTTGGCTAAAAAGCGTATTTGCTTGCCATTGGGCTATATACTAAGGCAAAAGAGATTCGAGATCGATATCCAAAGTAAACAGAGTATGCAATCTTTCCTCAATGCAATCGAAAAAGTATCAATTCCTCTATGCTGCAGTTGCAGGTAGGTATTTCGGTCCAATCCTGAATGGCTCTGCAGTTGCAGTGGATAGTTGGGTTTGGATAATTGTGGTCTAGGTCTCCTTCTTCTTCTGAACAGTAGTAAAAATAATAAAGTTACAGGTCTTTTTGTCCTCGCTCATGTGTTTAGAAGTGGCACTGGTTGCCGAAAATATCTGGATTCGTAGGTCTTCGAAAAGTCCACAAGCAAGATCAACAGATGTGTCTCCAGTAGATTGGATGACCAATCTATTTTCAAAATTGCTTAATGATTTAAAAACTTTGCAAGACATGTTGCAAATACGATGACAATAATAGCAACCTAAACAGTGAGGATAACAGCATATAAAACAAGAGAATATCCGGTAGAATCAATTTTAGACTCGTTTTCTGTCAAGGGTTCACGGCTCAGTATCGAGGGTTCAGGGCTCGAGGTTCCAGGGAATATAAAAACCAGAAGCCAGGTGGTCGAGGAATCCAGGAGTAGCCTATAGCTATGAAACGAGGACTGTATACAAGAGACGCGATCCAGAATCACCGAGTGTGAAAGAAGTGAAAGCCGAAGCTAGTTGATTGTTTTATAGATGAGAAAACACCTGAAGAAAAACACTTATCTTCTGCCAAACGCCTGGTTTATATACAGTAATTCACTCGTTCCATAATATCTCTGAACTCCTGCTATTTTTGTATATTGCTTTTGCACAATTGCGTCGTTTCCCGTTCGAAACCTGATTTCATTCATGTCGTGCTTTAGTCTCTGTTCGCAACCGGATTTCATTCACATCATGCTTTAGTCTCTGTTCGAAACCTGATTTCATTCTCGTCATGCTTTAGCCTCCATTCAAAACCTGATTTTATTCTCGTCGTGCTTATACTTTTATATGAATCACCGATCATCACTCCACCATCGATTGTCACTCAGCACAACCGTGACAGATAGTCTTCATATCCAAAAAGATTTCGCTAGTAGAACTCAACTATCGGATATACGACAAAGAAATGTTAGCCATCATCTATACAATGAAACAATAGCGATACTATTCACAAGGAGCAACTCATATGACAACTATCTACTCCGACCATATGAATCTATAATACTTTACAGAAACCAACCAATTGAATAGACCACAAGCCAGGTAGGCCAAAACACTACAACAATACAACTTCAAAATTGTCTATCAAAAATGTTCACGAAATGGAAAAGCTGATTCCTTGTCATGATGCCCGGAGTTGATTGCTAGAGAGGCAGGTACAGTCTCAACAGTTAACAAACCTCTACTCGGACTGGAATATTAGACAAACATAGAGATACTGAACTTCGAAGACGATAAAGAAAAGATAGAATTGGTAGCATTGTCAGTAACGAAGCAAACACCCACGATACAAGAACAATGGAAGAAGAAAGTATCAAAGAATACAGAATATCAAAAAATATTAAGGACAATAGAAAATAAGGAAGGAAACATGGACAAAAGATTGGAAAAAGATGAAGAGAGAATGTTAGTTGGGATAGGAAAATTATATATACCAAAAGGTTTTGGGAAGGAAATATTAATGTTAGGGGTTCTCCCTTATCATACGTATGAGGTACATCAGGCTTAGTCTCCAAGCTCACCTATGTCGAACTATGACATATGGTTGAGGATACACCCTTGAGGATGTCAACTGATGAGTGAGCGGAAGGCCCAACATAGCCGGGGGAAATTCCCATAATATTCCATGCTCCAATACCGAGTCTCGGCCTCAGACATGCAATCTGCAGGTAGAGACAGTACGTACACTCGATCTGACAGTAACCAAGGCGAGTTTTTCCTTTGGGTGCTGGCCAAGGCATGGAAACACCAAACCATACTGCCGAAGCAAACGCAACTTCCTTGCAGGGACCTTACGGTCAGCTGTACGTCGCGTTTTCAGACCAGTGTTACTTCATATCAAACTAATAGTGAGATAAAGCTACGATCGTAGCGGACAACGATATTATCTTAGTATGGGACTTTGCTATCTCCTGAGTGAAATAGTCAATGGAGATAAGCTAACTGCGCCCTGGTAGTTGACTCTATCTAAAAAAGATAAGTGTTTGGGCCTAGACTGTCCGACCTCAGCTCTGTCACACTATGTGCGATAACTGAGAGAGCGCACCTCCCTACGGGGAACACGGATAAGACGCGATGACACTAGATACGTGGCAAAGTATGGGTTGGTAGCTCATTAAACCTTTGATCACTATTCCACTCATGATGACGAAAGATAACTAATACGCAGTAATGGTCAGA
>WHVE01001428.1:0-12445 GCA_015178995.1 Trichophaea hybrida
CTCAATTTCAAAGTAGAACCGAAAAACTAAAGAAGTGAGACAGTAATCCCTGCAACCCTAACCCAGACACAACGTCACTCAGTGTTCCGAAGTGGTCAGGCCGGCCGCCGGGCTGACTGCAGATCCGTAGACCGGTCAGATTCAGGCCACCCAAATGACGACCGCCTCTGACGTGGGCCGGCCCAGGCCATCTCCCATGAAACCTGGACCCACCTGCAGATATCTACAGATTTGGGTGGGTTATTATGTGGCCGGCGGAAGCCTGCATAAATCTGTAGAAGCCTATATAAATCTTTAGATTGGGCAAGTTTAAACAAATAGTTGCTGCGAAGAACACTATCATTGAATATACGACCTGCTTCAGTCTGTATAGACCTTCGTTAGCCTGCATATAGCTGCCAATATCTGCCAAATCTGGCGGTTTTAAGTATACCAACGTATTTTGGATACAGAATAAAAAGCCTTGCTATTCCCCAGCAGTATTTGGTTTTCATCAAGAGATTAACACCGCTCATCGATTCACTGCAATATGTCCTTTGCTAGCACCGTTCCAGATAAGAACTTCGATGAGTTTACCACGCATGAGAATTTCTGTTACACTAATAGTTACCAGGAAACTGACTCGATGAGGTCCGTGAGGTGGATGAACTGCTCAAGGACTTGGAGAAGCGGCAAGTCCATATTTGAGCATAAGAAGTGGCTGTGTTTGGGTTAGAGAAATAGCGGTGGTGGACATTGTCATATTGATGGTTAACAATATTTGTAACGAGTTTCTTTTATTTTTTTAAAGATTTTGTACCACAATTTATTGTATTAGCTAGTAGCACCATCGACCGCCAGATATCTACAGTCCGGTCAGATCAAATCCGCCAGATCGGCGGCCGGCCTGGGTCAAAATTTTTGTGGCCGGCCTTGGCACAGACCGGCACAGATCATGCTCAGATCTGACAGGACTGACCGTTCGGAACACTGATGTCACTTCAAAACAACCACCCGCTGCGAGCAATCACCACGAACCCACCCGCTCACTGCTAAAAAGCTCCACCACGAAAAACCCAACCATATCTAACGAGTGGTGACTGGTAAGTGGCAAGTTGCGAGGGGTGACATGTGCCTGGAGACTTGCGAATGGCAAGATGAGTTCACATGTATGAGTCTATGTGTATGAGTCTATTTGTTGACTCAGCATATCAGTAACTCCTAGCGTATTCGGGCCGATTCGGCCCGAGTGGACTGGTTCAAAGCAGTCCAGGCCAGTTCAGTCCAGGTCCAGAAAAATTGGGGATTGGTCCGATCCCGGTCCAAATATTATTCGGACTGGATTTGACTGGACTTGGACGGACCCGGTCTGGACTGGTGCATTGCTGGACTGGTGGAATCATTGCCTTGATGCCTGATGGTGAGTAACTGGCAATTTTTTTTCATTGATTGAATATAACTGTTTGTTTTTTTTGATATTGGCTTAGATATCACCTTTACTGTATTTTAGCTGACAAAGCAAATTTGCTTGCTGTTGGCCTATATACTAAGCCAAGAGGAATTCGAGGTCGATGATCCAAAGTGAGCAGAGTATACAGTTTTATTCGTCAATGCAATCAAAAAAAGTATCAAATTTCTCTATGCCTCAGTTGTAAATTGATGTCACAGCCTAATCCTGAATTTCTCTGCAGTCGCAATAGATGGTTGGGTTTGGATAATTGTGGACTAGATCTCCTTCTCCTTCTGAAAAGTAATGAAAATCAATACAGACACAGGTTTTTGGGTCCTAGCTCATGTATTTTAAATTGGTACTGGTTGCCGAACATATTGGAATTGTGAGGTCTTCCAAAGGTCTACACACACGCCATACAGCAGTACCATGAGTCAGATTGGATGGGCAATTGAATTTGATAATATTTTGCTGATTGAAATACATTGCAGGACGTATTGCAAGTATGGTGACAGTGATCGCAACCAAAAAAGTTGTTACGGGGGTAGTCCGGCGTTGGTTGAGGCAGATCAATATCTTCATACTTCATGTCGATATAGTCGTATTTTGATTACTAAGACGAAGTTGATTAAGTGGATCTCAATGGTGGTTCGTCGTAGTCCTTATAGTGTATGGAGGTATACTAGTATCCGCAGGGTATGGGGGTTACCTTAAGAGTCGTAAGAGTCTTGTAGGTAATTTTCAGGTGACTTATTGTATGATACATGTGAAGGGTATTCGCCAGTGTCGCCAAAGTGGAAATAATTGTCGACAAGGTTGTTGTATCGCAAGAACTCAAATATGAAATCGAGGTGGGCTTCAGTTTGGCAATACTGATGCAGGTGGACAGAGTTGTAAATAATAATATCTTCACATGCGTATTGGGACATAGATGAAATAATATTCTCAAGGTAAAAACTTAATAATATTTCAGGTGGTTTTCCGCTGTTGTTGTTCTGACTGTGGATTGCTGCGAGAGCTTGATCTTTCTCTTAAACCGTGGGTTTAGGTGGTCTTTAATTATGTCAGTATTTCCACATCAGAAATATATCAGCGGGGAATGATGGTACCGTTCCAATACTGAGATGTGTGTATATTGTCCAATCTCAATAACACATAATCCACCAGAGCGTGTGTTTGCGCATGAACTGATTGTTGCCACAGAGCTGATTTCGGTAGTTTGGTCACGGAGGGTTCCATTTGACATCGTGTGGCTGTGTAAGCTTCCACCAGGCATCCCACAGGTTATCCTGCATTCATGGTGACGTTGCCGACATACATATCAGACCAGTACTTTGAATTAGTCATGTTTCTTCTGCATGAGTGGAATAGTGATTAAATGTTTAATGAGCTACCAACCGATACTTTGCCACATACCTAGTGTCATCAGGTCTGATCCGTGTTTCCCGAAGGGGGCGTACTCTCTCTCAGTGTATTGTATTGCAAACGCATCTGAGCTGGGGATCGACAGTCTTGATCTGAACACAAATCTTTTAGGCAGAACCAACTATTGGAGTGCAGTTAGTTTATCTCCATTGACTATTTCACTTGGGAGATAACAACGTCCCTTATACCAGGATAATATTGTTTGTCGGACTATCTTGGGAAACTGAGCGCAGTATCTGATCATAGTCTATATCCCAGTATTAGTTCCATTGTGAGTAACACTGGTTTGATTCATAAAGCACAGCTGGCTATAAGGCCCCTGTAAGACGGTTATGTTTGGTCCGGCAGTATGGTTTAGTGTGTCCCATGCCTCAGCCAGGACTAAGAGAATCACCCCTTGGTTACTGTCAGATGGAGTGTGTGTATTGCCTCCCTATGGGTTAGCTAGCCCATTCTGCTGAGACTCAGTATAGGAGCTTAGAATATTATGGGAATTTCACCTGGCTATGTTGAGCCTTCCGCTCACTCATCAGTAGACATCCCCTGCGGTGTATCCTCATCCAGCTGACACACGTTGTCACCTGGTGAGCCTTGGAGACGAAGCCTGATGTACCTCATGCGCATAATAAGGGAAAACCCCTAACAACCGTGAGGTTAACAGTACATACAACACACATAGTGTTGGCAACGAACCGTAGGGATTCGTGAGAATTGACGAACCGGTTTGATCCATTCGAACAGAATCCTTGCCAAGATGTTTGCTCAAACCCCACCAAATTCGACCCCGATTTTCGAACAAAAATAAGTAAGCGAGTTCTCGTCCGATCGGCTCGATTTTTTTTTATTTGGTCGGTAACTTCAAGCGCTACAAGATGAAAAAATATTCGAGGCAATTGGACAAGAACACGTTTACGTCTTTTCATTCGAAATTCATTTGTTCGCGAACCGGTTTGTGACGAACCGGTGGAAATTCGCAAATCTCTGATCAAACTAGAATCGAATCCCTGCTCGGTTCGTTGCCAACACTAAACACACATATACCTGGAAGAATCGATTGAAGACTCATTTTGCTGTGAACGATTCAGAGCTGGCTATAGAGCGTTCAGGGCTCAAGGTTCAAAGGGTTATAAAATCTGACAGCGGAAGGGCTCAAAAATCAAAAATAACCTGTAGCTAAACAATCAAAGACTGTATGCGAGTGACTGGATCCAGAATCACCAAATGTGAAAGAAATGAAAGCCGAATCTAATTGATTGTTTTATATATGAGAGAACAAGTAAAGAAAGAAACATATGCTGTGCCCAACCGCTTGTTCATGAACTATAAATCACGCATTCCATAATACCTCCGAACTTCCTGCTTGTATTGTACTTTGCTTCAAGACTATTCAGTCATTTTCCATTGGAAACCCAATTTTCTGCTTTTGTCCTGGTTCGAAACCAGATTTCAATCTCATCATTCCTTGGCTTTCATTCAAAACCAGGTTTCATTCTCGCCATGCTTTAGGCTTCATTCCATACCTGATTCCATTCTCGTCATACTTTAGCTTCTGTTCAAAACCCAATTGAATTTTGGTTGTGCTTGATGTTTTATAATGATCACCGATCATCACTCTACCATCGATCGTCACTTAGCACAACCAAGGCATATAGTTTCAGGCTCCCTTCAAAACTTCAGACTTTCAGGCTGTCGGTTTGTATAACCCCTACAATTGAATATTCTGAACTCTGGATACCGAATCCTTGAATCCTTGTCAGACAGGGTCATTTGCATTCACACACTGGCGATGGAGGCATTAACTATACTTGCTAGTAGTATCAGGATGTAAGTTTGGGAAGTCAGTGATCCAGTTGTTGTCCAATTGGAGGCAAAGTTCTGGAGGTGGTAGAGAAAGCAAAATTTTCATAACAATCTGACCTCACCGTGGCTGTCCAAAGTGGTCGAGAGCTTTACACAATCACACATTCAGTTGCCCCTTTTCAGCAGTGAGCAGATGCTCTTTCACATATACAGATCTGTAGGGTGTGGCCCCTTGGTGACAATCTCTTCAGGTACCATAGAGCATTCTGCAGAATGATGCTACAGCATCGATGGATGGGACATGAATACTACAGTACGGATGTTTCGCTCTCCGGATAATATTCTCCTTGTCAGCAGCCGGTTCCCAGTACTTCACAATATACATAATTGTTGTAATGAAGTGGATAGATGAAATTTTTATTCAGTAGTGGGGTTAATAAAAACCACTGCCCATGCAGCCAAGGGTGCTGGTATAGTACATTGCATGTTCAGTGGCTAGGCAATGGGTACTTAGTCCAAGAAATATATTGATTCAAGCTGATCATTTCAAATTTGCTCACAGTGATTGCAGGTTTTCAAGTGAATCCACCAATGATTGCCACAGGATATATTATACCAAATAATGCTCGAGGAATGTGGGCAGGTTGGATGCATGATTGCAAACTTGTCATGCGGTGGTTGTCGTTTGAGGCATTCCGCTAGTTCTGATTTCATATTGGTGCATTGTTTGACTTATTTGATTTGATAAAACTTGGAACAGAAATGCTGAGCATGGATTAATGGTGGAGTAATAATCAGTCACAAATACAAAAGTTATGTAATACGTCAATGCAATCAAGTTTCTAGTTGACAGCAATAGATTTCAAATGAACAGAATTTTAATGCAAATGGAAGAAAGTAGGTTTCACAATCAAGGCAGTAGGTTTCAAATCGAAAGAATCAGATTTCACAGAACAAGTATGAATACTATGCAACAGGAGTTGAATGTTAGCAGGAGTCAAAATATAATATGGAACGAATGGTTAATGGGCAACATTGGTATTTATAAACCACGAATTTCGTGGCAGATATAATATTTTCTCTACTCATTCGCCGACTACAAATACTGACATACCTTTGTCTTCCCCTCAAGCAGTTGGAGATTGTTGATTGAGTCACATTAATACAGTTATTGCTTGTTAGATACAGGCTATTCAATGCTATATATGTCCTCCAGTCCTTAGGTCATTTCCACCCCGGCAACTCCGAGCACTGAACCCTTAATACATTAGCCCTGAACCCTTGACAGAAGAATCAATCCATAAGCTATTCTACTATTCAGAATTCAATATATATGCCACTACCACCATCAAAGCTGCTGTGTTTTTGGTTACCTGTTAGGGGGATACTGCAGCTAGATGTGACTTATCGGTATTGTTGTACCGATTTCTGGTAAAGGCGTATTTTGATTTTGATGATCCAACTGAAAATATGAAATTCGATCGTGACGCGTTTACGTCGTTGTACCGTATGAATGAATACGGGCATCTATTGCAGTACGGCCCTTTTAAAAGTCGTAACTGTCTTGGAGGTAGTCTTCCGAGTGTTCGTCGAAGGCGACTTGGGAGGGAAGTTCACCGGTGTGGAAGTAGTGGTAGTACTCTACCCAGAGGTTGTTGTGAAGGAGGTACCTTGCTAGGTGTTCGTACTTGGCTCGGGTGTTTGCTTGGGCGTGCAAGAGGCGAGCGTAAAGAATCTTCTGATCGTCTGTATTAGACATAAAAGTTTATTGGTGAATATTCTTAAGGTAATTAACTTAATAATATTTCAGGTGGTTTTTCCGCTGTTGTGTTCTGACTGTGGTTTGTTCGACTGTTGCTTGAATCGTTGTGTTTAAACTTGTGGGTTTAAGGTGGTCTTTTATAGATGAGCATTTCCGCGTCAAACCATCCTGCTATGGGGCGACGGTACTTCTCTGTGCTCTATGATGTGTGTGTATAGTACTATCTCATAAACACTCAGTCCACCGAAGTGGGTGTTCACATAACATCCGATCGTTGCTTCAGAGCCGATCTCGGTAGTTAACTGTGGAGAGTTCCGTTTGACAACGTCTGGTTGCGTAAGCCCCCACCAGGAGTTCCCAAAGGTTATCCTGCATGTTATGACGTTGCTGACATACATATCGGACCATTACTTCGTATTAGTTATCTTTCCTCGTATCGAGTGGAATAGTGATCAATGATTTAATGAGCTGCCAACCCACAGATTGCCACGTATCTAGTGTCGTCGGGCCTTATCCGTGATCCCCGTAGGGGGTGCCCTCTCTCAGTTATCGTGTTGCAAACATGGCAGAGCTGTGGTTCGACAGTCTAGATCCAAGCACTTATCTTTAGGTAGAGTCAACTACCGGGGCGCAGTTAGCTTATCTTCTTTGCTTATTGTAGCTCTAGAGATAGCAAAGTCCCGCATACTAAGATAATATCGCTTGTCCAACCAAAACCGCGATGCTAAGCACGGGTATGGTTTGTCCCAGTATTAGCATGATAATAAAGATAACACTGGTCTGATCCGTAACGCACAGCTGATCCGAAGACCCCTGCTAGGCAAATACGTTGCTTCGGCAGTATGGTTGGTGTGTCCCATGCCTTGGCCAGTACGATGGGTTGCCCCCCAAGGTTACTGTCTGATCGAGTGTGCGTACTGTCTCCACATTGGGTAGCTATTCCCTTATGCTGAGACGCAGTATTGTAGCATAGACTATTATGGGGATTTCACCCGGCTATGTTGGCCGTCTGCTAACTCATCGGTAGACATCCTCAGGGGTGTGATCTTAACCGTTAATCATCTTGACTAACGGCAAGCCTGGGAGACTAAGCCTGATGTACTTCGTACGCATGCTAAGGGGAAACCCCTAACATTACCTCCCTCTCTAGCTCTGGTGACCTCAACAGAGTACTCCAACATAAGAAGTGATTCTTTTGCAATAGCTACCACTCAGACAGCGTATACTATAGGTATAGCTAATCCTTTGATAAAGATAAAAGTAAAACAAAAATAAAAAATAAAAATAAAGGTGACCTCCGCTTACATAAAATCAAATGGGGTGTGAGTTTTAACAAAAAGGAAATCTATTTATTCTTTCTCTTTTTCTTTTGCGTTTCTTATTTTGTTTCCATCTTCCGTCTTTTTCCATCTCCGGTTTTTTGTTCGTAGAACTTATCCATTAACTCAGGTGCTATTTCTGCTAGATGTTCGTAGGATTCCCAAGTATTTTCTTCGTGCGTGAATCCTTCCCACTTGACCAAAAATACGTGCTTGCGATGATCTTCGTCTGTTGGTCCACTGGCTATGATAGCTTCAGGTATCCATCCTTCGTTGTCTGCTTCTATCGGTGGAATGTCTTTCTTATTGACTTCTCCTCGATACTGTTCTAGTAGGGCAACATTGAATGTAGGATGTATTTTCCATGACGCTGGTAGCTCTAACCGACACCATCGCTTGTTGCTTCCGACTGTACTGACTTTAAAAGGTCCGTATAATTTGTCGTCAAGTTTTCTGCATTGTCTCTTGGTTCGAATATTTCTTCCATCTAGCATTACCCAATCGTTGACTTTGAACTCCGGCGCTGGCTTCCATTTTCGATCGTAGTATGTTGCCATTTTTTCTCGACTACTTTCGAGTTGTGTTTCGAGCTTGCGATAGACGTCTACCATGTAATGAGCGTATAATTCCGAGCTTGGGTTTTTGAATTCCACTCCGGTGGGCCAATTGGTACGTGGTTCGTATCCGTAGTTCGCATAGAAAGGTGTCATTTTGGTTGCCGCATGTTTGGAGTTGTTATATGCGTATTCGGCCATTGGTAACATTTCTTCCAATTGTCTTGTTAGTATTTGCAGTATGTTCGTAGGTAGTGTTCAATTGTCTGGTTCATCCGTTCTGTTTGTCCGTCTGTCTGAGGGTGGAACGCTGTTGACATTGAACGTTTGATTCCTAAGAATTGATATAAGTCTGCAATGAAATGTCCGGTAAACACCCCGTCTCTGTCTGACACTATGTCTGTAGGCAGTCCGTGATATTTCCATACATTGTCTAGGAACAGTTTGGCTACTACTGACGATTCCCGTTTGGCTGTTGGTATGAAGTGAGCCATTTTCGTAAAGCGATCGATTACTACCATGATGTTTTTGCATCCGTCTGACTCTGGTAGGTCTGTGATAAAGTCGACTGATATGGATGACCATGGTGACGATGGTAATTCCAATGGATGTAACAATCCATGTTTCGCATGTCGGGAACTTTTCGTTCTTTGACACGAGTCGCATTTGTTGCAATAGTCTCGAACTTCTTCTTCTAACTTGGGCCAGTAGAAGTTCCTGGTGATGAGTTCCATGGTACGTTCTCTTCCGAAATGTCCTGCCACCTTGGAGTCGTGTTCTCGTTCGAGTATTTCTTTCTGAACCCATTGGTGCATATAACCTTCCTTTCCATACCAACATTCCTTCCGTATCTACTCCGAATCTTTCGTCAACGTTCTTTTCCTTGTTGCCAACTTTTCTTAATATCTCCTTATATTCTTTATCTTTCTCTATCTCAGTAATCCATCTTTCCTTCATTCCGGTTGTTAACTTTTTAACTGAAAATCCGGCGAATGAGATTTCTCCAATTTCCTCATCATCGATATTCATTGCTCCCATGTTCATCCAAAGTTCTGGTCCTAATAAAGCTTTCTTTTCTGTACTTTGTGTACCTCCCTCTCTAGAGATGAACTCCGGACATCTTGACAAGGCATCTGCTTTTCAATTGCTGAACCTTTTCTGTATACGATTTTGAAATTATATTCTGTAATACTTCTGCCCATCTGGCTTGCCTTCGATTAAGTTGATTGGTTTCTTTGAAGTACTGTAGATTCATATGGTCCGAGAAGACGATAGTCGTATGTGTAGCTCCTTGAAGGTAGCATCGCCATGTTTTGAAAGCGTATACTATGGCCAGCATTTCTTTGTCGTATATTTGATAGTTGATTTCGGCAGGTGAGAACTTCTTGGAGATGAAGGCGACCGGGTGTATTTTACCGTCTTCAAACTTTTGCGATAAGATTGCTCCCATGGCGAAGTCTGAGGCGTCAGTCTCGACTATTGCTGGTCGATCTTCTTCATAATGTCGGAGAATCAGAGTATTTTCCGCCGCGAACAATATGCATATTGTGTAGTAGGCCGCTTTTTGTGGATCTCCGAACATGAAATTCTTCCCGTCTCCTTTCAACGTATCTGTTATTGGTGCTACAATTCCGGCGTATCCTTTTATAAACCTTCGATAGAAGTTCCATAATCCTAAAATGATTTGAACCTCTTTCTGTGTTTTCGGTATTGGCCATTTGGTTATTGCTTCGCTTCTGCTTGGGGCCATTTTCAATCCTTTTGCACTAACTAGGAATCCTAGGAATTCAACTTCCTGTTTATCGAATTCGCATTTGTTCGATTTCCACCACTAACTCGTTGTCCTGAAGGACCTGAAGTATTTTTCTACATACTCATGGTGTTCTTCTCGAGTTCCTTTTGTTGCCTATGATGACGTCGTCAATGTAGCATACTGTGACGTTATCGTGGTGTCCTAGAAAAAAGGTTGTAGGATTCCGTTCATCCATCTTTGAAATGTAGCAGGTGCGTTTGTTAATCCAAAAGGCATTACCATATATTCATAGGATCCGAACTTGGTTCTGAAAGCTGTTTTCCATTCGTGTCCTTTTCCCATTCTTACTAGGTGATATCCGGACTTCATATCCAACTTCGTGATCCACTTAGCTCCTTTCATTCGATTTTGTAGTTCGTCCATTAAAGGTAGTGCAGTTTTGTCTTTGACCGTAAGATCATTTAACGTCTGTAATCTACACAAAGACGTAATCCTCGACCATTAGGTTTTGGTACGAATAAAATCGGGCTTCCTGCTTGTCCCTGCGATGGTTGAATTTTTCCTTCTCTTATCATTTTATCGATGTATTCTCGCAGTAGTTTTTCTTCTTCTCTTGATAATTGGTATATTGGTCCGACTTTAACCTGATCATCCGATGTTTTGAGGTTGATTTCGTGATCGTGAGGGCCATGATTTGGTAATTTCTCGGATTCCTGGGATCAATAGTAATAACCATTTATGGTATTGAGGTGGTAATTTCTCTGCTAATTGAGTTGTATTACTGAATATGACTGATCCGATATTTATCGCATCGCTTCGAAAAACTATTCGATCATCGTACGTGATGTTCCAGTCTGGGTTTTTCTTTCCATGATTGTAACATTTGCTTCCACTCTGTGAAATGTAGGTGACCGTATGATGTTCCTTGTGCTTTATGTTTCTCCAATACCACGCTGGTATTAATACGTCGTATTCTTTTTGCATTGGTGCTACTTCGAATGTTTCGAGTGATCGATGGTTTCCAAAGGCTAAACCTAGCGGAATGGTATACATACCCGGTAGTTTTACCTTGTTTCCTCCAAAGTCATTTGCTCTGACTGAGTTTTTCCTTTTGACCACTGGTACTTTAAACACTTTTGCACATTGCGGTGATATTGTGAAGGATGTAGATCCTAGATCTAACATTGCTCGTACTGGGAATTGTTTGCTGTTTCCAGTTCCGTCATCGTAATCTATAAAGAACTTATAGATTGGTCTTTTTCCTATGCGTGTTTGTGGGATTTTGTGTAGTTTTTTTTCGTAAAACACAAAGTCGTCTGATGTGTTTTGTCGCTTGATTGAGTTTTCTTCCTCCGTGGGAGGTTGTTTGCGTTTTGTAGCCATCCTTTCGTCAATGACTGGGCCGTAGCAGGTCCTTTTAATCTTTTTAGTTAGTTTGAGGGGTATACTTACTTATTGCGCAACTACCGTCCAGCGGTTTCATCCCTTCCGGAATCCTCAAGGTTGCGACCGGTATCTATATAAAGGCTTTCTCCCGCCTAATCACCAAAATCCTTCACGTAAAACCGTTCTATTATCTCCTTACGCCGAGATGTCTTCAGTTTGGTTCCACCAATCATCCGCATATCCTCACTGCTATTCTCTGTTATCTCATCTCCCTCGGAGGTTTGTACTTGCCCTTCTTTTTCCTCATCACTTTCAATTTCGTAATCATCGATTGGCATATCCTCCAATTGGTCGAAACCTCCTACTTTCACCTTTTGATATCCTTTTGGAATGTCCGCCGTCCCGCTGGTGACTTTTACTGGTTGGAAGCACTTCATTGTTCCGTGTGCTCCCTTTCGCCCCGAAGGCCATGCACATCGTATGCATTCCTTTGCCGCCCTTCTTCCTTTCTCCTTCCTCCAGTGGGACTCCTTGAATCTGTTGCGCGTAGGTTTTCCCATCTGGACTTTTGAATGCTCGGGGTACTGATCCTTTTGAGTCTGTGGCGCGTATGGTTTTGTTTCTTGAAACGCGAGTTTTTCTAAAAGGTATTTTTTTGAACTGACCCTTGCGTCCGAGACTCGTCCTGATGCTTTTGGGGTCATTTTGATCATTCCGAAGTTTTTTGCCGTGGCCTGCCATATTTCCACATTCTTTCCAGCGTTGAGGATAATTTCCCTCAATTCTGCATCTGTCTTGTCCGCTGGATTCATTGTTGACAGTTGTTTGAATACTTGTGCCGGGAGTTGTGACATCAACATGGTTCGATAGGCAACACCCGTTATTCTGGCTTTGACGTCAGAGTGTCGTATTCCGTAATCATGTCCTGGATGTTTCCTTTGTATCTGACTTCCATAATCGCTTTGTACGCTGCTTCTGTTGGAAACTGATTATGAAATCTGGCGTATATTGCGGCTC
>WHVE01001429.1:0-12440 GCA_015178995.1 Trichophaea hybrida
GTTTGCTTGGAGGTTCTTTCTGTGATTTTGGCCTTCAAGTCTCCATATGTGCAGACTGATACTCTTGCATCCAAGTCCTTAACCTGTAGTCGCATTAATACCTGCTTTTGGTTCGTGTTCTCTTTGTTTGCTTGGAGGTTCTTGCCTTTCTTCATCAGGGCAGAATTAATTTTTGAGCCATCATTGATGGTTGTTAACTGGGCGATGATTTCTTCGTTTAGTTAGCTTACATGATTCTTGTCTCCGGATGGGGATGTCTGTAGTAGTTGACCCATGGTATCCTTCATTGAATTCGCCACTTCCAGGGCTTGCCCTAGGTCCAGCTTGGTGAAATTCACCAGTATCCATCTCCCTATTATTTCTTGACTCATTTTGGAAAGCTCTCTATATTGAGCTACATGTGCTAAGGAATTGCATTCCATCTTTGTAATTTTCAAATGGTGATTGATCAAAATATTTGTTGATTCTCCAACCAAAGGTTTGTGCAAGATCTAGGCATTCATCACAGATGTGCCTCCAGGTATTGCTTTGCCAGTATATCCAACAATTGTAGCCATAAGGAATTTCACACCAGATACACTTATTGGGATTCCAATACATTAATGACTAACGGTGAATTATACATCAATGTCTGGCTACATTTCAGGGACAAATGGTTTCGAGGTTCAGAGTCCAGAGTGAACAATGAATATAATTGCATTCTTTAATACAGTTGAAAAAGGTATTTATTTCTTTCATCTCAAAATTGGAAATTGAACTGATGATCCATCGATATGGTGTTTCGCAGGCACAGTGGATCGTTGGATTCTGATGATAAAAATCCAATTCTGCCAATTGGTTGGACTGTTGTAAGGCTTCTTCTCCATCTGAACAATCACATATATGAATACAGTTGCAGGTGCTTTTGCTCATTTGTCAAAATCGTTGATAGGTCTGCAGAAACTCCAAAGACAAATGATGGAAAGATGTTACCAGAAACTGTGCACAATCGATCGGTTTTTGAAGTTGTATACTGATCAATATATAGGGCAGCGAGTATTGCCAGGTCAATGACAGAAATTATGACTGCTCTGGTGAGGGTAGCAGCAGATAATAAACTGAGAATATAACTGGTAGAATCAATTGTTGGACCTGTTCTTCTTTCAAGAGTTCATAGCTCAGGTATTGTGGGTTCAGGGCATGGGGTTCTAGAGGTTATAAAAACAGAAAGCGGAAATGCTAAAGCATTGAGGATAGCATGTAGCTAAAGAAACATGAACTGTATACGAGAGACTCGATCCACATCAGCAAAGTCAATTGTTGGCCCCCGGAAGCCCCGGGACCCTCCGGAGGTTGCGAAGGTTGATTTTCAATGACGTACTCTGCAGGGCCTCTGGAAGCCTGTGGCAGCCTCTGGTAGGACCGGTGCAAAGTTCTGGAGCATCCAGGAATGCAGGTGTAAGGTTCTAGACCCTCCAGAAGCGCCAGTGCATGGTTCAGTAGCATTCAGGGGCACTGGTGTAAGGTTTCGGAGCCTTCAGGAGCACTGGTATATGATTCTGGAGTACATGAAAGACTTCTTTGTGCTCAAGTGCAACCACCACATGCTAGACTGGCACTAGTATTGGAATATAAGTACTTGCAATTATAGTTTCTATTGATATCAAACTATCTATACTATAAATATACTTGGACTAATACACAGGGGGACATAAAACGGGCTTGGAGAGAGATGACAGAATTCCAGCTGGCTTGGAGAGAGATGACAATATAGATCTTCAGTGTGCGTGGAAAGATATAACAAGATGGATTTCAAGTGGACATGGAGAGATTAACGACACGGATCACCAGTAGGATTGGAGAGAGATGGACATGATGGATTTCGAGTGGGCTTAGAGGTAGTTCAAAGAGTGGTGGATGAGATGGACATAGAGTGGGATTATGGTGGCCGAGCACAGGGGAGTGTGAGAGAGACAGTCTCTGAAGTGGTTGCGGTAAGTGAGGGTATGAGAAAAAACGAATAATTGGTGTGTCATCTGGCTTGGGCGATGTTAACAAAGGATCATGAAGCCAAGCGGAGAACTTCACTTGGGTAGAGAGCAGAGGATGTACACATCATACTTGACTGCACATATGGTGTTAGTTCGGGAGAGGGAGAGTGGATAGCTGCCGTCGCCTGTAGAGAGAGAGGCCAGGTGAGCGAGGGCCTGATGGAGTTGGAGTGCAATTGGTGCAACACCTGTAGCTTGAGAGATGTTATTTCATGATCGTAAAGACAAGTGGAAAAATTACCATTGCCAGGAGAGGAGTTAGTCTCTGAAGCCACGTACAGAGATGAGTTCCGCGGTGTACGAGAGTGATTCATCGCCCAGGGACAGATGATAGCTGGCTCATGATGTTAACTGCCTGATGACTGGCCATGCTCAGGGGGGGAACCTAACTCTTGAAAACCTGGATGGGATGAGATTGGGAGAGGGGATGTAAAAGAAAGAAAGAGAGTGTGAGAGCTGAAGAGAGACAGAGATGGACCCGAGAGTTCGGATTTGTATTTGAGAAACTGGAACTTGATGATGTCAGTTGAATTTGTATTTTCGTCTAAACTGTTTGATTTTCAATGGGCTAGGCCTTGAAAGGCTTGGTTGGTCGAGATTGCACCTCCGATGTGAATTCTAACTGCGAGTTTGGGTTAGAAGATACGGCTTGCCAAGCAGATTAAACAAGTTGACAGGTGCAACTTACCTGTCCAAGACCTAGTTTTTCACATACAAATCCCAGCTCTCAGATCTTTCTTCCATCTGTGGTCTCTCTGCAGCTCTCCAGCTTTCATCCATCTTCTCCATCTGTTCCTCCAGTTGCATTTGGCTGTACCAGAGTGCATGGTCTTCTCTGCTGATTGCCAGCCAAGCCAGCTCGCTTCTGCACTGACTTGATGGATCTCTTTTGCATACTGTGTGGTGGTTGTCTCTGCAGCGCGCTGCACAGGCAGACTGCACTCTATCCAAGTTACCTCCTTTATGCAGGTTTGCGATTGTGGGATAACATCACCCAAGCCAGTCCATGCTTCAATTACACTCACACTCCGTCTTGCCCACGCGCTCTGCAACCAGGTGCAGCTACCGACTCTCGCGTTATGAATTAATTACACTCGCACTCCGCCTGGCCCTCGCTCTGTGTGGCCCACTACAGCTACTTACTCACCCATATAACTATCTCTCATGCATTTGCTGCCATGCACAGTATGTGCAGCGTCTTTTCTCTAGCTATCTTCAGTTCTCCACTCGGCTTCTCCATGTCTGCTTCCCCATTATCATATCATCTCTCTCCAAGCCGGCTTGAAAGTTGTCTCTCATCTGCCTTGTGTTTGTCCAACACCGTATATATCATAGATATCAATAGAATCAAGATTTCACCTTCATCAAAAGCCTGTGCAAATGTAAATGTGGGACCACCACTGACGGCTGGGCATGTCAGAGACACCAAGCATCTCATGAGCATCCTACAACCGTTGAACATCTCAGGAGCACCTGAGATCTGAAGAGCCTTGAGCATCTCAGAAGTACCTGGGATCTCAAGAGCATTGAGCATTGAGCATCTGAGGAGCACCGGAGATCTCAAGAGCATTGAGCATCTAAGGAGCACCTGGGATCTCATGAGAATTGAGCATGTCAGAAGCACGAGGAATCCCAGGAGGATTGAGCATCTCAGGAGCACCTGGAATATTAGCAGTAGTGTTGGCAATGAACCGCAGAGGTTCGTGAGAATTGATGAACCAGTTTGATTCCTTCAAACCGGATCGTTGCCGAGATTTTCGCTCAAATTCCACCAAATTCTCGCCTGAATTTCAATTAAAAATCAGGATGCGAGTTCTAGTCCAATTGGCTTGAATTCTTTTTATCTTGTAGGTAACTTCATACGCTACAAGATAAATAAGTATTCAAGCCAATCGGAAAAGAACTTGCTTACGTCTTTTCGTTCGAAATTCAATGGTTCGCGAACTGCTTCGAGATGAACCTTTGAGATGAACTGGCGGAAATTCGCAAATCTCAAATCAAACTGGAATCCAATCCCTGCTCAGTTCGTTGCCAACACTGCTCAGAAGTATTCAACATCTGAGGTGCACCAGGGATCTTGAGCATCTCAGGAGCACCCGGGATCTCAGGAGCATTGAGCATCTCAGGAGCATTGAATATCTTAGGAGCACCAGGAATCTCAGGAGCATTGGGCACCTCAGGAGCACCTGAGATCTGATGCGCACCAAGAATCACAGAAACACCTGGGATCACATAAGTCTGGAGTGTCTCGGGAGTGCCGGACATCACAGGAGCCCCAAGGAAATTATAACTTTCCAGATACTCTGGGGAGCAGAGTATCTCTGGTGCACCGGGAATCTCAGAAGCCATAACCAACCCACTATCTCAAATGTATTGAGCATGCTAGCAGCAGTTTTTGGACTTCTGAAATTCAAGTCAGGTGTGTCGACATCTTGTGAAATAGAGAACAAAACTTTCAAGCTTTCAAAACAACTTGGCTAGAGCTCCATGATAGTCCAAAACTACTTGAATATCTCCAGGATGCTCCCAAAATATCAGCCCAAGCTCGAATTATCTCCTGGAGATTGCCTGAGAGCTCTGGGATGGTCTCAAAGTTTATCATTTTTTCCAGGAGCTACCGAAGTACTTTTCCATGCTCCAGAAGTGCCCAGGAGAATACGGGAGTGCCCAGGAGCCTCTGGAAGTGTCGTGGAGTTAGCACGACTACTCTGGGGTGATTTTGCATTTTCCTGATGCAGAATTACTGAATGTAAAAAAAGTGAAAGTCGAAGCGAATTGATTATTTTATCGATGAGAGCATGAGTGCAAAAAGAAACTTATCTTCTGCTGAGTACCGAGTTGATATTCTGTGATTCACTTGTTCCATAATATCCCTGAACTTCCGAATTCTTTGTATATCACTTTTGTCTCATTCCATTATTTTCTATTCGAAACCTGATTTCATTCTCATTGTACTTCATCCTTCATGCACAACCTGATATTACTTTCGTCAATCTTGATCCTTCATTCAAAACTTGATTACGTTCTTGTTGTACTTCAACTTCTATATTACCCACTGATCATGATTCCACCATTATTATCACCAACGGTCCCAATCCGGAGCCTTCTGTCCCAGTTCTTGTTGGAACCGAACTGATTCCAAATCAACCATTTGGGTTACAACTAGAACCGAACCAGAAAGAACGGTCCAGGTCGACGCTACATTTTGAAACCGCCAAAATTACTGGATTATTAGAAGGATCCAACAATGGGTGCAAAATACTCCATGTGTGACTTTTGTAATACTGAATTGAATCTACTGAACTATGCATATTTATTATTTTGATCGTTACCAATCTTGTTTTAATTAAATTGAATATGACAAGTATAATTTGTAAATTTTGTATTGCAATATGGTAGTCTGACTTTGTAAATAGAAGAATGACAGCCAAAATTGCATTTAATCTTATGTAGTGGTAAATTGCAGTATGTTGTGGTATGTGTCAGTCACAACAAATATTTTAGTTTCGACCATATCCATTATCTCATTATTGCCTATCATTTATTCATCTTAAACATATCTGACCTCCTGACTTAACTTGAAAATTGTACAAACAATATCCCTATGAGCCCACTGTTCGTGTGCCACAAATATACTGTATTAACCGTCTTTTTATTGTATATGCTTAAATATGAATCATACCCCAATAATGACCAAGAAAATTACACAATAAATGATATGCTCTATTATAAGAAACAGAAAACCAAAAGATATGCAAAATACAGATCAATGCCCTACCATTGTTTATTCCCTTTTGCTTTTCATGTATTCTGACTGATGACAGGCACAGAGTTGTGAACAACTATAGTTGCAGTACATTTCAACTTTCGAACAGGCCTGATAAAGTCTGCAATGTTCGGGGCGACATGTACATCTGGTAGTTCTGCCTCATCAATGATATCAAAATCATCAGAGGGATTCATATCATCCTCATCGTCTGCCTCAACTTCATTTTCATTATAGTGTGGATTGTCCAAGTCACCATTCCAATGGAGCCAATCGTCTGTATCAGAATTTGTTTGGCTGAACTTTCATCATTACTTTCGCCAGAATGGTGGTTGATCCTACATATTGGTTGGATATTGAGGACTTGGGTTTTGCCACCAGACAGGTCGATCTGTGATATGGATGGTGGAAGTTGTAATATTTCAGTCAATTTGAAAGCTGCAACGCCATCATGTTTAAAGGCCGACCAGGATGCTGTAACTGTCTCTTCAGTATCCGAAATGTCAGCCATGGCAGTCATGTCCTTGTTCTGAGCGCATAATGCCTTCTGAGTTGCCCTTAGGTTTTCACTGCCTTGCCACATCTCCAAAAAGTCATGAACCTTATCCGTCCTGTACAGCTTTCTTTTCACTACTTCCTTGTTGATTTCAAATTCATTATTAGATACTGATGAATCTATTTGAACAGTATTGCCAGCCAAAAGATCAAGATTGCTTCATGTCAACTGTCAAACAAACACATTTTTTCCAAGCATTTCACCTGTAGTTTTTAACTGCCTCCACCCAATGACATCTCGGCCAGGTGAAAAGCTGCCTTCCACTCCAACCCTGTGTGGCATGATTGAGAAGATGTCCCATGCCATATTGGCTAGATCGGTGTACTTCATATTCATCTGTTCTTGTTGTCGCCATCAATCGGTTACCCCAGACCTACAGAATACCCTGCTAATCACTGTTGGGTCGGAATAATAATCATTAAGATTGGGATTAATTTGTCCCCAATTTTTGGGTACCTTGGGTGGTGAATTAAAATAGAGTGTGGTGGCCGTCAAGAAACATGCTGTGCAATCAGTGTACCCAGGAGTACATTCTGCTGTATTTGCAGGTATATAGTACTCATCATCACTGGACATATCATATGGATCATATGTTGATTGACCTGGCCCAGACACAGGTATAGAGGAGAAGAGATTGTGATTCAGTACTATATTGGATTTTCTGTCAGTCATGACCAAATCTTTGGTGCAGTATTCATACTCGATATATTATATCAATGCATCCTTCATCTGGGCAGGGAAGGAACCCTTGTACTTAGGATTAACATCCATAGCCTTGTTCCACTGTCAAAATGATCGCACCTTCCGAAATTGATTGAGCACTTGTACTGCAATCAGGAGCATGCTCGTCTCTGGTGTTACTTCAAAGTAATATTTGGACAGCTTTTATTGGGCAAACTTTAAAGAAAAGTACAGATCCTCTGTCCACAGAGTATTTTCCATTGCCAAAGTACGCATGGAATCGTCCAGATGATCGAATATGTGATTATAGATTGAAATGACAAGGTGCTAGGTGACTGTACATCGTTTCGACATCCCAAGTGTCCAGTAACATAATGGCCTGAGCACCTCTATTATGTATTTTAACTTTTAAGATGCTCTATTGCTTCTCTGTGGTAAATATAAGCCACCGATCACAGGAATTCGCGTTTTTGAGCCACTTGAATATAAACTCTCATACTCTGTATGCCTGCTCCAGTAATTGCACAGTTCAATTCCACCGAGTTTTCTCATCCAGGGTAGGCAGTAATGCAATTCGAACTTTGGATTTCCGGTGGTTGAGAAATTCATTGCATTTTCAGGAGTCAGAGTGATCAATACAGCAAGCTTTCTTTGCTATATCAAGAATCACTATTGAGAATGTAAGTGTAGATAGCATGCAATAACTATCTTTTCAATAATTTTGGCTAATCCAGGCTTCATGGCTGCCACCTTGGAGATTCTGGCATTTCCAGACGTCTGCAGCTTTTGGCTTGTAGTCAATGCTGTACTCTCATTCTCTCCACATTGTTCATCATGCTCATTGGCTCCCCAAGATTGTGTTTGACCTTTCACTCCCAGATTACTCATGAATACCTCAAAACAAAGCTGAATGACATATACCATGCAAGGTATATGGTTTCGTAATGCCAACCAGTCAATTTTCAAGATTTCTAGTATCGATTGTAGCTCCCAAGTTGTTGAATAGTTGGATGAGGCATTATCGGTACTTATTCACAGTAATCGACCATCAGTAAGATCAAAACGTTCAAGTACCTCCTTCAAATGCTTAGCCAGTTGTGCATCTGTGTATTTGCCTTTAAACTAGAGTTCTCTGTCAGTGGTACAAAATATTAAAACCAAGCAACCACTAACATTATCAAATGTAAGCTGTACTTTACACAAGCACCAGTTGCGATTCATATAATATCCAACAACCGACACAATGGCCAATTTATTGGTTGATGTCCATCCATCCAATACTATACTGACTTTATTTTTTGTTGGCAACTGCTTTTTGATTGCATCAATTATTAGGGAGTATTCTCTTCGGAAAACATTACTGAGAGTACTGGTCGAGGGCAGAACACAATTGTGTCGGAAAGCATTGAATGTTCATCGTAAATTGAGGTTCGTAATAGCATTCCATGGGATATGTATAGAATCAAATCCTAGCATCAAATAGTGGTTCCAGGTTTCTCAGTTGAATTTATTGGTTGTGCAGTCACTATCTGCCAATTTTGGACATTCTGTCTGTCAAAATCATCAGAAAATTCTTAAATTGTTAATCAACTTGTGTTTGATGGGAATAACTTGCCACCATGATACCATAACTGCCTTTCTACTTGAGTACCGCTAGAGTGTGCTCATCACCAGTCATACCAGTCAATAGAGTATTGTCAGACTTCGCTAACTTTTCCAGCTGGGCTTTGTGTCTCTTCGATGAAAGATAGGTCTCCATAGTACTTGTTTTATTCTCGGATAGATGTACAAGAAACTGATGACAGACAATGCAAATGATGCCAGGGCTGCCATTTGATGCATTTGCACAAAGTTTGTAGAATTGCCAGGCTGGTACATGCTGGGAGCCACTCCATACAATTGTAGTATTTGTTTGATCATTCATGAAGGTCCACCATGTATTGAAAATCATATTCAATATTTCATCAGTCAAATTTTGAATAAAGAAACGTTCAGCCTTAGAAGAGTATATCACTTCAAGTGAGGATGTATCAATCCACTTTGCAGCAGCCATTGAAAAAGAGTTGGAACAGAATATTAAAGTAGAGTTGAAGAGATTGTCAATTGAACGGCAGTCAAAAAAATCAATTAGACTATGGATATCTTGATGCCTTGAATACTTACCTCCACCGACCATTTGTAGGAATACATGATAAACATGAGACACAGTAGGTAAATAAAATTTTGAGTATAGACGAAGTATTTTCATCCATAAAATCAGTCTATCTAGTTGTTCTGTTCTATATCAGCTGAATTGAATTGCAGTAGCATTATCTGCACTATGGCAATGGGATGATACTCCATCAGTACATGGAATTAGTTGTTAATTCCATATATATGCTCTAGTTCAAAACGTTGATGCTCGCTATCATGTTCAATTTTAGAACATATTTGGTGGTTATGTCAATCAAAAATCGGATAACTTTGGCATTTTACTACAATCCTCTCGTGTTGGAGATGTTGTATGACCAAAATTGTTGACATATCATCCACACTCACTTGTAGTTCTGCAATCTACGTGTATCCTGTGCAAAAAGAATTTGTGTTATTTTGACAGTGGGCTGTCAGCTGTACTCCATAAGATTATGCCTATCAATATAGATCGATCTTGATTTAATTTCTCCAAACTAGGTTGTTTAAGTGCATCAGTAAAAATTGATTTGTCAATAAAGGCAGTCAAAACGGCAAGTCAACTAATGGACCTCACACACTCTAACATGCTATAGATGTTGTGCGACCAAACATTGTTGACACTCCATTGATGCTTACTTTGAGTTCTATTGTCTATGTATCTAATTATGTAAAATCAATAGATATGATCATAATGGCAGGCTTTAATGCTTATTCAATGAAAATATGCTGTATGATACGGATCAATCATGATTTAGTTTCACCAAGCATGCTTGCTTTAGTGGATCAGTAAAAATCGATATGTCGATAAAGGCAGTAAAAATTGCATTGTATGTGATAGATCTCACACAATCTGACACGTTAGAGATGTTGTTTGGCCAAAAATTGTTTACACTCAATTTTTGTCTGTCAGTCTATGTATCCAATTCTGCAAAAATAATAAGTATGATCATAACTGCTGGCTTTCATGCTTATTGAATGAGAATATGCTGTACGATACAGATTAATTGTGATTGGATTTCTCTAAGCTTGGTTGTTCAAGTGCATCAGTAAAAATTGATATGTCAATAAAGGCAGTCAAAATTGCAATTAATGAAATAGAGCTCGTACAATCTAATGTGCTAGAGATATTGTGTAACCAAAAATCATTGAAGCTTTGTTGACACTCACTTTTAGTCTTACAGTCCACGTGTTGAATTATGCAAAATTAATAACTATGATCATAACCACAGGCTTTCATATATATTCAATAAAAATATACCGTGTGATAAGGATTAATTGTAATTTAATTTTACCATGTTTGGTTGCTCGAGTGTATCTGTAAACATTGATTGGTCGATAAAGGTAGTCAAAAGTGCAATTAATATAATAGAGCTCATACAATCTGATACGCTAGAGATGTTGTGTGACCAAATATTGTTGATGCTCTGTTCACACTCACTTTTGGTCCTGCAGTTTATTCATCTTATTGTGCAAAAACAATGGATATGATTGTAATGGCAGACTTGCATGCATATTCAATAAGAATATACAACACAATATAAATTAATCATAATTCATTTTGTCCAAGCTTGGTTGCTCGAGTGCATCAGTGAAAATTCATTTGTTGATAAAGACAGTCAAATCTGCAATCAAACTCATGGAGCTCACACAATATGACATGCTAGAGATGTTGTACGACCCAAAATTGTTGTTGCTCAATTGATGCTTACTTTTAGTTGTACAGTCTATGTGTTTTATTATGCAAAATTGATACATATAATTCTAACGGCAGCCTTTCATGCTTATTCAATGAAAATATACCATAAGATACTGTTTAATCATAATCAAATCTTTGCAAGCTTTGTTGTTAAAGTGTATCCGTTAAAATTGATTTGTCGATAAAGGCAGTGAAAACTGCAATTACATTCATGGAACTCACACTATCTGACATGCTAGAGATATTGTGCAACCAAAAATCATTGACGCTCAATTGATGCTCACTTTTAGTCCTACAGTCTATATATCGAATTATGCAAAATTAATAAATATAATTATAATGGTGGGCTTTCAGGCTTATTCATTGAGAATATGCTGTACAATACAGATTGATCGTGATATAATTTCTGCAAGCTTGTTGGTCAAGTGTATCAGTAAAATTTGATTTGTTGGTAAAGGCAGTCAAAATTGCAATTAAACAAATGGTGCCCACACAATCTGATGTGCTGTGGATGATGTCAGTCCAAAAACCATTGACACTCCGTTGATGCTGACTTTTGGTCATGCAGTCTATGTGTTTTGTTTTGTGAATGTCATATATTTGATTGTATCAGCAGGCTGCCATGCGTATTGGATAAGAATGTACATTGCGATTATTTATAAGCTGTTCTACTATTTATTTCAATATGAGTGCATACTATACATAATGATACTACTATTTGACATTTGATGAACTGTTCATATACCTATTGAAACATATTGTTTTTGTATTATACCGCTTACAATCAGCTTTATATGGGACAATGTTAATTACGTATGTTTGTATTATATATAGCACACGTTCATCATCTAGCTGCTTGTGCCAAATATTCTTGGTCTCCCTAAGGACTTTGTGCAATTGCCATCATGTATACAGGGCCTGAGTGGCTGGTTAACGTATTTCTTGGTCTAACCACCCACGGCCTAGTAACTGATCACGCAATCAAGCATGTAAGCGCCTGAGCAGGGGTTCGTAATTACCCTGCTCCTAAACCCCGTTTGCATCTTCGCACTTCATCACCACAATTATGGGCAGAGTAAAGCCCAGAGAACCGGTCACTGACAGAGAAAAGGACATCCAGGATGCCAAACAAGCGTATCTTAGTGGTGAAGTAACATTCATCCACTCAGCAGCCTCAATTTACGGCATTCCCTATGGCACCCTACGAGATCAACTCAGAGGGGCACAACCCTGGAGTTTTGCACATGACATGGAGCAGCTACTCACTCCTGAGGAAGAGAAATTGATTGTGAGATTCTGTGAAGCTCAGGATGACCTGAGACACCAACTGCAAGGGACGATGGTTAAAGATTGCGCGCTATCTCTACAACCCCCACAACGTCGCCGGCAAATGGGCAAACACTGGATTACTCGCTTTCTAAATCAACATCATGGTATTACTAGCAAGTTCAGTCAGCGCCTGGATTGCCAGAGGGCGAATGCGAATAACCCTGTCATCCTGAGAGACTTCTTCAACAAAGTCAGTTAGTTTTGAATACT